>CM035111.1:36269666-36649043 GCA_020205505.1 Panax japonicus
AGTATACATCACCTATTCTGAGTCGCCAAATACATGGTACAAAATTCAAATACAACTTAATTATACAATAGTCGTGTAAAATACGACTAAACATATGCTTTGAGTTTTAGTACAAATATTATCATCTAGACAATATACAAACTCAATGGGGTCCTCATTACATTTATTATCACACTATGTCATAGAATAGTGAGGACTACTAATGCTATTATCTGGACCATCACTTTGTTCCCGACTAGTCCCTGCTACATTCTCATTTCCTGAAGAGAATAATGAAAGCAAAAGGGGGAGCTCAACTAACCCAGTAAGAAATAATATGACTAAGATAATGCAAAATAAATTATCATTAGCCTTCAACAGTGTTAAACTGATAAAATATAACAAACATCCAGTTTAACTGCAGCGAAACAAGCAATCCATTAGAAGAGTCAAGTAGAGAATAAAATCTACTATCTTCTATGATTTAAAAGGTTTTTCATGACTTTTATCGCTGAGACTCAGCTTAATAAATAATCCACATCATCCCTGCTTTACGGCCGAGGATATTCATTAGTATTACAACCATAAATTATTCATGTACCACAGCCAAGGATATTCGTGTATTCATCAATGGTCATGATCATGCCAACAATTGTCCATCAATGACTACGGGTCAATGAGGACTTTTTCCACATCATTTGTAACATTACGGTCATGATTACACCGAAGAATCCCTGGTCATAATAATACCAAGTCCATCTATGCACTACAGGCCACAGTTGACTTTCAACATAATATAAACATGAGGATGATGACAATGATATAAGAATTCAATAAAACAAGTTCAAGAATTAATTTATCCAGGAACTAATAATGTCCAAATTGTCAACATGATACTTCTTTGTAGAGTAACACTCAATAATGCTCAGAAGAATATTTTCATGAAAAGATACTGGATGAAGCGCAAATATCAATGATATTCCACTAATTTCATGGAGTATAGAAGTCAAAACTTTAACCAACTGAGTATAATAAAGAATAGAATAACAAAAGAAATCACCAGGCATGCGATAGACCGCACAGACAGGTTATTCCAATAGAATAATAAATAATGTAACCAGGTCATGCGTAAACGCACCAACAAGATATTCCAATAGATTAATATATAATGGAACCATGTCATGCGTAAATGCACAGACAGGATATTCCAACAGAATAATAAATAATTGAATAATAGAAGAATTTCACCAAGTATAGGGTATCCCGCGTATACAGGTTATTCCAGCAGAATAATAAAGAATGGAATAACAAAAGAATTTCACCAATAAGAAAGAAGGAATACCCTTAACGAGTACAACATATAATATCCCTTACCATAAAAGAAGAGTATTTTGACTGGTAGGGCGAGGATATACTCAAAGAAAACTTGCACTACGCTCAAAGCTTCCTTAAACTCTAAAGAAATACACTCAAGATTATAGAAGAAGAACTCTCTCTATAGTTTCTCTCTCTAGAGTTTCAGTTAATTCGTAAGAAATAATGAAGGAATGAGCTTCTATTTATAGAAGAATGGACTGCATAGTAACTAATTCATGAACGGTCCAGATTGATTTACTTTAAACGGATGGTCCAGATTGGTTTACAATAAAATATAATATATTCTATTTATAATCTAATAAATCGAATACATTTATAAAAGTATTCTATTTTATATAAAAAGATTTTACTATATAAACACTATGCAGGCACTATGCAAATATTATGCATAATAAAATATAATATATTCTAATTATTGTCTAATAAAATAGATAACTTTATAAAAGTATTATATTTTTTATAAAAAGATTTTACTATTAGTCTAATAAGACGAATAACTTTATAAAAGTATTTTGTTTTATATAAAAAGCTTTTTTGTTTTATTATATTAATAATACTAATAAAACAAAACTCATCATCATTATTATAATTCACAATATTAATCGACCAAGTCGTTCCCAGGAAAGAGGGAGCTTTCCAATAAGGATTTCTCTCCATTGGCGCGCAATTAGGTGACCAAACCTCTCCTTGACAGAACTTCTAGACATCGTTAATATTGCAAATAATAATATTAATAACTTTGTCATCTCAATTATTGATTACAAAATATTGACAATAATTGAATCAAATAACGTGAGATACTATACAGCAATTACTATAACAATAATTGAACAAAACTGAGTGACTTCTCACGTAAGCATTAATAATCAATACCGTATGCTACTGTGCAACTACGCGTATTACTGTACTTTTAACACCGGGTGTTTCAACAGTTAACGGTAAAACTTTCGCCGTTATTTTCATAAAGTATTTTTGTCGTTTTCTCAATCAGACAATAATTCCGTTGTGGGATCCACCAATAATTGTGTCGTTGTACGAATATTCCCTGTTAAAATGAATATTCCCCGACTAATCGAATATTATATAACAACTTGCGTACTTTGCAAAATTTATAAATATTACCCACAACTATAACATTATATCAAATTCATTCCATAATATTCAAAAATGATATTTACAAGTAGTTTATCATTTTCTCATTTCCTAAATGGGCTCTCAATAATTAGTATTAGGGATGAGTATTCGTTTATAATCAAATCGAATTATTTATACGGTTATAATCGAATATCGAATTTCATACAATTTTACTATTTGAAGCAGTATCTAAAATATGTATTAATCGAATAACTGAATTATACTATTCGATTATAACCGAAATATGAACCTATTTTTAGCGAACTAAAAAAATTATTTCAAATTTCACACTAGAGTTTCCAAATAATATTAAACCACAATCCACAACCATAATAATTCATAAACTAGTTTAATAATTTTAAATTAACAATACATAAGTACATAATTCATAGGACAAAATCGATCAAAGTCTAATTAAAAATAATATTTTATTTTAAAAAAAATTTAATTCGATTAATTTATCCGAATAGTTTAATTTTCATATCTGAAACCAAAATTTAATATCAAAATATCAAACGATTATAATTGAATATATCCAAATGATTGAATAACTGAAATTTTTCGATTTAAAAATTCGATTCGATTAACTGATTTTATCTATTTTTTTGGTCGATCCTAGTTATTAGATAACCTATTTCTTTCGGTTGTCTAAGTACACGTTTCTTATGTCGTTTTTCTCCTAAAATAATGGACATACGGAGCTGTATCCGTGTCACGCTGGGGTATATTTTATTTTATTTTATGTGGTCAAAAGTGTTATACATCACTCATCTTGAGTCGTCAAATACATGGTACAAAATTTAAATACAAACTTAATTGATACAGTACGACAAAACGTAGCTGAGAGTTTCAACACGGAAAATGTCTCGTAGATAGTATACAAACTCAAATAAAGTCCTCATTACAATTATTATCACACTATTTCACATAATATTGAGGACTACTATAGCTACCTATTTGAACCGTCACTCCATTTCCCGACTCGTTCCAGCTATATTTTCATTTTCTGAAGAGAACAATCAAAGCAAAAGGGTGAGCTCAACTAGCCCAGTAAGAAATATTATGACTAAGATAATGCAGAATAAATTATCATTAGCCTTCAACAGTGTTAAACTGATAAAATACAATAAACATCAAGTTTAACTGTAGTGGAACAAGCAATCCATTAGAAGAGTCAAGTAGAGCATGATATCTACAATCTTCTATGATTTAAAAAGTTTATCATTAATTTTATCGCTAGGGCTCAGCTAAATAAATAATCCACATCACTGAATTATTCATGCACTACGGGCCAAGGATATTCATTATTATCACCAATGGACATGATCATACCAACAACTGTCCATCAATGCACTACGGGCCAATGAGGACTTTTACCACATCATTTATAATATTTTGGGTCATGATTATACCGAATGATCCCTGGTCATAATCATACCAATCAACAGTTTATCTATGCACTACGGCCAAAGATGACTTTCATTATAATATAAGCATGAGAATGATGACAATGATATAAGAATTCAATTAAATGAGAGAAAGGATAAATTTTAAAGATTTATAATTCAGTTTATCTAGAATTTAATAATGTCCAAATTGTCAACATGATACTGCTTTGTGGAGTAAAATTCAAGAATAATATTGTATCAAAAATAATTTGGACAGAAGAGAAATTAATTTTTGTCATAAATAGTACCCCGTGAATAGTACTTTATGAATAGTAACCCGTGAATAGTACCCCGACTTAAAAAGATTAAAATTAATCGAAAATGATCAGAATAATATTTCCATGAAAAGATACTGGATGAAGCACAAATATCAAGGATATTCTACTAATTTCATGGAGTATAGAATCAATACTTATCAACATAAGTGTAGAATTAGAAATATGAAATGAAATAATATTACTTAAATACTACAAAGTAGGGAAGAAAATATTATTTCTTACGAATATTGAACAAGAAGAATATTACTTACGAATACGAAAGAAATAATACCCCTTACCTTAGTAGGAGATTAGCTACTGAAATAGTGTACTAACAGAATACTCTTCTTCTTTTCTCTAATTCTCTCTCTATAGAATTCTCTTGTGAGTCGTAGTGAATTGGTGAGAATGAAAGAAGAATTAAGCTTCTATTTATAGAAGATTTCTAGCCTAGCCTTTGCAATATAAAAAGGCAAATGGCTTGACGACTGTTGATGTGAAAAGAAAAGTGGTTTGACGTATGTAATGTGAAACAACAAGTGGCTTGACGTCTGTAATGTGAAATAACAAGTGGTTTGACGCCTGTAATATGAAACGACAAGTGGTTCAACGCCTGTAATATGAAATGACAATTGGGTCGACGCCTGTAATGTGAAACGACAATTGGTTCGACGCTTGTAATGTGAAATGACAAGTGGTTTGACGTCTGGTAAAGGCAATTACAATTGGCGAAAATGACTCTTAGATGATGACATATGGGCCCCCATAGAATAAACCAAACTTACCACAAACATCTCATAAAAGACTTCTTATTTATATCAAAGATTGAATAAATATTACCACAAATTATTTTATCTTCAATCAACACATTTTCAATCTTCCAACAATTATTCATCATTAATATTATAACTCATAATATTTAATAACTAGTCCCAGGAAAGAGGGGGCTTTCCGATAAGGATTTCTCTCTATTGGCGCTCAATTAGGTGACCAAACCTCTCATTGACAGAACTTTCTAAACATCGTCAATATTGCAAATAATAATATGAATAACTTTGTCGTCTCAATTATTGATTTAATAATATAAAATATTATGCAGATGATACTGTGATAATAATTGAATCAATAATATGAGATACTACAGCAATAATTGAGTATAACTGAATGGCTTCTTACGTAAGCATCAATAATCAATATCGTGTGTTACTATGCAACCATGCGTATTACTGTACTTTTACCACCGGGTATTTCAACAGTTAACGGTAAAACATTCACCGTTAATTTTATAAAAAGATATTTCTATCGTTTTCTAACTCCAACAATAATTCTGTTGTGAGGTCCACCAATGATTGTGCCATCGTACGAATATTCCCCGACAAAAAGAATATTCCCCGACCAAATGCAAATTTTATAACAACTTGCTTACTTTGCAAAATTTATAAATATTACTCATAACTTATAACATTATATCAAATCCACACCATAATATTCAAAAAGATATTTAGAGAAAATTATTCTTTATTCATAAAAGTTGGGGTTTTACAGTATTGCTATAAATTTATTTTGATTTATAATTATAAAATTTATCAATACATGATATTAGTAAAAATTATAAGAGAACCCTAATTATTACACATCTCTCTAAAAATATTATTACCAATACTTATTCAACAATCAAAAGTCGACGTAAAACATTTATAATATATATCATTACCAATTTTAAATTATTATATTAATTCACACATCGTAATTATGTTGTTTAAATCTATACTACATTCATTCCACAGAAGAAATCCCTTTACTGAATTTATGTGATCCAAAAGTTGTAATCATTATCATCCGCAAAAGTATTATGTGAATGATGGACTCTATCCGCACAATAATTGTGTGGATGGAATATCTCATCCGCACAATAGTTGTGCGGATGAGATATAATTTTCGGATTCCCATCTGCACAAAATTTGTGCGAATGGTATATCTCATCTGGACAATCATTATGCAGACGAGGTAAATCTTAGGTCATTTGGTCTTTTTTAAAACAGTGAGAGATGAGTTGGATAATATGAACTCCTACCTAACTTTGGATATAAATCATTATATATAACTTTGGATATAAATCATTATATTTTGGAGTGTTATATTTGACATAACCCTTTTCTAAACTACAAGCCCTCTCGGGCCACATGAGATCCCATCCTAATACGAAGCGGCACAAGCTTAATACCCCTTTGCCTTTTTTCGTGTTGAATTTGTTGGTTATGGTGATCAAGCCAAAAACACACATGAGGACCCACTATTGGTTGTGCCACTAGCTAGGTCAGGCAATGGCTGAGAATGCTACTGCAACTGTCGCATCAGAAGGTTCCAACGTCTTATCATAGCGAATATTTTTAAACGAGATTCCTCCTCTAGAGTCTGGATAGGGTTTAGTTTGTAGAATCATATTTCACTATCTAATATCTTTTTTTTTCAAATAAGATGTAAACGAGATTCCTCCCCCAAAGTTCATTTTTCGTCAATTAGATCATCAAGATATAAGAAGTCAAAATTTTCTATTCTATTACTTGGACGAAATTTTATTCAATTTCTCACATATAATATTAATCTTTCTAAATTAATTTTTTCTATATAAATATTTTATGAAATTTTACTATATTTTGGAATATATATATATATATATATATATATATATATATATATATATATATATATATATATATATATATATATATATATATTCTAAACTTTTATTTTTCCTAAATAATATTATTAAAATTCAAATTTTATATTTGTTTTAATTTGAGATAGTTTATTGACCTTTTGGCCCCTAATAAATCTATTAATGCCTCAATTGAGAAGAGTTTTGTCCAAATAATATATTTTGACATAAATCAGCCACTCAGAAAACTTAATTAACAAAAAATAAAACTTAGGGATGACTTTCATACCACGTGCGTGGCAAGGTGTATACCAGGCATATACAAAATTTGCTAGTGAAGGGTTTGTTTTTCTTTATAAATTCAAAAGTCTTGCAATATGTGTCACAGTTATAAATATATTTAATGAAAATGTATGGCTGAAGGCTATTATCTGCCAAATAATATTTATACTATCAGAGTAAATATACTAATTTAGCGAATACTAACCGACTTATTTCAATGACGCTTGTGTGCTCTAAAATTTGCTTTTCTTCTTTAATTTATCCAAAAAATGGACATGAAGAAATTATTTATAATAAACTAAATATTTACTTCTTTATTGGAGATTAATTCTAAAAGATTACACTAATTAAGTGCATCAGCATTATGAAGTGCTTGAAATCAGCTTGCCAAAGTAACCCAATATTATGATCCAGGTTGGTTCCTTGTAGGAGTACTACTGATATTAATAAGGAATGTGAAATTAATATATATTTTACCTCATTGTCACCTCTATATATACTTTGGACTGATATAGATCTGTTCCTCACATTCTCATTTTGCCCTACCATCTATCTTATTTTCCTGCCCCTTTTGTTATGTCTAAAATCTCTTATCCACTTTGAGATCAATGGCACATCAAGGGAAAAAACAAAACAACCCTAATGTTGATGCCAATATAGTTATACTACCTTCATGACAACCGGTGATTTTTTATTGTTGAGTAGATATTTTTCAATCTCAACTAATGTGATGATCATGTACACTTTAAATAATAAGGGTATAATTATCTTTTAAAAATTAAAAGGTCCCAAAGGGTAGTACTAAGCGACAAGAGAGACTTCAAGTGTCAAGACTTCAATTATATATAGTCAAATTGACAACAATATTGTAATTAAAATGCACATAACTAGCACATTACTAAAAATAATTGGAGAAACGAGAACAAAGAAAACAACTCTAATTGGCATGCCAACGCTACTGTTTTGTCGTCACTAGTGATGGTTTGGGAGTGTTATATTTGACATAACCCTTTTCTAACCTAAAAACCCTCTCGGGCCACATGAGATCCCATCCTAATATAAAGCGACACAAGCTTAATACCCCTTTTGCCTTTTTTTCGTGTTGAATTTGTTGGTTATGGGGATCAAGCCAAAAGCGCATATAAGGACCCACTATTGGTTGTGCCACTAGGTCAACCAATGGCTGAGAATGCTACTGCAATTATCGCATCAAAAGGTTCCGACGTCCTATCATAGCGAATATTTTTAAACGAGATTCCTCCTCTAGAGTCTGAATAGGGTTTAGTTTGTAGAATCATATTTCACTATATAATATCATTTTTTTTTCAAATAAGATGTAAACGAGCTTCCTCCCCCAAAGTTCATTTTTTGCCAATTAGATCATCAAGATATAAGAAGTCAATTTTTTCTATTTTATTACTTGGACCAAATTTAATCCAATTTCTCACATATAATATTAATCTTTCTAAATTAATTTTTTCTATATAAATATTTTATGAAATTTTACTCTATTTTTGAATATATATATATATATATATATATATATATATATATATATTCTAAACTTTTATTTTTTTCTAAATAGTATTATTAAATTTAAAATTTTAGATTTGTTTTAATTTGAGATAGTTTTTGACCTTTTTGCCCCTAATAAATCTATTTATGCCTCGATTGAGGGGAGTTTTGTCCAAATAACATAATTGACATAAATCAGTTGTTAGTTCCTAGTTGGCACAATAGTTATCTAGAAGGGGGGGTTGAATACATATTTAAAAATCTTTTCATTTTAAACTTGTTCTTTGATAATGATTAAAACTTATCAGAATAAATGTTTGTTTTAATCATCTTTACCAAGAAATGGAGTAATGAGGGTGAGGCAGTTATGGCAGTTATAACAGATATAGCAGTTATGATATGAATGTAAATGACACAGTCATTTTTAAGTAATTCAGAGCACTTAAAGCTCCTAGTCCACTCTTCTACTCAACGAGTAGGATATCCACTAAGGATGTCAGTTACAACTTCTGAATCACACAGATTCCTTCTAGACCAGCAGTCTAGGAACTTCTTAGTTCACTCTTGAATTCTTTAAGTCCGGCAGACTTGGCTTTCTTATAGTTCGCTACGAACTCTTCAAGTCCAGCAGACTTGGTACTCTTCTTCAGTTGGTTGATAATGTTTTGTTCTTGATGGTTGCTACTCAGTTGCTGTGTAAGCACTTGTTCTAAAGAACTGAGTAGCTGAGCAAGCTTTGCAATATCTCAGATCGTAGAGTTGAGCTTGAGAGTGATGTTCACATTGTTTGTTCAATGCTTGCTTAGTTCTCTTTCATCTGTCTGATCTGCATATATATGATCTTGAAAACTATCCGTCGGATTCATCCGTTGAGGCATTAAATGGATTTGACTTTTCTGATCTTTGATGGAGACATTTCTGCACATATTCTGAAACTGCATTCTGGCCCACTGAATCATCAGACTGCTTTCTCACCTAACACCTGAAAAGGTGTTTTGTCCCTCTTACCCATGGTACTATCCTTAGCTTCTTTAATACGCTTCTTTGTTGCATACTAAGGATATTTCATATACTCTGGGACTGACGAGTACTGCAGCGTCTAGAATCCATTTCTCATATGTTGAAATCTTCCTTTACACAAATCATGAGGCTCGACATTTTCTGACATAAGATAGATGCTCTACGATTCAGATCATGATACTCTACGATTCAGATCGTAGTGACTTGTTGCCTTGGTGTTTGATCTGATGCTATCATTTAGAGAGCACTATGATTTCTCTTAAACCCTTGCACACTACGATATTTACTTGCTCGTGTTGTTGACTCTACGTTCCCAAGAGCACACTACGATTGTTGACTTATAAAATCCATGTTTCATTCATCACACTACGATCGTGGAGTTGGCTCGGCAAACGTTGGGACCACTCTACGATTTTCGAAGAGTTCCTTCAAGGCAGACACACTACGATCTTTGAAGCTCTACATTTCTGCCTTAACTTCTGCAATGTTGATCAGATGATACACTATGATTTCTTCGAACCCTATCTATTACATCTCAAGATCAACCTAACAGCTTTGATCTTTCTATCTATACATTCTATTACAGAATGATACACGTTAAGATCTTAGATCAACCTAACAAATTTGATCTATCACTAAGTCCTTGTATATATCTTACTTGGAAAGAACTTTACAAATAATCATGAGCATATACATTAAAACATCAAATCATAAAATGCATTATCATTTATTTGAGTATTGTTGATTGGAGGGGTTGTATGTTAGGGTTAATATTGCACGTTGTAAAGAGCAAGGTCAAGACTAAAGTAGTCATTTGAGGAGGAGGATGGTATGTCTGATGGAGGGGCTTGTGTTTTAATGTTTGGACTATGGGGCTCTACGATATCTATCTGGGACTCTACGACTGGGCTAGAGTCAGGGATCGTAGAGACAGTGGTTTGTTATAACAAAATGAAGTTGGCTGTATTTGGTTCCTTAGTTACAGAATTTTGGGATTCTGCAACTGGAAATTGACTAACTGGATTGAGAATCACTTCCAAACATCGAGGGAATTCATAAAAATAGCTAAATGAAGATGATGGTAAGTGATTAACTCAGAATTTAGTAGGGATAGACAGTATCTCAGGTTTATCTTTTGAGGAAGAGGTATTGGTAATCAACTTCTTTGCAAAGTGAAATCTCCCTGGGAAACCATGAGCCAATACTGAGATCTCTGGATACTCTTTAAAGCTCCAGAACATATGATCCCAAGAGTTTTAGATTTGAGCTTGATGGTATGACATCATGGGTAGATAAGAGAATATCTGATTGTATAGATAGCTTATATACCCATCTTTGCCTACACCAGTGATTAGAAGATCATCATCATCTTCTTCCTCTTCTTTGTCATCTTCTGAAGATTCCATTATCTCAATGTGCTCTGGATGGTCTGGTATTGATTCATTTTTATCTTGGGCAGGAATCTCTTCTTCTGCCATGGAGATATCATGAGGCTCCCCCTCAGCATGATTATCTTCTTGAGAGTTCAGAAACTCCCCCTCAGTTGGAACATCTTCTTGAGCTGAAGACATCTCCCCCTCAGCCGGTGTATTCTCTATCATGAGAATTTCAGGGATCTCCCCCTCAGCTGGAGCACTGTCCTCTTGATTTGCTCGGGACAGTTCTTCTTTTACATCCACACTCTTTGCTTCCTTTTTTAGCACCTTTTCATTTTCAAGAATGTATTTCTTGACCAGATTTCTCCTTGGTTTGCTGGGTTTGGTCACAACTTCAGGACTCTCTTGAATCTCAGCTTTGTCCTGTTCAACAGCCACTATGCTTGAAGTAGCTACCTCCTTGTCTGCCATGCTTGGTCTGGTCTCCACTAACAGTAGAGACTCTACGATTGAGGTGGTTGATGGCCTTTTGGACTTATGGCCAGCTTTGTTCTTCTTTAGGATCTGTGATATGGTGGCTTGATCCTCATCAGTTTCATCTTGCTACTGCTTCCTTCTTAGCATCCTCAGAGTCTCTATATCAGAGGACTCTACAGGAATATCAGTTGTAGATCCTTGAGGCTCTTCTATCTGTCTAGCCCTTAGCTTCCTCTTGCCCTTGCTTTTTCTGGTAAGGAAAAAGGGTTCTCCCTTGTTGGCTTCTTCTTCTTGTTCTTCTTCCCTAACAACAGACATGTTTCCAGGAATGCCTACGTTCTTCAGATCCCCAGTTCTTCCACTGGATTCTGTCATCATTCGAACATGCTCTGCTGGGTTCCTCTTCCAGTTTTCAAATAACTACTGGGTCATTCTTCGATTTGGGTTTATGGCTTCTCCCTCTTCATCCCCAATTTTGTCACCCAGTGTAGATTATAGAATGATACTCAGGAAACGTCCATATAGCATCTTCTGAGGGCTTTTTGATTTCTTAGAGTTGACGATCCACTTACCAATCCATTCGAGCAATACAACTCCATAGTTGAGTTGTTTACCATAAAACATGACCGTCATGAGCTTAAGTTGAGCTTCATTCACCGAGTCATGACCTGAGCTCTTGCAGCATATGCATTTTCCAATAATGTCAGCCAAGAACTCGTAACTTTGTGGGAACTCCTTCTTTTTGTACCCTTTTACAGATGGGGTTTTCTTGTGATGCATTTTCCTTAGTCCCTCTTGGAAGTCTATGCTGTCTAAGAATGGGTGCCCTTCATTTTTGAAACCTAGGGCCAGATTGAAGTCCTCTGCCTTTAGTCTGATTTCTACTTCCCTTACTCTTGTAGTGATGGTGTTGTCTTTAAACACACCATTCTTGTAGAACTGCTTCACCAGTGTGGGATAGATAAGAGTATCTGTGCTCAACGCCTCTTCGAGACCCGCCTTCTCCAGTAATACCAATGTCTTGTAAAATTATGGTGGAGCAGTCTTGAACTAGTTAAAATAGAGTCTGTAGCCTGAAACCACATTTGAAGAAGCCTTTGATTCTATAGTTGGAAGTGAGATCGGACTGAGCTTTCTGCTGATTTAGGGTTTTGCTTTGAGAGAGAGAGAGAATGGGAGATATAATCTTTTGAACTTCAGATTTCAAAATTGTGATTTCAACTTATACTTGTAACTTCCCTCTCTTCTTTTTCGCTTAGCGGGGTAGGTGTCAATTTTTGCTTGGCTCTTTGATTTTGACTGTGCAGGAATATACTGATTTTCCCTTGGCTTCTTCAGAGCTGAGGTGTCCTTACGAAGACTATGATCTTTGAGGTAGTCTTATGTTCGTTGAGCCTGTCCTATGATCGTCGAGTCTGATTAGCATTCGTTGAGTCTGTCCTACGATCGTCGAGTCTGTCCGAATCCTTGTGATGAGTTTTTGATAAAGCATTCTTTTAAGGCAACTCAGGAAGGACCAACCTCTTGGAGAGATTCAAGGGTTATATTTGTTCCTGAGGCACCTCTTAGAGAGATTGCTATGTTATGAAGCTTGTCATCACAGGATATATATTTTCTTTGTGGATGGTTCTTGTGTCATCGTTGAGTCTGCACTATGATAGTTAAGTCTTTGCTACGATCGTTGAGGTAGTTTTCTTTTCAGCTCTACGATCGTGAGCTTTCCTTGATCATGTCTATGATTTTAAGTTCAATATTTGTACCTGTCATGGTTAGCACAATCTAGAGCATATATTTCATGGTTGTAGATTTAGCATACCTAGCTCACTTATTAACTTATGAAATTTGGATTCATCTAGTGGTTTTGTAAAAACATCAGCAAGTTGATTTTCAGTAGGCATATATTGTAAAGATATAGTTCCATTTTGCACATGATCCCTAATGAAGTGATACATTATTTATATATGCTTAGTCCTAGAATGCATGACAGGATTATGAGTTATTGTTATGGCACTTGTGTTATCACAGTGTATGGGAATAGATTTGAAGTCGAACCCATAGTCAGCTAGCAGATTTCTCATCCATAGGATTTGAGCTCAGCAGCTGCCAGCAGTAATATATTGAGCTTCTGCAGTTAAGGAAGACACTGAGTTTTGCTTTTTGCTAAACCAGGACACAAGTCTGTTTCCTAGAAGTTGACAAGTGCCATTGGTACTCTTTCTATCTATTTTTCATCCTGCAAAATCAGCATCTGTGTATCCTATTATTTCAAATGAGGATTCCTTGGGGTACCACGGCCCCAAGTAAGGTGTACCCTTGAGATACCTGAAGATCCTCTTTACAGCGGACAAATGTGACTCTTTCGGGTTAGCCTAAAATCTAGCACATATGCATATTGTAAACATTATGTCTGGTCTACTGGCAGTTAGGTATAAAAGAGAGCCTATCATACCTCTGTATTGAGTGATATCAATACTTTTACCTTTCTCATTCTTGTCAAGCTTGGGTGCAGAGCAATTGGTGTTTTTATGGGAGAGGCTGATTCCATGCCATACTTCTTTAGTAAGTCTTTGATGTACTTGGCTTGGTTTATGAAAATTCATTCTTCAGTCTGTTTTACTTGCAGTCCAAGGAAGAAGTTCAGCTCACCCATCATGCTTATTTCAAACTTGCTCTGCATTAGCTTAGAGAATCTCTTGCATAATTTTTCGTCAGTAGAACCAAAGATAATGTCATCAACATAGATTTGAACTAGTAAGACTTTGTCTTTATGCTTTCTAAGAAATAATGTGGTATCTACTCTACCTCTAGTGAACCCATTTTCGATTAAGAAGTTAGTCAGTGTTTCATACCATGCTCTATGTGCTTGTTTAAGACCATATAAGGCTTTATCTAATCTATAGACATAATTAGAAGGAGATGGATTTATGAAACCTGGAGGTTGCTCTACATAGACTTCTTCTTGGAGTTCTCCATTAAGAAATGCACTCTTGACATCCATCTAGAAGACTTTGAACTTCATGTGGGCAGCAAAGGCAATAAAGATTCTGATGGCTTCCAGTCTGGAAACAAGTGTAAATGTCTCATCGTAGTTGATACCTTCTTCTTGAGAATAGCCCTTTGCCACTAATCTTGCCTTGTTTCTGGTTATGACCCCATCTTCATCCATTTTGTTTCTGAAGACCCACATAGTTCCTATCACAGGATGACTATTTGGTCTTGGTACCAATCTCCATACTTTGCGTCATTCAAATTGTTTGAGTTCTTCCTGTATCGCTTCTATCCAACTAGAGTCTTCCATAGCATCCTCTATCTTCTTTGGCTCTATTTTTGACAGAAAGCTTAGATAAAAACATTCATTCTGAGTAGCAGCTCTTGTTTTAACTCTAGCACTCGGATCTCTAATGATTATATCCTGAGTGTGATCTCTTGCCCATCTGTTGCTGATTGAGACATATGTCCCGATGCCTTCCTATCTTAATTCTTCAAGGTATGTCTCTTCTTCTTTGAGTGGAGGCTAGCTGTCTTGCATGGACCTCTCTACGATCACATTATAATGCTCTACGATTTCACTATCTGGTACTACGATCGTAGTGTTGAGCTTGATGACTTTATTCATAGTGTCTGCACTATCAGACGTAGTGTCTTGAGGCACTATTTTGTCTAAGTCAGTTTCATCAAAGATGATGTGTATTGATACTTCAACATTCAGTGTCTTCTTGTTGAACACCCTGTAAGCCTTGCTATCTGTGGCATATCTAAGAAAGATCCCTTCGTCTGACTTGGGCTGGAATTTTGTCAGATACTGCTTTCCATTGTTGAGAATGTAGCATGCACAGCCAAAGACATGGAAGTAGCTGACACTTGGCTTTCTTCCTTTCCACAGTTCGTAGGGCGTCTTCTTGATCGTAGAGTGTATGAGTGATCTATTCTGCGTGTAGCATGTAGTGTTGATAGCTTCTGCCCAGAAGTATTCATGCAGATGGGCTACAGTTAGTAGAGTTCTTCCAGCCCCTATCAAGGTTCTGTTCTTTTTTTTAGCTACTCCATTTTGTTAAGGAGTTCGTGGAGCTGAGAAGTTGTGACTGATCCCATTATCTGTGCAGAACTGATCCATTTCTGAGAAATAGAATTCTCTGCCATGATCACTCCTTATGGCTTTGATTTTCTCTCCTTTCTCGTTCATCATCAATCTGAACATCTTGATTAATTCGGAGCTAGTTTCATCCTTAGAAGTTAGGAAGAATACCCATGTGAATATGGTGTAGTCGTCGACTATGACTAGAGAGTATCTTTTTCCTCTAAGACTGGTTGTTGGGATTGGCCCAAAGAGATCCATGTGAAGCAACTGAAGTGGCTTGTCAATAGAGTTGGTAGTCTTGCTCTTGAATGAGCTTCTGGTTTGCTTTCCAAGCTGACAGTCATTTCATGGCCTTTCCTTCATGGAGTTGAACTTGGGTAGGCCAGCTACTAGGTCTTTTGATGCCATTTTGGACTTGCTTTTGAAGTTTAAGTGAGACAATCGTCTATGACATAGCCAGCTCATTTCTTCAGATGCTTTTTCCAGAAAACATATTGTCTCATCTGAGCTTAGTTGACCAAGATCTACAGTGTAGACATTTCCTTTTCTTGTCCCAGTTAGTTTTATAGCAGATGTCTTCAAATCTCTGACTTGACATTGGTTATTGAGGAATGTCACTTGATGACCCTTGTCGCAGAGTTGACTGATACTTAGAAGGTTGTGTTGAAGACCTTCCACATAGGCTACTTTGCTGAAAGATACTGCACCATTGCCAGTAGAGCCATATCCTCTTGTCTTGCCCGAGCCGTTATCTCTAAAGATGACTAAGGGACCCTCCTTTTCTATGTAATTTGATATTAGAGCTTTGTTCCCTGTCATATGCCTCGAGCATCCATTGTCCAGATACCATGTTAAGGTCGTGGAGCTCTTTTTCTGTCAAAACATTTGAACCTTCATTTTGGTTCCCATATTTGTATGGGTCCTTCTTTGTTAGTATCTTTGGGGACCCAAATCTGTGTAATCTTGGGTCGCACATGCATGGAAATATAATAACACTTGGCAGCCCTATGACCATATTTATTGAATATGAAACATTTATTATGATTCATGCCTCTGTTTGTATGATGATTCATCCTCCACTTGGACTTGTGTGGTTCCTTAGGTATTCTTCTGTTAAACTGATTCTCATTTTTCCACGTGTCCTTGGATTTCATAAATAGTGATGAGTGTGCCTTCCCTCTACTGTACCTTCCCGATTGATCCGTAGAGTTGGTCTTTCTTGACTCTACGATTCTTCGAGGTTGGTGAGTAGAGGTTAGGTTACTCTTCTCTTTTATGAACCCCAGACCAGCATGAGATCCTTTACTCCTATAAGTAAGAGTAGAGACATTAGGACAAGGTTTAACTGGTTCTTCTAACTGTGAGGATTTCTGTAGCGCCCCCAAATCCGGGTATCTTCCAACCCGACAGATGGTGCTATACTGTACAACACTCATACATCCATTCAATTGAAAAGTCTCAAAGAACGAATATAACTTCTATATATTTAAAGTAATATTTATATTTTCCAAGTTCTATACCCGTTACAAAGGTTCTTTGTCATAATATCAGTTAAATTACAACAATAGACCTATACTATTACAAAACAACTTAGTAATCTGCCTTAGCTTTTCCCTCATCCTTTTTTGATCCTTCGGGACATTCAATTTTAGCTGCATTCATATGGTTCAAGCAAGAGTGAGCATAACTAGCTCAATAAGTATAACAATTTAATAACAACATGTTTGACACATACAAATCGTATATCTTCGATAACTGAACAATAGTTATGAAGTACTATTGATAATTCAAAATAGCACTTCATCTTTTCTTTCAAAATGTTTTACAATAACAACAGTATTAGTAAAACATTCACTCCAATCAGAGACCTCGAGTATTCATTCTTTATTGGAAAAGGACAACTCGGAAGCAAGTCCGTAAGCCCGATATTACTTACCAGCACTTCTAGGTGATCAGCCTATTGTACTCTATGTTGATCAACACTACATCCATTAAACGTATGCACGTTTAAGCATTTGGCAACCTCACGTGCCTGTCATTTTACCGACAAAATATTTGTTTAACATTTCAGTCTTCTTTTGAAAACTGTATCAAGTAGTTGACAAAAGATAACAACATTTGATAATACATGAATAGATTATCAATACATCCAGTCTAGCCAAAGGAATTGGCTTCAACTTCAACATACTTCAATTCATGCGAAAGAATACATGAACCTCAAAAACTTGTTCAGATTGAACTGAGGCAAGAGTTAGAATACTTTCCTTTAGCGTCTGCTATGGTAAATTAACTTTATGTTCAATTCGTTCAAGTCTCTACAATACATGATCACATAATGCCTTACATTAGGTCATATATAATCAAGTATGTGTATGACTATATCATACCCTTTATTTTAATCTAATTGTGTATTAGATTCATTTAATATTCATTCCGGTTTATCATTATGCTTGCATTATATTTGACTAGGTTATATCCACCTTTATACATCATCCTTAAAGTTTAACAAAGTTTAATCAATGTTACATTACCTTCCTTAAGTTATGTTTACTTCCATTTCTTTTCTTTATACATAAAAAATTTCATTACTATCTTTGTTCTGAAACTGGCACTGCGACGCCAGCTTTATACTTATATCTCGCGCTGCAGCGCGAGCTCTTAATACCATTGTCCCGGACTTGGCAGTGCGGCGCGAGTCCTTACTTAATGGGTCGCACTGCGGCGCCACACTCCTGAAAATTTTGATACTGTTCATGGCGTTGCGGCGCCACTTATTGAACTAAGGTTCGCGCAGCTGCGAACTCTTACAGTAAACTCGGTTACTGTTCCGCGGTGCGGCGCGGGTCTTTTTTCTAGGGTTGGCGCCGCGGCGCCAACTCTGTGCACCAGATAATAATTTCAGTTTTAAAATTTTGTGAACTTCTCGGACGCATAATTTCTTCGTTATAAGTCCGAATTGGCTCGTTCAAAATCCTACGATTCACAATTTACGTACTCTACATGACCATTCAAGAATTTTATCTATTTGACTTTGTTTGCTAAAAATTTAACTATTGGTTCATTTTTAACGTAAACGATAAACGTTCGTGAAAGATCAACGCTCGTTTCTTTGTTCTAAGTCAGAATCCGCTCATTTTTGAGTTCGCAACTCTTAAATGCCAATTATGACTTGTCTCTATTGTAAAACGATGGTTTCATGATCAAACATAAAATTTGACTTCCATTCCGAGAATTTTACGTATTCGACGTTTATCGTCCAATCGTGCAAATTTCGGCAATTCTTCCTCCTTATGATTTGTTCAACATTACAAATGAACTTCATTCATCATGTGAACATCTTAACATACTTAATACAACAACTTATAACCATTGTTGGATTTTAGACTTATTCTCCATGAATTTATATCTTGTCAACTATAAACTACTTAAGATTTCATGGTTAATGACTTATGACAAGTTAAAGTTTCTTAAACATCATTTCTTATATGTTCTTAACATATAACTTAACTTAGGTATACATGATACATATGATCATTTAAGTGCTCAATTCACTTCTCTTGATAACTCATTTCATGATCATATTTTCATACTTAACATTCAAGGTTATCTTACAATATGTTTATAACTTTTATAAGTTCAAATGACTTATTGCCAACTTATGTGGCTTAAGTTCATTACTTACTCATTCATGTTGCTTAATCCAACTTTTCTTATCATCCTATCATGATAGGGATAGAAGATATTTGGAGAAGAAGTATTACTTTAGAAGTCTTTGATAAGTAGCTTCTTCTTTTCTTTGCTTATGGAAGTGACTTATTTACAACTTAATCTCTCTAACACTTAAGCACTTTGTGATGTCTAGATTATTTGAACAACCAACAAATGGCTTGCAAGCTTCTTATATTTATAGAATTTCCAAGGTTAGGGTAGTTTAGTCTTTAAAACATCCCACCTCCTTAAACCACCTCCTTACTATTCATTAGTTGCAAGGCACAACTTTTATCCTACACTTTGTCATTACTTAAAAGTCTTGGGCATTACTCCTAAGTCTTGGTCACCACACATACTTGGTCACCACTTATCTTGGTTATCACACATTACTTGGTCACCACATTCAACCATATCAATATGGTTTCCCCAAGGATCATACCATTCATGGATTCTAGGTTGGGCTTGGATTACTAAATCCTTTGGGCTTTGCATTAATAACACTCATTGGTTTATTAATTTATGATTGGGCCTTAACCCTTTAATTCACTTGGTCTTGCATATAATGGTTAACCAATCCTCCAAATCCATTAACATCTCATAATACATACACCCGTAGTTTATGCATTATTCTTATATTCTAATTCATATAGAATTTGTATACCATATTTCATCCTTTATACAAACTCGTATAATACTTCGTATTATTCTCGTTTTCATTACTTCGTACAACACAAAGTATCATACAATTATTACTTATTCTTTAACACTTCGCTTTACTTAACGTTTATAAATTAAGTCCACAAGCGAAATATCATATTTTCCATAACTAGATTATTATTACATAATCCATCTTACTTTTTTATTCCATCATTGCGTATTTCTCGAAAACTCAAAATTATATCCCGAGCAAATACAGATGAATAGTGTTTTTAAAAAAATTTCTCGAAAAACTTTTATTTTCGTCTTGAAAATTCAAACACTTTAATTCATCCACGTAACACAAATACTACGATATTCTAACATCAATAGGTTATACAATGACAACCATCTTGATAACACATTGAATATGATTTTATTATTATTTAATTTAATAAAATCATTTTACAATAAGATCTGAATTTCTCGGTCGTTACATTCTTCCCCCCTTATAAAGATTCTGTCCCCAGAATCTCGTCTTACTTTAATCAAATAGATGAGGAAAATTTTTGTTCATCTTTTCTTCTAGTTCCCACGTTGCTTCTTCAGCGTCGTGGTTTTTCCATAATACTTTTACTGATAGTATTACCTTGTTCCTCAGAACTTGTCCCCTTCTATCAATGATCGGCATCGGCGACTCTTTATATGATAAGTCTTTCTCGATATGAATCGGCTCATACTCGATTATATGCTTATAATCCGGCTTATATGGATGTAATACAAATACGTGAAACACGTTATGTATTCGTCCTAGGTCCAGAGGTAATGCTATCATATACGCTACCTCTCTCACCTGTTTAATACTTCAAAAGGTCCTATAAACCTTGGACTTAACTTTTCCTTCTTTCCAAAGTGTATCTTTCCTTTCCAGGGAGATACCTTTAGAAACACATATGAGCCCACCTCAAACTCTCGACTTAGTCTATGTGAGTCGGCATACTTCTTCTGTCTGTCCTGAGCTGTGACGAGACGCATCCGAATTAACTTTACCGCATCCGCTGTCTACTGCACCAATTCTGGTCCTAGCATCCGGCGTTCTCCCACCTCATCCCAACACAAAGGTGTTCTGCACTTTCCCCGATACAGAGCTTCATATTGTGGCATTCCTATGCTTGCATGATAACTGTTGTTATATGCAAACTCTACTAGTGGTAGGTGATCATCCCAACTACCCTTGAAATCCATGACGCAAGACCTCAACATGTCTTCTAACGTCTGAATTGTCCTTTCGCTCTGCCCATCAGTTTGTGGATGATAAGCCATGCTTAACCTCAGCTGTGTTCCCAACTGCTCTTGTAAACTCCTCCAAAAGTTCGATGTGAATCATGGATCACGATCTGACACAATCGATACCGGTACTCCATGTTTGGAAATAATTTCCTTAACATAAAGTTTAGCTAACTGGTCTAAGTTATACTTGACCCTAATTGGCAAAAAGTGAGCAGACTTCGTCAACCGATCCACTATTACCCAAATTGAATCGTACCCTTTCTGCATCGTCGGAAGTCCCACAACGAAGTCCATAGTGATATGCTCCCACTTCCCTTCTGGAATCTCCAATGACTGTAATAAACCATTGGGTCGTTGATGTTCGGTCTTAATTTTTTTTGACAAGTTAAGCACCTACTCACATACTCTGCTATTTCTCTTTTCATATTTGGCCACCAAAAACTCTGTCGAAGGTCTTGATACATCTTAGTGCTACCAGGATGTATCGAGTACCTCGAACTATGAGCTTCTTGTAACACTTGCTCCTTTAATTCTGTCTCATTCGGAACCCAAATTCTTCCTTCAAATCTTAATAATCCCTCATTATTAAGACTATTCTTAACCTCTTCCTTCTCGTATAACCGCTTCTTCATTTGGTTACACTCATCTGTCTTGAGTTGTACCTCCTTGACTCTTTCTACGATGGTAGATTGGATCTCCGTCGGAAAGAGTAACTGCCCCGAATCACTCGGCATCTTCACTTATATTTCCATCATAGTCATCTCTGTTATTAACTCATTTTGAGCCGTTAACATAGACAACCTTTCCCGACCCTTCCTACTTAAGGCGTCGACAACTACATTGGTCTTTCCAGGGTGATACAGGATTTCACAATCATAATCCTTTATCAACTCCAGCCATCTTCTCTGTCTCATATTCAACTCCTTCTGAGTGAAGATATACTTTAGACTTTTATGGTCTATATATATCTCACATTTTCCCCATAAAGATAATGTCTCCATATCTTTAGGGCAAACACTACCGCGGCTAGTTCTAGATCATGAATAGGGTAAACTTTCTCATAATCCTTCAACTTCCGAGATGCTTACGCATTGACTTTGCCATGCTGCATAAGCACACAACCAAGTCCTTTATGCGAAGCATCACTATACACTACAAAATTTCTCGTGTCATCTGGCAATGACAAAATAGGAGCTTCACTTAATCTCTTCTTCAGTTCTTGAAAACTGTCTGCACATTTATCCGTCCATACGTATTTCACTGTCTTCCTTGTTAAGTTAGTCAATGAGGTAGCTATCTTCGAAAAATCTTGGATAAATCTTCGATAGTACCCTACTAACCCTAGAAAACTCCGCACCTCAGTCGGCATTTTTGGTTGTTCCCAATTCATTACTGCTTCCACCTTCGCTGGATCCGCTGAAATCCCCTTTTGGTCAATGACATGACCTAAAAACTGCACCTTTTCCAGCCAAAATTCACATTTGGTAAATTTCGCATATAAATTCTCCTTCCTTAGTGTCTCCAACACTAATCTTAAGTGTTCGATATGATCTTCTTGCGTCTTAGAATAGGCTAGAATATCATCGATAAACACTATGATGAACTTGTACAAATATAATTTGAACACTCTGTTCATCATATCCATAAATGTAACAGGTGCATTCGTCAACCCAAATGACATCACCAGAAACTCGTAATGACCATAACGAGTCCTGAATGCAGTCTTTGGTATATCTTCCTTCCTAACCTTCAACTGATGATACCCCATTCGCAAATCTATTTTAGAAAAATACTTTGCCCCTTTCAATTAATCAAAAGAGATCATCGATCCTGGGCAATGGGTATTTATTCTTTATCGTTAACTTGTTCAACTCCCGATAGTCGATACAAAGCCTTAATGATCCGTCTTTCTTTTTGACAAACAACACGGGTGCTCCCCATGGCAAAACACTTGGTTGAATGTACTTCTTGTCCAATAGTTCCTATAGCCGAACCATTAGTTCTTTCATTTCCACAGGCGCCATACGGTATGGTGCCCTTGAGACCGGTGTCATTCCTGGCACAGTGTCTATCACAAATTTGATCTCCCTATCCGGCGGTAAACCTGGTAACTCACTTAGAAATACATCCATGAATTCGTTTACTATAGGTATCTGTTCCATGGTTGCTCCCACCCTCTAGGTATCAACAACATGGTATAGGTAACCTACACAACCCTTTCTTAAAAGTTTTCTAGTTTGTGTCATCGTAAGGCAACACGGACGTCCCGGCAATTTACTACCGTAAAATACTAAAGGAGGTTGCTTCAACGTCCTGATACTCACACATTTCTTTTAGCAATCTATAATTTCTCCATGGTTAATCAACCAATCCATTCTGAGAATTACGTCGAATTCTCCTAACTTTATCGGTATTAAATCTACCGATAACTTACAACCACGTACCTCTACGTAACAACTCCTATGAATATCTTCAACAGGAATTATCTCTTCATTTGCTACCTTAATGTTCAAAGGTATATGCAATTTTTCGGGAAATAATTCTAATCGTCTAGCAAAATCACATGCTATAAATGAATAAGTAGCACCCGAATCAAATAGCATGTATGCATTTATATTGTTGATCGGAATAATACATGCAACTACATCCCCTGATGCCACCGCATCTTGGACCGTTATATTAAAAGTGCAGGCCATTGATTTCCCCGGCTGAGTTGGACCACTAATAGCTAACTTCCCGCTATTAGGTCCCTTATTTCCTTCTATCCTCTTCTTCGGGCAGTTCTTTGCTATATGGTCAGTTGATCCACATACAAAGCATCCGTGATTTTTCTTTGGATTGGGACAGTTAGATGAAATGTGCCCTTCTTATCCACAATTATAACATACCGCCTTACCTTTGAGATAGACTCCTAAATGAGTCTTCCTGCAGGTTTTACAGGCCTCCATCCTCCTCTTGGAGTCCCCTTGTTTCACTCCGGTATTCCCAGAGTTAAAGCCCTTTCTCTTTTGATCGTCGCCACTTCCACTGGTTCCCTCGGTCTTAGTTCCTCCATCAGCCCTGCCTTTGGTCTTCTTATCATTGTGGCACTGGCTAAGAGCCTCATTCCCACCTTCGGTAATTATTTCCTTTTCTAGTATGGTTCCAAAGGAAGTACTTTGGAACACAGAGATTCGGCTATAGAGCCAGGGTTTCAAGCCCTGCTCAAACCTTCTAGCATTTTTCACTTTAGTGTCCACTTGGTGTGGAGTGAATCATGTCAGTTCATTAAACTTGGCAGCATACTGGGGAACTGTCATATCCCCTTGTCTCAATTCCAGAAACCTCATCTCCATCCTCCCTTGCATACTCGTGGGAAAATAGTTCTCAAAAAAAATCTCCTTGAACCTCTCCCACGTTAGGTTTCCTATATCGGCCCTAGCCTAGTTTGCCTCCAACCAAAAGTTGGCCTCTCCTTTCATCAAATAGGTTGCAAAGGCAACCTTTTGACCCTCCTCAACATTTGCTATTACAAATGCTTTCTCAATTTCTTTTACCCATGTTTGGGCTTCTATAGGGTCTGTAGTTCCTTTGAACTCCGGCGGACCTACACTTTTGAAATCCTTAAAAGTAGTAGCTCGTACTACTCTAGGAATTACGGGTACATTAGCCCCCGTTCTATTAAATGCAACCGTTAACAGATTAACTAACTCCTGCATTGGATTAACCGGACCACCCTACGGTTGGTTAACATTAGCGCCCTGATCTCGTTGTCTCCTTCTTGGCGGCATTTTACTGTTAAGAAAATAACACATCATTATTACTTTATTCTTGTTGGTTTGTTATTATTTGTAATAAAACAACAACTCATACTCATTACTCAACATATTCCATAAAAAGATTTATATTGATTCATAACTTGTAGTATAATACTACCTTGTTTACATTACTCAGCCTTAGCTGATTACATTTCCATCTCGCAATTACTTTCCAAAAATTGGAATTTACAAAAGACTACCCTTTGTTATACAAAAGAGGGTTTTACGTCACTACTAGATACATAATATTTACATATCTATTCTACTCTAGCTATTGCTAGATTACATCTGCCGTAAGGCATTCTCAAAATCTGATCTGGCCAAACCGGCAATAACATCTCTACTAATGGTATGACGGGTCTATCCTGCTTCTACCTGATATCCAGCTACCTGCTGCTGGAAATCTACATGAGAACTCCTATGAATATAGGACATCCTCTCCAACTTCCGCTTCTTAGTCTTTAGCTCCTACTTGAGCTCAAAGACTTCTCCCCTCAAATCTCGAACTTTTTTCATAGCTAGGACACTATCATCGTGCTCCTCTTCCCACATTCCTTCCATACTAATCTTGTCCTCACGGACAGCTCGGAGTTCCTCTTTCAATTGCTTAACCTCTTGGCAGTAATGGACATTCCTATCCAATACTGACATAAACAGTGCCTTCATTGATTCCCCCGTAGACATTTCCTCTGTAGGTGGAACCTGGGTCTCTGTAGGTGGAACCTGGTCAAAGGACATCACGTCCACCTCCTCTTCTAACATGCCATCAAATATAGACATGTAGTCTAAGTCGTCTGAGTCTCCCGACTCGATGGTCACTAATTCTGGTTCTACGGCTACGGGATTTGTTAGTATCTCTACCCGATTAACTGAATCCTCGCTTACTACATGTATATCTCTATACATATCATTTTCTCCTGACATCTACAATAAAACAATATAGTTTGATTAGTACACGTCAATAAAATAATAGAAATACATAACATAATATAATGCATTTTTATAAGGTTACTTTCCATCTTTTACTTCTTTATTCTTTCATAAGGTTATGACTTAAGGTTCTACTTTCCCCCTTAAGTTTTATAACCTAGGCTTTGATGTCAACTTGTAGCGCCCCCAAATCTGGGTATCTTCCAACCCGACAGATGGTGCTATACTGTACAACATTCATACATCCATTCAATAGAAAAGTCTCAAAGAACGAACATAACTTCTATATATTTAAAGTAATATTTACATTTCCCCAGTTCTATACCCGTTACAAAGGTTCTTTGTCATAATATCAGTTAAATTACAACAATATACCTATACTATTACAAAACAGCTTAGTAATCTGCCTTAGCTTTTCCCTTATCCTTTTTTGATCCTTCGGGACGTTCAGTCTTAGTTGCATTCATATGGTTCAAGCAAGAGTGAGCATAACTAGCTCAACAAGTATAACAATTTAATAACAACATGCTTGACACATACAAATCGTATATCTTCGATAACTGAACAATAGTTATGAAGTACTATTGATAATTCAAAATAGCACTTCATCTTTTCTTTTAAAATGTTTTACAATAACAACAGCATTAGTAAAACATTCACTCCGGTCAGAGACCTCGAATATTCATTCTTTATTAGAAAAGGACAACCTAGAAGTAAGTCCGTAAGCCCGATATTACTTACGAGCACTTCTAGGTGATCAGCCTATTGTACTCTATGTTGATCAACACTACATCCATTAAACGTATGCACGTTTAAGCATTTGGCAACCTCACGTGCCTGTCGTTTTACCGACAAAATATTTGTTTAACATTTCAGTCTTTTTTTGAAAACTGTATCAAGTAGTTGACAAAAGATAACAACATTTGATAATACATGAATAGATTATCAATACATCTAGTCTAGCCAAAGGAATTGGCTTTAACTTCAACATACTTCAATTCATACGAAAGAATACATGAACCTCAAAAACTTGTTCAGATTGAACTGAGACAAGATTTAGAATACTTGCCTTTAGCGTCTGCTACGGTAAATTAACTTTATGTTCAAGTTGTTCAAGTCTCTACAATACATGATCACATAATGCCTTACATTAGGTCACATATAATCAAGTATGTGTATGACTATATCATACCCTTTATTTCAATCTAATTGTATATTAGATTCATTTAATATTTGTTCCGGTTTATCATTATGCTTGCATTATATTTGACTAGGTTATCTCTACCTTTATACATTATCCTTAAGGTTTAACAAAGTTTAATCAATGTTACATTACCTTCCTTAAGTTATGTTTACTTCCATTTCTTTTCTTTATACTTAGAAAATTTCATTATTATCTTTGTTCTGAGACTGGCTCTGCGGTGCCAGCTTTATACTTACATCTCGCGCTGCGGCGCGAGCTCTTAATATCATTGTCTCGGACTTGGCGCTGCGGCGCGAGTCCTTACTTAATGGGTCGCGCTGCGGTGCCACACTCCTGAAAATTTTGATATTGTTCATGGCGCTGCGGTGCCACTTATTGAACTAAGGTTCACGCTGTGGCAAACTCTTGCAGTAGACTCGGTTACTGTTCCATGCCGCAGCGCCGGTCTTTTGCCTAGGTTTGGCGCCACGGTGCCAACTCTGTGCACTAGATAATAATTTCAGTTTTGAAATTTTGTTAACTTCCCGGACGCATAACTTCTTTGTTATAAGTCTGAATTGGCTCGTTCAAAAGCCTACGGTTCACAATTTATGTACTCTACATGACCATTCAAGAGTATTATCTATTTGACTTTGTGTGCTAAAAATTTACCTATTGGTTCATTTTTAACGTAAACGATAAATGTTCATGAACGTTCAACGCTCGTTTCTTCGTTCTAAGTCGGAATTCGGTCATTTTTGAGTCCACGACTCTTAAATGCCAATTATGACTTGTCTCTATTGTAAAACAATGGTTTCATGATCAAACACAAAATTTGACTTCCATTCTGAGAATTTTACGTATTCGACGTTTATCGTCCAATCGTGCAAATTCCGACAATTCTTCCTCCTTATGATTTGTTCAATATTACAAATGAACTTCATTCATCATTTGAACATCTTAACATAGTTAATACAACACCTTATAATCATTGTTGGATTTTAGACTTATTCTCCATGAATTTATATCTTGTCAACTATAAACTACTTAAGCTTTCATAGTTAATGACTTATGACAAGTTAAAGTTTCTTAAACATCATTTCTTATATGTTCTTAACATATAACTTAACTTAGGTATACATGATACATATGATCATTTAAGTGCTCAATTCACTTCTCTTGATAACTCATTTCATGATCATATTTTAATACTTAACATTCAAGGTTATCTTACAATAAGTTTATAACTTTTATAAGTTCAAATGATTTATTGCCAACTTATGTGGCTTAAGTTCATTACTTACTCATTCATGTTTCTTAATCCAACTTTTCTTATCATCCTATCATGATAGAGATAGAAGATATTTGGAGAAGAAGTCTTACTTTAGAAGTCTTTGATAAGTAGCTTCTTCTTTTCTTGGCTTATGGAAGTGACTTATTTGCAACTTAATCTCTCTAACACTTAAGCACTTTGTGATGTCTAGATTATTTGAACAACCAACAAATGGCTTGCAAGCTTCTTATATTTATAGAATTTCCAATGTTAGGGTAGTTTAGTCTTTAAAACATCCCACCTCCGTAAACCACCTCCTTACTATTCATTACTTGCAAGGCACAACTTTTATCCTACACTTGGTCATTACTTAAAAGTATTGGGCATTACTCCTAAGTCTTGGTCACCACACATACTTGGTCACCACTTATCTTGTTCATCACATTACTTGGTCACCACATTTAACCATATCAATATGGTTTGCCCCATGGGTCATACCACTCATGAATTCTAGCTTGGGCTTGGATTACTAAATCCTTTGGGCTTTGCATTAATAACACTCATTGGTTTATTAATTTATGATTGGGCCTTAACTCTTTAATTCACTTGGTCTTGCATATAATGGTTAACCAATCCTCCAAGTCCATTAACATCTCATAATACATACACATGTAGTTTATGCATTATTCTTGTATTCTAATTCATATAGAATTTGTATACCGTATTTCATCCTTCATACAAACTCGTATAATACTTTGTTTACACTCGTTTTCATTACTTCGTACAACACCAAGTATCATACAATTATTACTTATTCTTTAACACTTCGCTTTACTTAACGTTTATAAATTAAGTCCACAAGCGAAATATCATATTTTCCATAACTAGATTATTATTACATAATCCATCTTACTTTGTTATTCCATCATTGCGTATTTCTCGAAAACTCAAAATTATATCCCGAACAAATACCGATGAATAGTGTTTTTCAGAAAATTTCTCGAAAAACTTTTATTTTTGTCTTGGAAATTCAAACACTTTAATTCATCCACGTAGCTCATATACTACGATATTCTAACATCAATAGGTTATACAATGACAACCATCTTGATAACACATAGAATATGATTTTATTATTATTTAATTTAATAAAATCATTTTACATTAAGATCCAAATTTCTCGGTCGTTACAATTTCACAAAGGCAATGCCTCTACTAAAACTTAAGGCATTACTAGAGCTAGTTTCCTTTGTCTTTACCACACAAGGCTCTGAGATGAATTCCCCAAAGCCTAGACCTGTTCTGTCGAATGTGTTTCTCTGACTAGAGAGCAGGCAGTCCATGGACGATGAGGATTTGTTCCATGCAGAGATAGTCTTCTCTAGATCCTCAACTTTAGAGGTTATAATAGACTCTCTTTGTGCATTGAGTGTGGTTGTCAGTTTTAAGGTCTCATTCTTAGCCTCAAGCTTGGAAAGACGATTAGTACTTAGAAGGGCTGTTTCAAGCTCTTCTTCAACTTTCTTCTTTTCCTCTTGAAGAAGTGAATGATCTTTAGGCAAGACTCTGAACCTCTTCATGTATTGATGTAGATCAGTGGTTATGCCATGCAGTGTATTTCTTAAGTCATTCATGTCTACATCAGGTGATTTGAAATCAAATACCTCGTCGAGACTTACATCATGTATGTTGAGGCTTTGTTTGTCCTTTGCATGTTTGGCCATTAAGCACAGATTGGCCATATGTGGTTCTTCGTCATCTCCGATGTCAGCATTTGAGACATTATCTAAGTCACTCCACGATCCTCCAGCTACCAGGCCTTTGTCTCTTTTCTGAGGCCTCTTGTTTCCTTTGTATTCATTCTTTGCATGTGTTTTCTTCTTTAGTTCTTCTTTGATAGGTTTGTTGTAGTTGGCAATGAAGTGGACAGGCTTTTTGTAGTTGTAGCATAGGTCATTTATTTGCTCCTGACTGTTGTAATTGTTGACCTTCTTGGGCTTGCTTATTCTGCCTTGTCGCATGAACCTTCTTAGTCTCTTTACCAGTATAGCAAAGTCATCATCATCGTCTTCATCATCATCAGAGTCAATCTCAGTGTTGACCTTTGATGTACCTTCAGTTGCCTTGAGAGCAACACCCTTGTCTTTCCTTCTTCCTTCTGATAAGGTTTCAACACGTTGGGTCAGCTCCAGTTCGTATGTCAAGAGATTTCCATATAGTTGTTGAACTGTCATTTCGTTGACATTCTTTGACTCTCTTATTGCAGTGGTCTTGGCATCCCACCTGCTTGGTAGGGCTCTCATGAATTTTATAGTTAGATCTTTTTTAGGATAGACCTTTCCATATGCTTGTATAGAGTTGAGCAGAACATTGAATCTTTCATAGGTGGCAGTTACATTTTCTCCTTACACATGATCGAACATTTCGTACTGCTGTGTTAGAAGAGACTGTTTGTTCTCTCTAACTTCTTCAGTTCCTTCGTGCATGATCAGTGTAGCTTCCCAAACTTCCTTAGTTGTTTTGCTGTTTACAACATTTTCAAATAGATCGTCCTCTAAGGATTGGAACGATGTTCTTAGCCTTCTGATCAAGTTGGACAGCTTTCTTCTCTATGTCTGTCCATTCTTCTTAAACTTTGAGTTGGACTCTGTTTGGATCGTCATTTGTTGGTGCAAGCTTTGTTGGTATATAAGGCCCATTTTGAACGGTCTCAAAAAGATCTTCATCTATTGAGTCCATGTACGCTTGCATCCTGACTTTCCAGTTAGCAAATTTATCCTTGTTGCACATTGGTGGCTTGCTGGCTCCCCCGGTCCTGGATTCGCTTGGTACGAGTGCCATTAGATCTACTAAAGCTTGTAAGCTGTAAAATAGAACCTGCTTTGATACCAATTGCTAGTTCCTAGTTGGCACAATAGTTATCTAGAAGGGGGGGTTGAATATATATTTAAAAATCTTTTAGTTTTAAACTTGTTCTTTGATAATGATTAAAACTTAGCAGAATAAATGTTTGTTTTAATCTTCTTTACCAAGCAATGGAGTAATGAGGGTGAGGCAGTTATGGCAGTTATAACAGATATAGCAGTTATGATATGAATGTAAATGACACAGTTGTTTTTAAGTGGTTCAGAGCACTTAAAGCTCCTAGTCCATTCTTCTACTCAACGAGTAGGATATCCACTAAGGATGTCAGTTACAACTTCTGATTCACACAAATTCCTTCTAGACCAGCAGTCTAGGAACTTCTTAGTTCACTATTGAACTCTTCAAGTCCAGCAGACTTGGCTTTCTTACAGTTCGCTACGAACTCTTCAAGTCAAGCAAACTTGGTACTCTTCTTTAGTTGGTTGATAATGTTGTGTTCTTGATGGTTGCTACTCAGTTGCTGTGTAAGCACTTGTTCTGAAGAACTGAGTAGCTGAGCAAGCTTTGCAATATCTCAGATCGTAGAGTTGAGCTTGAGAGAGATGTTCACGTCGTTTGTTCAATGCTTGCTTAGTTCTCTCTCATCTGTCTGATCTGCATATATGTGATCTTGAAAACTATCCGTTGGATTCATCCGTTGAGGCATTAAATGCATTTGACTTTTCAGATCTTTGATGGAGACATTTCTGCACATCTTCTGAAACTGCATTCTGGCACACTGACACAGTAGACTGCTTTCTCGCCTAACACCTAAAAAGGTATTTTGTCCCTCTTACCCATGGTACTATCCTTAGATTCTTCAATACGCTTCTTTATTGCATACTAAGGATATTTCATATACTCTGGGACTGATGAGTACTGCAGCGTCTAGAATCCATTTCTCATATGTTGAAATCGACCTTTACACAAATTATGAGGCTCGACATTTTCTGACATAAGACAGATGCTCTACGATTCAGATCATGATACACTACGATTCAGATCGTAGTGACTTGTTGCCTTGGTGCTTGATCTGATGTTATCATTTAGAGAGCACTACGATTTCTCTTAAACCCTTGTATACTACGATATTTACTTGCTCGTGTTGTTGACTCTACGTTCCCGAGAGCACACTACGATCGTTGACTTGTAAACTCCATGTTTCCTTCATCACACTACGATCGTGGAGTTGTCTCGGCAAACGTTGGGACCACTCTACGATTTTCGAAGAGTCCCTTCAAGGCAGGCACACTACGATCTTTGAAGCTCTACGTTTCTGCCTTGACTTCTGCAATGTTGATCAGATGATACACTATGTTTTCTTCGAACCCTATCTATTACATCTCAAGATCAACCTAACAACTTTGATCTTTCTATCTATACATTCTATTACATAATTATCCACGTTAAGATCTTAGATCAACCTAAAAAATTTGATCTATCACTAAGTCCTTGTATATATCTTACTTGGAAAGAACTTTACAAATAATCATGAACATATACATTAAAACATCAAATCATAATATGCATTATCATATAGTTATAAATATATTTAATGAAAATGTATGGCTGAAGGCTATTATCTGCCAAATAATATTTATACTATCAGAGTAAATATACTAATTCAGTGAATACTAATCGACTTGTTCCAATGGCGCTTGTGTGCTCTAAAATTTTCTTTTCTTCTTTAATTTATCCAAAAAAAGGACATGAAGAAATTATTTATAGTAAACTAAATATTTACATCTTTATTGGAGATTAATTCTAAAAGATTACACTAAGTAAGGGCATCAGTATTCTGAAGTGCTTGAAATTAGCTTGCCAAAGTAAACCAATATTATGATCCAGGTTGGTTCCTTGTAGGAGTACTACTGATATTAATAAGGAATGTGAAATTAATATATATTTTACTTCATTGTCACCTCTATATATACTTTAGACTGATATAGATCTGTTCCTCACGTTCTCATTTTGCCCTACCATCTATCTTATTTTCCTGCCCCTTTTGTTATATCCAAAATCTCTTGTCCACTTTGAGATCAATGGCGCGTCAAGGGAAAAAACAAAACAACCTTAATGTTGATGCCAATATAGTTATACTACCGTCACAACCGACGAATTTTTTATTTTTCAGTAGATATTTTTCAATCTCAACTAATGTGATGATCATATGCACTTTAATATTATCTTTTAAAAATAAAAAAGGTCCTAAAGAGTAGTACTAAGCGACAAGAGAGACTTCAAGTGTCAAGACTTCAATTATATATAGTCAAATTGACAACTATATCGTAATTAAAATGCACATAATTAGCACATTACTAAAAATAATTGGAGTAACGGGAACAAAAAACAACTCTAATGGTCATGCCAACACAACTATTTTGTCATCACAAGTGATGGTTTGGGAGTGTTATATTTGACATAACCCTTTTCTAACCAGCAAACCCTCTCGGGCCACATGAGATCCCATCCTAATACGAAGTGGTACAATCTTAATACCGCTTTTGCCTTTTTTCGTGTTGAATTTGTTGGTTATGGTGATCAAGCCAAAAGCGCACATGAGGACCCACTATTGGTTGTGCCACTAGGTCAGACAATGGTTGAGAATGCTACTGCAACTGTCGCATCAAAAGGTTCCAACGTCTTATCATACCGAATATTTTTAAACGAGATTCCTCCTCTAAAGTCTGAATAGAGTTTAGTTTGTAGAATCATATTTCACTATCTAATATCCTTTCTTTTCAAATAAGATGTAAACGAGTTTCCTCCCCCAAAGTTCATTTTTCGTCAATTGGATCATCAAGATATAAGAAGTCAAATTCTATTCTATTACTTGGACCAAATTTTATCTAATTTCTCACATATAATATTAATCTTTCTAAATTATTATTTTTATATAAATATTTTATGAAATTTTACCCTATTTTGGAATATATATATGTGTGTGTATATATATATATATATATATATATATATATATATATATATATATATATATATATATTCTAAACTTTTATTTTTCCTAAATAGTATTATTAAAATTCAAATTTTATTTTGTTTTAATTTGAGTTAGTTTTTTGACCTTTTTGCCCCTAATAAATCTATTTATGCCTCAATTGAGGGGAGTTTTGTCCAAATAACATATTTGAAAGAAATCAGCCACTTAGAAAACTTAATTAACAAAAATTAAAACTTAGGGATGACTTTCATACCGCACGCGTGGCAACTTTGTTGTTCAAAAAAGTCATACCAAAAAATGTCATATACCTAACAAGGTGTATACCAGGCATATACCAAATTTGCCAGTGAAGGGTTTGTTTTTCTTTATAAATTAAAAAGTCTTGCAGTATGTGTCATACTTACAAATATATTTAATGAAAATGTATGGCTGAAGGCTATTATCTGAAAAATAATATTTATACTATCAGAGTAAATATACTAATTTAGCGAATACTAACCGACTTATTCCAATGGCGCTTGTGTGCTCTAAAATTTGCTTTTCTTCTTTAATTTATCCCAAAAATGGACATGAAGAAATTATTTATAATAAACTACATATATACTTCTTTATTGGAGATTAATTCTTAAAGATAATTAAGTGCATCAGCATTATGAAGTGCTTGAAATCATCATGCCAAAGTAACCCAATATTATGTTCCATGTTGGTTCCTTGTAGGAGTACTGCTGATATTAATAAGGAATGTGAAATTAATATATATTTTTCCTCATTGTCACCTCTATATATATACTTTGGACTGATATAGATATGTTCCTCACATTCAAATTTTGCCCTACCATCTATCTTATTTTCCTGCCCCTTTTGTTATGTCCAAAATCTCTTGTCCACTTTGAGATCAATGGCACATCAACGGAAAAAACAAAACAACCCTAATGTTGATGCCAATTGAGTTGTACTATCGTCATGACAACCGGTGATTTTTTATTGTTGAATAGATATTTTTTCAATCTCAACTTATGTGATGATCATGTGCACTTTAAATAATAAGGGTATAATTATCTTTTAAAAATAAAAGGGTCCCAAAGTGTAGTACTAAGCGACAAGAGAGACTTCAAGTGTCAAGACTTCAATTATATATAGTCAAATTGACAACTATATCGTAATTAAAATGCACATAACTAGCACATTACTAAAAATTATTGCAGTAATGGGAACAAAAAAATAACTCTAATTGTCATGCCAACGCAACTGTTTTGCCGTCACTAGTGATGGTTTGGGAGTGTTACATCTGACGTAACCCTTTTCTAACCTGAAACCCCTCTCGGGCCACATGAGATCACATTTTAATACGAAGCGACACAAGCTTAATACTCCTTTTGCCTTTTTTGTGTTGAATTTGTTGGTTATGGTGATCAAGCCAAAAGCGCACATGAGGACCCACGATTGGTTGTGCCACTAGGTCAGGCAATGGTTGAGAATGCTACTGCAACTGTCACATCAGAAGGTTCCAACGTCCTATCATGGTGAATAATTTTAAACGAGATTCCTCCTCTAGAGTCTGGATAGGTTTAGTTTGTAGAATCATATTTCACTATCTAATATCCTTTTTTCAAATAAGAAGTAAACGAGCTTCCTCCCCCAAAGTTCATTTTTCGTCAATTGGATCATCAAGATATAAGAAGTCAAAATTTTCTATTCTATTATTTGGACCAAATTTTATCCAATTTCTCACATATAATATTAATCTTTCTAAATTAATTTTTTCTATATAAATATTTTATGAAATTTTACTCTATTTTGGAATATATTTATATATATATATATATATATATATATATTCCAAACTTTTATTTTTCCTAAATAGTAATATTAAAATTCAAATTTTATATTTGTTTTAATTTGAGATAGTTTATTGACCTTTTTGCCCCTAATAAATCTATTTATGCTTCAATTGAGGGGAGTTTTGTCCAAATAGCATAATTGACAGAAATCAGCCACTTAGAAAACTTAATTAACAAAAAATAAAAATTAGGGATGACTTTCATACCGCGCGTGGCAACATTGTTGTTCAAAAAAGTCATATACGTAACAAGGTGTATACCAGGCATATACTAAATTTTCCAGTGAAGGGTTTGTTTTTCATTATAAATTCAAAAGTCTTGCAATATGTGTCACAATTATAAATTTATTTAATGAAAATGTATGGCTAAAGGCTATTATCTGCCAAATAATATTTATATTATCAGAGTAAATATACTAATTCAGCTAATACAACCGACTTGTTCCAATGGCGCCTGTGTGCTCTAAAATTTGCTTTTCTTCTTTAATTTATCCAAAAAATGGACATGAAGAAATTATTTATAGTAAACTAAATATTTACTTCATTATTGGAGATTAATTGTAAAAGATTACACTAATTAAGTGCATCAGTATTATGAAGTGCTTGAAATCAACTTGCCAAAGTAAACCAATATTATGATCCTGTTTGGTTCCTTGTAGAAGTACTACTGATATTAATAAGGAATGTGAAATTAATATATATTTTACCTCATTGTCACCTCTATATATACTTTGGACTAATATAGATCTGTTCCTCACATTCTCATTTTGCCCTACCATCTATCTTATTTTCTTGCCCTTTTGTTATGTCGAAAATCTCTTGTCCACTTTGAGATCGATGGCACGTCAAGGGAAAAAACAAAACAACCCTAATGTTGATGCCAATATAGTTATACTACCGTCACAACCGGTGATTTTTTTATTGTTGAGTAGATATTTTTCAATCTCAACTAATGTGATGATCATGTGCACTTTAAAATTATCTTTTAAAAATAAAAAAGTCCCAAAGGGTAGTACTAAGCGACAAGAGAGACTTCAAGTGTTAAGACTTCAATTATATATAGTCAAATTGACAACTATATCATAATTAAAATGCACATAACTAGCACATTACTAAAAATAATTGGAGTAACGGGAACAAAAAAAGACTCTAATAGTCATGCCAACGCAGCTGTTTTGCCGTCATTAGTGATGGTTTGGGAGTGTTATATTTGACATAACCCTTTTCTAACCTGCAAGCCCTCTCGGGCCACATGAGATTTCATCCTAATACGAAGTGGCACACGCTTAATACCCCTTTTGCTTTTTTTTCGCGTTGAATTTGTTGGTTATGGTGATCAAACCAAAAGCGCACATGAGGACCCACTATTGGTTATGCCACTAGGTCAGGCAATGGCTGAGAATATTACTGCAGCTGTCGTATCAGAAGGTTCCAACGTCCTATCATAGCGAATATTTTTAAACGAGATTCCTCTTCTAGAGTTTGAATAGGGTTTAGTTTGTAGAATCATGTTTCACTATCTAATATCCTTTTTTTTCAAATAAGATGTAAACGAGCTTCCTCCCCCAAAGTTCATTTTTCGCCAATTGGATCATAAAGATATAAGAAGTAAATTCTTTCTATTTTATTACTTGAACCATATTTTATCCAATTTCTCACATATAATATTAATATTTCTAAATTAATTTTTTCTATATAAATATTTTATGAAATTTTATTCTATTTTTGAATATATATATATATATATATATATATATATATATATATATATATGTATATATATATATATGTATATATATTCTAAACTTTTATTTTTCCTAAATAGTATTATTAAAATTCAAATATTAGATTTGTTTTAATTTGAGATAGTTTTTTGACCTTTTTGCCCCAAATAAATCTATGTATGCCTCAATTGAGGGGAGTTTTGTCCAAATAACATAATTGACAGAAATCAACCACTTAGAAAACTTAATTAACAAAAAATAAAACTTAGGGATGACTTTCATACCGCGCGCATGACAACTTTGTTGTTCAAAAAAGTCATATACCAAAAATAGTCATATACCTAGCAAGGTGTATACTAGGCATATACCAAATTTTCCAGTGAAGGATTTGTTTTTCTTTATAAATTCAAAAGTCTTGCAATATGTGTCACAGTTATAAATATATTTAATGAAAATGTATGGCTGAAGGCTATTATCTGCCAAATAATATTTATACTATCAGAGTAAATATACTAATTCAGCGAATACTAACCGACTTATTCCAATGGCGCTTGTGTGCTCTAAAATTTGCATTTCTTCTTTAATTTATCCAAAAAATGGACATGAAGAAATTGTTTATAATAAACTAAATATTTACTTCTTTATTGGAGATTAATTCTAAAAGATTACACTAATTAAGTGCATCATCATTTTGAAGTGCTTGAAATCAGCTTGCCAAAGTAACCCAATATTATGATCCAGGTTGGTTCCTTGTATGAGTACTACTAATATTAATAAGGAATGTGAAATTAATATATATTTTACCTCATTGTCACCTCTATTTATACTTTGGACTGATATAGATCCGTTCCACACATTCTCATTTTGCCCTACCATCTATCTTATTTTCTTGCCCCTTTTGTTATGTCCAAAATCTCTTGTCCACTTTCAGATCAATGGCACGTCAAGGGAACAAACAAAACAACCCTAATGTTGATGCCAATATAGTTATACTACCGTCATGACAACCGATGATTTTTTATTGTTGAGTAGATATTTTTCAATCTCAACTAATGTGATGATCATGTGCACTTTAAATAATAAGGGTATAACTATCTTTTAAAAATAAAAAGTCCCAAAGGTTAGTACTAAACGACAAGAGATACTTCAAGTGTCAAGACTTCAATTATATATAGTCAAATTGACAACTATATCGTAATTAAAATGCACATAACTAGCACATTACTAAAAATAAATGGAGTAATGGGAACAAAAAAATAACTCTAATTGTCATGCCAACGCATCTGTTTTGCCGTCACTAGTGATGGTTTGGGAGTGTTATATTTGACATAACCCTTTTCTAACCTGAAAGCCCTCTCGGGCCACATGAGATCCCATCCTAATACGAAGCGGCACAAGCTTAATACCTCTTTTGCCTTTTTTTCGTGTTGAATTTGTTGGTTATGGTGATCAAGCCAAAAGCACACATGAGGACCCACTATTGGTTGTGCCACTAGGTCAGGCAATGGTTGAGAATGCTACAGTGGTTGTGCCACTAGGTCAGGCAATGGCTGAGAATGCTACTGCAACTGTCGCATCACAAGGTTCCAACGTCCTATCTTAGCGAATATTTTTAAACGAGATTCCTCCTCTAGAGTCTGAATAGGGTTTAGTTTGTAGAATCATATTTAACTATCTAATATCCTTTTTTTCAAATAAGATGTAAACGAGCTTCCTCCCCCAAAGTTCATTTTTCGCCAATTGGATCATCAAGATATAAGAAGTCAATTTTTTCTATTTTATTACTTGCACCATATTTTATCCAATTTCTCACATATAATATTAATCTTTCTAAATTAATTTTTTCTATATAATTATTTTACGGAATTTTACTCTATTTTTGAATATATATATATATATATATATATATATATATATGTATATATATATATATATATATATATATATATATTCTAAACTTTTATATTTCCTAAATAGTATTATTAAAATTCAAATATTAGATTTGTTTTAATTTGGGATAGTTTTTTGACCTTTTTGCCCCTAATAAATCTATTTATGCCTCAATTGAGAGGAGTTTTGTCAAAAAACATAATTGACAGAAATCAGCCACTTAGAAAACTTAATTAACAAAAAATAAAACTTAGGGATGACTTTCATACCGCGCACGTGGCAACTTTGTTGTTCAAAAAAGTCATATACCCAACAAGGTGTATACCAGGCATATACCAAATTTGTCAGTGAAGGGTTTGTTTTTCGTTATAAATTCAAAAGTCTTGCAATATGTGTCACAGTTATAAATATATATATATATATATAATGAAAATGTATGGCTGAAGGCTATTATCTGCCAAATAATATTTATACTATCAGAGTAAATATACTAATTCAACGAATACTAACCGACTTATTCCAATGGCGCTTGTGTGCTCTAAATTTTTTTTTTCTTATTTCATTTATCCAAAAAATGGACATGAAGAAATTATTTATAATAAACTAAATATTTTCTTCTTTATTGTAAATTAATTCTAAGAGATTACACTAATTAAGTGCATCAGCATTATGAAGTGCTTGAAATCAGCTTGCCAAAGTAACCCAATATTATGATCCAGGTTGGTTCCTTGTAGGAGTACTACTGATATTAATAAGGAATTTGAAATTAATATATATTTTACCTCATTGTCACCTCTATATATACTTTGGACTAATATAGATCTGTTCCTCACATTCTCATTTTGCCCTACCATCTATCTTATTTTCCTGCCCCTTTTGTTATGTCCAAAATCTCTTGTCCACTTTGAGATCAATGGCACGTCAAGGGAAAAAACAAAACAACCCTAATGCTGATGCTAATATAGTTATACTACCGTCACAACCGGTGATTTTATATTGTTGGGTAGATTTTTTTCAATCTCAACTAATATGATGATCATGTGCACTTTAAATAATAAGGGTATAATTATCTTTTAAAAATAAAAAGGTCCCAAAGGGCAGTACTAGGCGACAAGAGAGACTTCAAGTGTCAAGACTTCAATTATATATAGTCAAATTGACAACTATATCGTAATTAAAATGCACATAACTAGCACATTACTAAAAATATTTGGAGTAATGGGAACAAAAAACAACTATAATGGTCATGCCAACGCAGTTGTTTTGCCATCACTAGTTATGGTTTGGGAGTGTTATATTTGACATAACCCGTTTTTAACCTGCAAGCCATCTCGAGCCACATGAGATCCCATCCTAATACGAAGTGGCACAAGCTTAATACTGCCTTTTTTTGTGTTGAATTTTTTGGTTATGGTGATCACGCCAAAAGTGCACCTAAGGATCCATTATTGGTTATGCCACTATATCAGGCAATGGCTGAGAATGCTACTGCAACTGTCGCATCAGAAGGTTCCAACGTCATATCATAGCGAATATTTTTAAACGAGATTCCTCCTCTAGAGTCTGAATAGGGTTTAGTTTGTAGAATCATATTTCACTATCTCATATCCTTTTTTTCAAATAAGATGTAAATGTGCTACTTCCCCCAAAGTTAATTTTTCGTCAATTGGATCATCTAGATATAAGAAGTCAATTTTTTCTATTCTATTACTTGGACAAAATTTTCTCCAATTTCTCACTTATAATATTAATCTTTCTAAATTAATTTTTTTCTATATAAATATTTTATGAAATTTTACTCTATTTTGGAATATATATGTATATATATATACATATATATATTCTAAACTTTTATTTTTTCTAAATAGTATTATTAAAATTCAAATTTTAGATTTGTTTTAATTTGAGATAATTTATTGACCTTTTTGCCCATAATAAATCTATTTATGCCTCAATTGAGGGGAGTTTTGTCCAAATAACATAATTGACAGAAATCAGCCACTTAGAAAACTTAATTAACAAAAAATAAAACTTGGGGATGACTTTTATACCGCGCGCATGGCAACTTTGTTGTTCAAAAAAGTCATATACCTAACAAGGTGTATACCAGGCATATACCAAATTTGCCAGTGAAGGGTTTGTTTTTTCTTTATAAATTTAAAAGTCTTGCAATATGTGTCACAGTTATAAATATATTTAATGCAAATTTATGGCTAAAGGCTATTAATTATCTGCCAAATAATATTTATACTATCAGAGTAAATATAAAAATTTAGTGAATACTAACCGACTTGTTCCAACGAACTTGTGTGCTCTAACATTAGCTTTTCCTATTTAACTTTTCCAAAAAAGGCACATAAAGAGATTATTTATCATAAACTAAATACTTACTTCTTTACTGGAAATTAATTTTAAAACATTCCACTAATCAAGTGAATCACCAACATTATGAAGCGCTTGAAATCAGCTTGCCAAAGTAACCCAATATTATAATCCAGGTTGGTTCCTTCTGGAGTACGACTGATATTAATAAGGAATGTGAAATTAATATATATTTTATCTCATTGTCACTTCTATATATACTTTGGACTGATATAGATCTGTTCCTCACATTCTCATTTTGCCCTACCATCTATCTTATTTTCCTGCCCCTTTTGTTTTGTCCAAAATCTCTTGTCCACTTTGAGATCAATGGCACGTTAAGGGAAAAAACAAAACAACCCTAATGCTGATGCCAATATAGTTATACTACCGCCACAACTAGAGATTTTTTATTGTTGAGTAGATATTTTTCAATCTCAACTAGTGTGATGATCATGTGCACTTTAAATAATATGGTATAATTATCTTTTAAAAATAAAAAGGTCACAAAGGGTAGTACTAAGCTACAAGAGAGACTTCAAGTGTCAAGACTTCAATTATATATAGTCAAATTGACAATTATATCGTAATTAAAATGCACATAACTAGCACATTACTAAAAATAATTGGAGTAACGTGAACAAAAAACAACTCTAATGGTCATACCAACGCAGTTGTTTTGCCGTCACTAGTTATGGTTTGGGAGTGTTATATTTGACATAACCCTTTTCTAACCTGCAAGCCCTCTCGGGCCACATGAGATTCAATCCTAATACGAAGTGGCACAAGCATAATACTGCCTTTTTCGTGTTGAATTTGTTGGTTATGGTGATCAAGTCAAAAGCGCACATGAGGACCCACTATTGGTTGTGCCACTAGGTCAGGCAATGGCTGAAAATGCTACTGCAACTGTCACATCAGAAGGTTCCAACATCCTGTCATAGTGAATATTTTTAAACGGGATTCCTCATCTAGAGTCTGAATAAGGTTTAGTTTGTAGAATCATATTTCACTATCTCGTATCCTTTTTTTCAAATAAGATATAAATGTGATTCCTCCCCCAAAGTTCATTTTTCGTTAATTGGATCATCTAGATATAAGAAGTCAATTTTTTCTATTCTATTACTTGGACCACATTTTCTCAAATTTCTCACATATAATATTAATCTTTCTAAATTAATTTTTTCTATAGAAATATTTTTTGAAATTTTACTCTATTTTGGAATATATATATATATATATATATATATATATATATATATATATATATATATATATATATTCTAAACTTTTATTTTTCCTCAATAGTATTATTAAAATTCAAATTTTAGATTTGTTTTAATTTGAGATAGTTTATTGGCCTTTTTGCCTCTAATAAATCTATTTATGCCTCAATTGAGGGGAGATTTGTCCAAATAACATAATTGACAGAAATCAACCAATTAGAAAACTTAATTAACAAAAAATAAAACTTAGGGATGACTTTCATATCGCGCGCATGGCAACTTTGTTGTTCAAAAAAGTCATATACCTAACAAGGTGTATACCAGGCATATACCAAATTTGCCAGTGAAGGGTTTGTTTTATCTTTATAAATTTAAAAGTCTTGCAATATGTGTCACAGTTATTAATATATTTAATGCAAATTTATGGCTGAAGGCTATATATTATCTGCCAAATAATATTTATACTATCAGAGTAAATATAAAAATTTAGCGAATACTAAACGACTTGTTCCAACGAACTTGTGTGCTCTAACATTAGCTTTTCCTATTTAACTTTTCCAAAAAAGGCACATAAAGAGATTATTTATAATAAACTAAATACTTACTTCTTTACTGGAAATTAATTTTAAAAGATTCCACTAATCAAGTGAATCACCAACATATGAAGTGCTTGAAATCAGCTTACCAAAGTAAACAAGTATTATGATTCAGGCCAGTTGGTTCCTCTTGTAGGAGTATTGACATTAATAAGGAATGTGAAATTAATATATATTTTACCAAATTGTCACATCTATATATAATTTGGACTGATATAGATCTGTTCGTCACATTCTCATTTTGCCCTACCATCTATCTTACTTTCCTGCCCCTTTTGTTATGTTCAAAATCTCTTATCCACTTTAAGATCAATGGCACGTCAAGGGTAAAAACAAAACAACCCTAATGCTGATGCCAATATAGTTATACTAGCATCACAACCGGTGATTTTTTATTGTTGGGTAGATATTTTTCAATCTTAACTAATGTGATGATCATGTGCACTTTAAATAATAAGGGTATAATTATCCTTTAAAAATAAAAAGGTCCCAACGGGTAGTACTAAGCGACTAGAGAGACTTCAAGTGTCAAGACTTCAATTATATATAGTCACATTGACAACTATATCGTAATTAAAATGCACATAACTAGCACCTTACTAAAAATAATTGGAGTAAGGGGAACAACAAAACAACTCTAATGGTCATGCCAATGCAGTTGCTCTATCGTCACTAGTGACGGTTTGGAAGTTTTATATTTGTCACCTCCCATTTCTAACCAGCAAACCCTTTCGGGCCACATGAGGTCCCATCCTAATAGGAAGTAACACAATTTTAATCTCCCTTCTGCATTTTCTCGTGATGAATTTGTTGGTTTTGGTGATCAAGCCAAAAGCGCACATGAGGATTCACTATTGGTTGTGCCACCAGGATAGGTGATGGCTGAGAATGCTATTGCTCCAACAATCACACCAGAAGGGAATATATTTAAGCGAGATTCCTCCTCTAAAGTCTGGTTTAGTTTGTAGAGTTATATTTAACAATCTCGATCATATCCCTTTTGTCATACCAGATGTAAACGAGCTTCCACCTCCAATGTTTGTTTTTCGTGAAGTGGGTCGTCTCAGGGACGAAACCAGGATTTGATCTTGGGAGGGGCCAAGAATTTTTTTAACAACATAATATATATTCATAATTAAAAAGTAAAGTTCCACCATTACAAAACACATTTTTACTAAAACAAAGATAATGTAGTAATAGATTTGTTTTACCAAAGACAACAAAACATAGCAAAAAAAGTCTTTTAAAACATATTTTCGTCAAAATTGCACCCGATGTTCTTTCAATTCACGAAATTCATCTATGATTGATTATGTACTAAACTGTTTCGCAATTTCTTTTTCAATGTAGACATAAGAGAATTTGTAAGATATTCATCATTCATCTTGTTTCGAAGTTCAGATTTGACAAGACTCATAGATGAAAATGCACGTTCTGTAGTTGCAGTAGAAACTGGAAGAGTCAGAACAAGCCTGGTCAGTCTATCGATTAGTGGATAGATTGTTGACTTTCTTGTTTTCACCAACCATTGACAGAGATCAGAGATAGTGGACAACTTTTGAAATTCTTAATGTTGTAGTACATCTAACTCGTAAAAATATATTATTGAACAAGTGGGCCTAAAAAATTGTTCACATCACTTAGTAACAAAAAAAAAAATAAGATCTTGGGTGCATTAGTTTCGTCCCTGGGTTGTCTAGATATAAGAAGTGGATTTGTGTCAATTCTATTACTTGGACAAAATTTTATCCAATTTCTCCCATATAATAATATTTCTATATTAATTTTTTCTATATAAATATTTTTAGAAATTTTATTCCAATTTTTTTTCTAATAATAGTTATTATAATTCAAATTTTCATATTTGCCTTAAGTTGAGTTAGATTATTTACCTTTTTGCCCTTACTAAATCTACGCATGCCTCAATTTGGGGGAGTTTTTGTCCAAATAACAAATTGATACAAATAAGCCACTTAGAAAACCTAATTAACAAAAAAATAAATTTAGGGACTACTTTCAAACCACGCTCGTGGCAATTTTGTGGGACAAAATAGTCATATATCATGTATATACCAAATTCTTATACCATGCAAAAAAGTCATATACCTAACAAGATGTATACCAAGCATATACCAAATTTGATAGTGAAGGGTATGATTTGCTTTATAAATTAAAAGGTCTTGCAATATAGGTGTCAAAGTTATAAATATATTTAATGAAAATGTATAGCTGAAGGTTGTTATCTGCCAAATAATATTTATACTATCAAAGTAAATATTCGGTAAAAAACACCTTTTGACCCTGTGGTTATAGTGATTTAACGAATTAGCCACTGTGTTTTTAAAATATTCAATTAGCCCACTAAACTTTTTAAAAATTAACAATCAACCCATTCCGTCCAAAAAATTGGACGGACGTTAACAGCTGGCTTTTAAAAAAAAATAAAATGATGTGTTAATTACGTGGCAACAGATTTTAAAAAAAATTAATGATGATATGGCAAAAAAAATACATAATATTCATTTTAAAGTTTTAAAAATAACAAAAATATAATAAAATAAAACAGATTTTTTTAAAAAATATTATTTTTAATAAAAACAAATTTGTTTAAAAACATAATTTTTTAAAAAAACATAATTTTTTTTAAAAATATAATTTTTTTAAAAACAGATTTTACAAAATTTTTTAAAAAACAGTTTTTTTAAAAAAACAATTTTTTTTAAAACTTTTTTTTTAAAAAAACAATTTTTTTTAAAAACAGATTTTTTTAAAAAACCAATTTTTTTTAAAAACAGATTTTTTTTAAATATTTTTTTAAAAAAACAAATTTAAAATTTTAAAGTACAGATTTTTTAAAAAGCGTACTTTTTTTGAAAAACACAATTTTTTAAAAAAACATATTTTTTTAAAAAAACATATTTTTTTTAAAAAAAATACTTTTTTTTAAAAAACAGATTTTTAAAAAAACATAATTTTTTAAAACAGATTTTTTGAAAAAAACAAATTTTATTTTTTTAAAGACAGATTTTTTTAAAAAAACAAATTTTTTTAAAAAACAGATTTTACAAATTTTTTAAAAAACAGATTTTAAAAAATCTATTTTTTAAATTATTTTTTTTAAAAAAAAAGTATTTTTTAAAAAAAAATTTATGTTTTTTTAAAAAAAATCTGTTTTTTTTAAAAATTGTGTTTTTCAAAAAAAGTACGTTTTTTAAAAAAAATTGTGACGGTTTGGGAGTGTTATATTTGCCACAACCCTTTTCCAACCAACAAGCCCTCTCGGGCCACACGAGGTCCCATCCTAATAGGAAGTGGCACAAGTTTAATCCCCCTTCTGCCTTTTCCTGTGATGAATTTGTTGGTTTTGGTGATCAAGCCAAAAGCGCACATGAGGAGCCACTATTTGTTTTGTCGTCAGGTCAGGCGATGGCAGAGAATGCTACTGCCCCAACAGTCGTATCAGAAGTTTTCAACGTCCTATTATATATAACGAATATATTTAAATGAGATTCCTCATTTAGAGTCTGAATAGGGTTTAGTTTGAAGAGTCATATTTCACCGTCTCGTATCTTTTTTTCATACTATAAACGAACTTCCTACTCCAAAGTTTGCTTTTCGTCAATTGGATGCTCTAGATATAAAAGAAGTGGATTTGTGTCAATTCAATTACTTGGACCATATTTTATCCAATTTCTCCCATAAAATAATCTTTCTAAATAAATTTTTTCTTTATAAATATTTTATGAAATTTTATTCCTAATTTTTATTTTTTCTAATTTTTTTTATTAAAATTAAAAATTTTAAATTTGTTGTAATTTGAATTAGTTTTTTAACCTTTTCGCCCCTACTATATATTTTAATTTTGAAATACAATTATAACCTCATTAAAATGCATGTTCATTGCACAAGACTCAAATATGGGGAAAATTTGCCCAAGGAACAAAATGAACAAAAAAGTTAAATTAGAGGACGAATGTGTCACTTTTGCCAATTAAGGATGAAATATTCAGATAAAATAAGACTATTAATATTGTCAAAGCCAGAGCTAATTTGTTGTCCCACATCAAATACTTTGAGAAAATGTCTAGTATATAATAATTAGGGCGAACTCTTCTCGTTGTCATTAATTTGGTTTTGAGTTTAAGAGCTAGATATCTTTATATGCTAGACTTTATGCTCATTTTATAAATCTAACATGGTAAAACTTGATTCACATACATATATTTATATGGTCAAGTTATAATTATTAGAATGACTTTTGACATTTCTTAATTAGTAGTACTATAAAAGAATTGCATATTTGAAATGTCAAAACTTGGAGAAAGAATAATATATTAAAAAATTACATTTAAATTAACCATTAAAATTTACATCAGGCATGTCTTACAGAATGCATGGGGGCTCAAGCATGTTACTTGGTCATAGATTTTTTTTTAAATAATTGGATCAATCATGTTTTTATTGAATATATAAACTGGATTTAATATATTACTAATTAATTAGTATATTGTGTTAGTGCATGAATAAGTGTGATACATGTATATACATAAATATATTTAGAAGTGTCTTGGAACATGTATGATTAGATTCATGTATATATATTTACTCATGTAATAATTATTAGAGTGACTAGAAGTGTCCTAAAAGTCTTATAAATAGTCTTGTAAGTGAGTCATTTGGTGCAACTGAGATAAAAGCAAGCTTACGCAGGAGACAAGTGAGTATAATCAAGTTGAAGTGAGAAACAATATTTCCTATATATCTACTTCCTCCCTAAATAATATTCTCTTCCAATTTCCAACAAAGTGACATCAGAGAAGGTTGAACAAATTATAGTGAAGACAATGAAGAGTACTCGACGACCAAATAGAGGTGACTTTGGTACCGGTGCTATCAAGTTGTTTCTCTATACGAATGCAAAATTATGTGCACGTTAAAGCTCCGAAAAACAATCTAGAAAAGGTGCTAGTTGATGTGATAAAAATTATGTACCGCAAGTGCACAGTGTCAAATTAAAGAATTAGCAAGTACAGGTCAAATCAGACTAAATTAATTTAATGTATCCTTAATATCTATTTTAGGCGAATTAGAAATAAAGATTTAGAATTGATTAACTAGAATATGAAAATAAATAATGAGGAAACAATCTAGGAATCTGAATTCATTAAATAATAAACATAACATATAATTCAATCTCTTCTATTTTTATAACTCAATTATGATTTTGATTTTCATTCCCTTTAATTAAATAATTTACAATTAACGTGGGCAAACATAGAATATGAAAATTTAAGGATTAACTATAACCCATCAAAATTTCTTTAAGCAAGCATGGATTATGAAAAACTCATATCTTAACAATAATCTATCAAAACCTCTTAATTAATTTAAAATTACATAAGAACTAAAAAACGAAGGTATTTCAATAAAGAAACATGAAGACGAAATCAATTAAGCATAAAAACATAAATAATAGAAGAGATAAAAAATATTATCATGAATAATTATTTAATTTCATCCTAGATAAAAGAAATTTGCTAGACATGGAAAATAATTAAACTAACTAAAACAAAGAAAAGAAGAAAATTAAAAACAAATAAGAAAACTCCCTTTATTAACTATCCCCCAACAAGCGTACAATGAAACGTAATTTAATCTACTCCTAACCTAAAGTAATACAATACCTAATGTTTAATACTCCCTCTCTAAAACAAGAGGCCTGTTTATAGGGAAAATAACTTTGAACCTTAATTTAGATTCATTGAAGTTAGACACTTTTGTTCACTTTCCATGTAAGTTTCAATTTCCTAATTACAATTAACTTCTCAAAGAGATTTTCTAGATAGACTTTTCTTTCTCTTGTTGGATTTGGCTTGCACACCAAGATTATTCCACCTCTCACCTTCTCCTTGTAGGATTCTTCTTGGATATTCCTTACATGAATAAGAGCATTAAATATCGCTTGATTACTAAGATTTTGACTTTATTACAACAAATATTAAATCCTACAAAATAAAATAAAATATATTAATTTAATAAACTAATATAATTAAAAGGACAAAATTAGAGATAATAAAATGTATGAATTATGTGTGTATCAAATACCCCTATACCTAGCTTTTGCTCGTCCTCGAGTAAAATAAAAATAAAATAAAAATTATACTACCCCATTTTCGTAGGAAACACGATTGCACTTAGCATGTGCAACAAACCTTTAAACCCCAAGGTTACCCCAAGTGGACAAGTTGTGTCTCGTGAGGGTTTGCAGTGAATATACCCTCAAAATTCAAAAATATTTTGGATTCAACAATTTATGAAATTTAAAGAAAACTTCTAAATATCTATGGGCATTATACATAAATAAGATTAAATTCAAAATCACACTTTTACTTTATCAAAAATACTCAATTTTCATTTTAGACATCATCCTTCATTAAATCAATTTCATGTGATGCATGCGCATGTGTTTGTGATGTAACTCTTAGTATGGATTTTTACTATGAAAATCAAGCAAGCCCATTTTTCTTTTTCTTTCTTTTTTTCATTTTTTTTTCAATTTTGATTCTTGACTTATGCAATGTCTCATTTTCTTAGGCTTTTTCAGAGTTACCCATGTAGAGCGTTGGACCAATGACTCCCAAACCAGATGGCTTTAGGGCACTAGGTGTAGAGACACCCCTAAGGGCTTACTTACTCGAGTAACAAAGGACACTAAACTAGACTAGTCAAGTTGTTTTTATCTATTACATTTTTCAGCGTGAATTTTGATGCTTCCGGAGGCTTGGATACCCAGTTATTTCGTTCAATGGACATTGAAGCAGTTCTTTATTTCTTTTTTCAACTTTTCTCATCTTTTTTTTTCAATTTCTTCTTTTTTTTTCTTTTTTTTTTGAAATTACTCGAATCTTATACCCCACGACTAAGAATTAGTGCAAACGTGAAGTGCAAAAATACTTGTGAAATCAATTTTAATCCAGATGGTGTTTCGAACTAAGATTTCGGATCTTATCAAAAATTCAAGAGTTCTAAATCTTTTAATCTTACTTATGAATTTTTCTCCACAAACACTTATTAGAATTAATTCAATCCATAAAAAGTCAAACAAAAATTTTAATTTTTTTTGTGTTTTTTATTATTCTTTCCTAAGAAAAAAATATATAATACAACAATACAAATATACTCCCCCCCCCCCCCCCAATACCTAAATCATGCATTGTCCTCAATGTATACAAATGAATAAAAGAGAACAAAGATGTGAAAGAATGGTACCTTGTATATATGCGGGACATTTGTTCTACAAGAAAATGTGGTGAGAAAGAAAACAAATGTACATATCTACAAATTTAATACATCCTAAAAATTATGTGATTATACATGAATGATACAAATGGGTAAGGGATTGTGAACTTTTCATTATTTTCAGGAGGTATAGGAAATTGAAAATAGTAAGAATTTTCATCACAGTTATGCTTAAAATTTACTTCAAGAAAACTTTCACTAACATGTTCAAATGATGGAAGAATTGGTTCAAATACATGTTCTAATTTAGTTGATTTATTTGTAGTGGATCTCAACATCTCATTTACCTTATCTAAATATTCGGATTCATTCCAATTTTGGTCAAGGTGATTTAAGAAAAAATCAATTGGATCTTTTTCAATCAAGAATCTATTTTCAATTATTTCTTGGGTTATTGACAGCTCTTGTATCATGTTTACTTTAATAGGTTGGTCCAAAAATTCACTAGGTAATTTTTTAGGAATAAGTATTTCATGGTATGGAACTTTAGTCTTATAGACTTTTTTTCAACCGACTCATTAAATGCAACATGATCAATTTTAGGCATAGACTCATAATTTTTAGACTCCTCAAATTGGCTTGACTCAAACTGTGTAGAATTGAATACAAGATTTTCAATTTCCTCATCATTTACACAACCATTAAGATTTTCAAAATTAACCTCAGAGTTACTAGAAAATTCACCCACCTCTTGTTCATTTATTATGGTGGCTAATCTATTCATTTGAATTTCTAGACGAGATATAACTTTATCCATGCTAAATTGATTTTCCATTAAAACATCCATAGTTTTCTCTAAGGCACTAAGCTTTTCCTCTTCTTCATTTGATAATTCTTGTGGAATTTGAGGTTCTGGATCCGAATATGGATATGGATATGGATATGGATATGAACTTAGATAAGAATTTTCATAAGTTGAAAAAAATTGATTTACTTGGTGTGCATTAAAATTTTCGTAGGGTTCTTGATTCCAAGCAAAATTATTATTCCAACTATAATAAGAATCCATTTTTCCACAAAAAACAAATAGACAACTGTATGACCCCAACTTTTATGAATAAAGATTAATTTTTCTCGAAATATATTTTTGAATATTATTGTGTGGATTTGATATAATGTTATAGTTGTGGGTATTATTTACAAATTTTGCAAAAGTAAGCAAGTGGTTATATAATATTCGATTGGTCGGGGAATATTCGTTTTAATAGGAAATATTCCTACGACGGCACAATCATTGGTGGACCCCACAACAAAAGTATTTTCGTAGAAAATGACAGAATTATCTATTATAAAAATAACGGCGAAAGTTTTACCGATGAACTACTCGGTGGTAAAAGTACAGTAATACGCGTGGTTGCATAGTAGCACGCAGTATTAATTATTGATGCTTACGTGAGAAGTCACTCAGTTATACTCAATTATTGCTACAATAATTGTTGTATAATATCTCTCATATTATTGATTCAATTATTATGACAGTATCATCTACATAATATTTTATATTATTAAATCAATAATTGAGACGACAAAGTTATTCATATTATTATTTGCAATATTGACAATGTCTAGAAAGTTCTGTCAATGAGAGGTTTGGTCACCTAATTGCGCGCCAATATGGAGAAATCCTTATCGGAAAGCCCCCTATTTCCTGGAAATGATCTGGTTGTTAAATATTGTGAGTTATAATATTAATGATGAATAAGTTTGTGTTGATTAAAGATGAAATTGATATTTCTATTATGTTGGGATTATTAGTTAGTGGAAATCGACATCTATTTCGATAATAATGGATGTCTGAGGTTATATTGACCAATCAGGTAATTAATCGAATAAATGAGCAATTAATTGCTATTAATTCACATGCTTATAACTATTTGTTCACATGTGTGTACTATTGATTCACATGCATGTACTATTAGGGGAAATGGTGCAAGATTGATAATACTTGCATGACTAAATTAAAAATGGAGGTATAGATGAAAGTACTATACTGTAATTATTTTTTTCACATGATTGTACTATTGTTTCACAAGATGTACTATTAGGAGAGGTGGTGCAAGTTTAATAATACTTGCAGGACTAAATTAAAAATGAAAGAAAAGATGAATGTATTATACTGTAATATTTTGAGCCCCAAAACGTGCAATTATCGAAACTATATTTTCCTATAAATAGAAGCTCATTCTTCTTTCATTCTCACCAATTCACTAAGACTCACAAGAGCAATTATAGAGAGAGAAGCTATAGAGATAGAAGAAGAGAAGTCTGCTACTTCACTATTCCAGTATCCAGTCTTCTTATGAGGTAAGGGATATTATTTTGTTCAGTATTCATAGGAATAATATTTTCTTTCATACTATGTAGTATGTGAGTAATATTATTTCGTGTCGTATTCCTGATTATACCATCATTCGGTTAAAGTATTGCTTCTATATTCCGTGAAATTAGTATAATATCCTTGAAATTTGCGCTTCATCTAGTATCACTTCACAAGGATATTTTTTGCACATTCTTGTTAAATTTTAAGTTTTTCATGCCGGAGTACTGTCCATGGGTACTATTCATTTATACGATACTATTCACGGGTACTATTCATAAAAATACTATTTATGAGTACTATTCATAAAGTACTATTCACAGAGTACTATTCCCAAAGTACTATTTACGGGGTACTATTCACTAAGGTACTATTCACCCGGAGTACTATTCATAACAAAAATTAATTTCTTTTCAGTCCAAATAATTTTTGATACATTATCATTCTTGAATTTTACTCCACAAAGCAGTATCATGTTGACAATTTGGACATTATTGAATTCTGGATAAATTAAATTATAAATCTTTAAAAATTTATCCTTGAACTTATTTTTATTGAATTCTTACATCATTGTCATCATCCTCATGTTTATATTATGTTGAAAGTCATCCGTGGCCTGTAGTGCATAGATGGACTTGATATGATTATGATCAGGGATTATTCGGTATAATCATGACCATAATGTTACAAATGATGTGGTAAAAGTCTTCATTGGCCTGTAGTGCATTGATGGACAGTTGTTGGCAGGATCATGACCATTGATGAATACACGAATATCCTTGGCCTGTAGTGCATGGATAATTTATGGTCGTGATACTAAAGAATATCCTTAGCCGTAGTGCAGGGGTGATTCGGTGATGTGGATTATTTATTAAGTTGAGTCTCAACGATAAAAGTGATGAAAACCCTTTTAAATCATAGAAGATAGTAGATTTTATGCTCTACTTGACTCTTCTAATGGATAGCTTGTTCCGATCCAGTTAAACTTGATGTATGTTATATTTTATCAGTTTAACACTGTTGAAGGCTAACGATAAATTATTTTGCATTATCTTAGTCATAATATTTCTTACCGAGCTAGTTGAGCTCACCCTTTTGCTTTCATTGTTCTCTTCAGGAAATGAGAATGTAGCTGGGACTAGTCGGAGAATGGAGTGACGGTCCAGATTATAGCATTAGTAGTCCTCACTATTTTATGAAATAGTGTGATAATAAATATATTGAGGAATCCATTTGAGTTGAATACTGTCTAGAAGACAATATTCGTATTAAAACTCTCAGTTTATGTTTTGTCGTATTTTACACGACAGTTGTTTTATTAAGTTGTAATTAAATTTTGTACCATGTATTTGGCGACTCAAGATGGGTGATGTATACTTATTTTGGGGGTGTCACAGTTGGTATCAAAGCTTAGGGATATGATCCCTGGCTGAAATGTAAGACTAGAACTAGGAGGAGAGAGACGGGAAATTCCTTTGCTAGTATGACCTACCTAAGTTTATTTGGTATTTACTGGTCAGTCAGAGTATAGGGATAATATGTGACATGTCAATTAACCCTTGTTTTGTGGAAGTATTTGAAAATGACATCTGAAAATGTTGAGATAAGCAATGAAGCACATGAGACCGTTGAGTCACCAACGATCAATACCCAGGATAATGTCCATCAGGATGGCAATAATCCTCAGGAAAACAACAACGTTGACCAAATAATGAACAATGGGATGTTCAGAGACTTTATGCAATTCATGCAACATCAGGCGAGAACGACTCCTGTTCAAAATGCAGGTGAAAACATTGGCAACTCTCGAACGGTCACCTCTAAACAGTTCAAGGAGCTGGGACCACCGGAGTTAATTGGAGAGCCAAAACCACTTAAGACGGAGACGTGGATAAAGTAGATCACCAAGATATTTGATGTCTTGGGATGCTCCGAGGAGCAAAAGGTTCCCTTTGCCACCTTTATGTTGCGAGGAGAGGCAAACTACTGATGGGAATCGGTAAAACGTACTCAACATGCCGCACTGAAGATGTCTTGGGAGAAGTTCCAAGAACTGTTCAACGACAAGTACTTTTTTGAAAGTATTCGTCACATGAAGGAGGTAGAGTTCATCAAACTGGAGCAGACCATGTCACAGTACGAAGCTAAGTTTGCCGAGTTATCCCGGTTTGCGTCCCACTTGGTTGATAATGAGGAGAGAATGACGCGGATTTTTCTAAGATGTTTAAAACCCGAGATACGTCAATACTTAATTTCTCACAAACTGTGTTTGTATTCAGATGTTGTAAATAGGGCTCAGTTATTAGAGCGTGATAACGAGTCAACCCAACCAAGGGAAAGAAGCCAGCAAAATGATAATACTAGTGGTAATAGTCATCGAAGCGGTGACAACAAACGTGGAGGGAATCAACATGCCAGAAATGGTAACCACTTCAGTGGAAATCATGGCCAAGACAATAAAGGTGGATATTTCAAGAAGAGAAGATTCAACAATGATGGAAAGACGTCATCAACAGCACCCATTGTTAAGGAATGAGAACGACCACTTATCATATGCTTCAAATACAGAGGGGAGGGACACATCAGTCCAAACTGTGCGCAACAGTCCAAAACATGTTATAATTATGGAAGAGAAGGTCACCTAGCTAGATTTTGTCGTACTGGGAAGCCTAGTCCAGTTGGGATGGTGACACCAAATTCCAACCCAGACAAGTTAAAACCAGCAGTTCAAGGGAGAGCTTTTGTTGTGACCTCCCAAAAAGCAAGGAACCCGAACGAGGTCATCACGGGTAAGCTTATCATAAACTCTAGCGAATTATATACCTTATTTGATACCAGTTCTACCCATTCTTTTATTTTTCCTACTTGCACACAATGTTTAAATTTAACTCTGGAGAAATTAAACTTTAACTTATCTATTGAAACTTCGTTGGGAGAAACCTTCATTACATCCACTGTTTATAAGTCTTGTTTGGTTCAAATCGGTACCCTCACATTACTTGTTGATCTTATTTCATTTAAAATACTTGCATTTGACGTAATTCTAGGGATTGATTGGTTAACTACTCATCATGCAAAAATTAATTATTTTCGTAAGGTTGTTAGCTTTTATATTCCTAACCAACCTATTATGCGAATTCAAGCAACCAAACCATTAAAATCAATCACTGTCATCTCAAGCCATAAAGCTATTCGTTTATTGAAAAACAGATGTCAAGCTTTCTTAGCTCATGTCACGGATTTAAAAAAAATATGTCAGTTTTGAATAATATTTCTATTTTTAATAAATTTCCTGACTTATTCCCTGAAGAACTTTCTGGCCTACCCCCAGAGCGTGAAATTGAATTTTGTATCGAGCTTGAACCCGGTACAAAACCCATTTCCAAAGCCCTATATCGAATGGTTCCTATTGAACTTCAGGAGTTAAAAATCCAACTGCAGGAATTGTTAGACATCGGTTTCATTTGACCTAGTACGTCTCCTTGGGGTGCTCCTGTTCTATTTGTGAGAAGAAAGATGGAAGTATGTGACTTTGTATTGATTATCAGGAGTTGAATCATGTCACCATCAAAAATAGGTACCCGTTGACTCGCATTGATGACCTGTTTGACCAGTTGCAAGATATCAAATTCTTTTCAAAGATCGATCTTCTTTGTGGATATCATCAGTTGAAGATTAAAACTGATGATATTCCAAAGACTGCTTTCAGAACTCGGTACGAGCATTAAAAATTCCTAGTCATGTCTTTTGGATTGACTAATACTCCTGATGCCTTCATGGATACGGTGAACCGAGTATTCAAGGAATATTTGGATCACTTTGTGGTCGTCTTTATTGATGACATCCTCATTTACTCCAAAAGCCTTGAAGATCATGAGAAACACTTGAGGTTGATAATCCAAAAGCTTCGTGAAAATAAATTATATGCCAAGTTGAATAAATATGAGTTCTTGCTTGAGGAAGTAGCATTCCTTGGGCACGTAATATCAAATCACGAAATATTTGTTGACCCGACAAAGATTGAAGCAATTCAAAGCTGGGAGCAACCTAAGTCAGTGACCAAAGTACGTATCTTTCTCGGCTTAGCTGGTTATTATCGGAGGTTCATGGAAGGATTTTCTCGAATCGCTACCCATTAACTCAGCTGACTCGAAAAGATACAAAATTCGGTTGGAACGAGGAATGTGAGAAGAGTTTTCAAGAACTCAAGAGGAGGCTCATTTCAGCACCTGTTTTGACAATACCAGCTGGTTCGGAGAGATTTGTCATATACAGCGATAATTCAGGCAAAGTTTAGGGTGTGTTCTCATTCAACATGGGAAAGTCATAACCTATGCCTCACGATAACTCAAAGAATATGAGAGGAATTATCCTATTCATGATCTAGAGTTGGCAGTTGTCATTTTTGCGCTTAAGATTTGGAGGCATTACCTGTTTGGAGAGAAGGTGGAGATCTATATGGATCATAAAAGCCACAAATATTTCTTCACTCAAAAGAAACTTAACATGCGGCACCGACTATGACTTGAGATATTGAAAGATTATGATCATACCATTTAATACCATCTTGGAAAGGCGAACGTAGTAGCTGACACATTGAGTAGAAGATCATATGTGGGTACGAGTGCGATATTGTCAACGCAAAGGCCCATTTTATATGACTTATAAAGGATGGAGATAGAGTTCAAGACTTCAGGGACCCGTGTGATGATGGTCAATATACGAGTAGAACCGACTTTAATCAATAAAGTTAAATCTACTCAAGCTACAGACCTGGAGCTGATGCGTATGAGGAAGAAAGCGCAAGAATGTGATATTCCGGAAGTAAGAATCGATGAAGAAGGAATACTTCGAGTCAACTCCAGACTTTGTGTTCCTAATGATTCTGACTTGAAGTATAAAATCATGATGGAGGCGCACAACACACCGTTTGCAATCCATCCTGGGAGTACCAAAATGTATCGTGATCTTTGACATACATTTTGGTGGAACAGTATGAAGAGAGAGATAGTGGGGTTTATCTCAAGGTGTCTAACTTATCAACGAGTCAAGGCGGAGCATCAAGTGCCAAAAGGTCCATTACAACCACTTGAAATTCCAGAATGGAAGTGGGAGCACATTACCATGGATTTTTTTACTGGTCTTCCCAAGGTTTCTCAAGGCATAGATGTGATTTGGGTCATTGTCGATAGATTGACCAAGTCTGCTCATTTTTTACCGATAAGAGAAACTTATACACTTGAACGTCTTGTTCGTATGTACATAAATGAGATTTTAAGATTGCATGGTATGCCATTATCAATAGTTTCTGATCGAGACCCGAGATTCACTTCACGATTTTGGGTTAGTTTGCAAAAAGTTATGGGCACGGATTTAAGATTTAGTTCGGCATATCATCCTTAAACGGGCGGGCAGTCGGAGAGGACTATTCAAACTCTTGAAGATTTATTAAGAATCTGTGTCATTGACTTCAAAGGAAGTTGGGACAAGTTCTTACCATTAGTGGAGTTTTCCTACAACAACAGTTATCAAGCAAGTATTGGCATGGCTCCATTTGAGGCGTTGTATGGAAGAAAGTGTCGTTCTCTAGTATGCTGGGATGAGGTGGCTGAAGCAACGTTTTTAGGACTGGAGTTGGTACGTATGACTACTGAAAAGATTCAAACGATCTGACAACGTATAAAAACCTCACAAGATCGACAAAAGAGTTATGCTGATCTTCCCCGAAAGGACGTGGAATTCAATATTGGAGATTATGTGTTGTTACGTGTTGCTCCATTGAAAGGAGCTAAGAGATTTGGAAAGAGAGAAAAGCTCAATCCTCGATTCATTGGCCCATTTTTAATCCTCAATCGAGTAGGAACTGTGGCCTATAGACTCGCCTTACCGTCAAATATGTCTCGTGTTCATAACTTTTTTCATATATCTATGTTACGTAAATATTTGAAAGACCCGAACCACATTATTGAATTAGAATCGGATGACATAACGGAAGATTTAACGTATGATGAGGTACATGTTAAAATCTTGGATAAGAAGGATCATATTCTACGCTCCAAGGTTATACCTCAAGTTAAATTTTTGTGGAGAAACCACGAGGTTAAAGAAATGACCTTGGAGTTAGAATGCAAAATGAAGTCAAAGTATCCTCACCTCTTCGACATACCAGGTACGCACCCTAATTTCGAGGATGAAATTTTATAAGAAGGGGAGGTTGTAAGACCCTAACTTTTATGAATGAAGATTAATTTTTCTCGAAATTTATTTTTGAATATTATGGTGTGGAGTTGATATAATGTTATAGTTGTGGGTATTATTTACAAATTTTGCAAAAGTAAGCAAGTGGTTATATAATATTCGATTGGTCGGGGAATATTCGTTTTAATAGGAAATATTCCTACGACGGCACAATCATTGGTGGACCCCACAACGAAAGTATTTTCGTAGTTAGAAAATGACAGAATTATCTATTATAAAAATAACGGCGAAAGTTTTACCGATGAACTACCCGGTGGTAAAAGTACAGTAATACGCGTGGTTGCATAGTAGAACGCGGTATTAATTATTGATGCTTACGTGAGAAATCAGTCAGTTATACTCAATTATTGCTACAATAATTGCTGTATAATATCTCTCATATTATTGATTCAATTATTGTGACAGTATCATCTACATAATATTTTATATTATTAAATCAATAATTGAGACGAAAAAGTTATTCATATTATTATTTGCAATATTGACAATGTCTAAAAAGTTCTGTCAATGAGAGGTTTGGTCACATAATTGCGCGCCAATAGGGAGAAATCCTTATCGGAAAGCCCCCTATTTCCTGGGAATGATCTGGTTGTTAAATATTGTGAGTTATAATATTAATGATGAATAAGTTTGTGTTGATTAAAGATGAAATTGATATTTCTATTATGTTGGGATTATTAGTTAGTGGAAATCGACATCTATTTCGATAATAATGGATGTCTGAGGTTATATTGACCAATCGGGTAATTAATCGAATAAATGAGCAATTAATTGCTATTAATTCACATGCTTATAACTATTTGTTCACATGTGTGTACTATTGATTCACATGCATGTACTATTAGGGGAAGTGGTGCAAGATTGATAATACTTGCATGACTAAATTAAAAATGGAGGTATAAATGAAAGTACTATACTGTAATTATTTTTTTCACATGATTGTACTATTGATTCACATGATTGTACTATTGTTTCACAAGATGTACTATTAGGAGAGGTGGTGCAAGTTTAATAATACTTGCAGGACTAAATTAAAAATGAAAGAAAAGATGAAGGTATTATACTGTAATATTTTGAGCCCAAAACGTGCAATTATCGAAACTATATTTACTTATAAATAGAAGCTCATTCTTCTTTCATTCTCACCAATTCACTATGACTCACAAGAGCAATTATAGAGAGAGAAGCTATAGAGAGAAAGAAGAAGAGAAGTCTGCTACTTCACTATTCTAGTATCTAGTCTTCTTATGAGGTAAGAGATATTATTTTTTTCAGTATTCATAGGAATAATATTTTCTTCCATACTTTGTAGTATGTGAGTAATATTATTTCGTCTCGTAATCCTGATTATACTATCATTCGGTTAAAGTATTGCTTCTATATTTCGTGAAATTAGTAGAATATCTTTGAAATTTGCGCTTCATCTAGTATCGCTTCACAAGGATATTTTCTGCATATTTTTGTTAAATTTTAAGTTTTTCATGCCAGAGTACTATCCATGAGTACTATTCATTTATACGGTATTATTCACAAAAGTACTATTCACGAGTACTATTCACAAAGTACTATTCACGAGTACTATTCATAAAGTACTATTCTCAAAGTACTATTCACTCGGGTACTATTCATCGGGAGTACTATTCATAATAAAAATTGATTTCTTTTCGGTCCAAATCATTTTTGATACATTATCATTCTTGAATTTTACTCCACAAAGTAGTATCATGTTGATAATTTGGACATTATTGAATTCTGGATAAATTAAATTATATATCTTTAAAAATTTATCCTTGAACTTGTTTAATTGAATTCTTATATCATTGTCATCATCCTCATGTTTACATTATGTTGAAAGTCATCCGTGGCATGTAGTGCATAGATGGACTTGGTATGATTATGACCAGAGATTATTCGGTATAATTATAACCGTAATGTTACAAATGATGTGGTAAAAGTCCTCATTGGCCCGTAGTGCATTGATGGATAGTTGTTGGCATGATCATGACCACTGTTGAATATACGAATATCCTTGGCCCGTAGTGCATGGATAATTTATGGTCGTGATACTAAAGAATATCCTTGGCCATAGTGCAGGGGTGATTCGATGATGTGGATTATTTATTAAGTTGAGTCTCAACGATAAAAGTGATGAAAAACCTTTTAAATCATAAAAAATAGTAGATTTTATGCTCTACTTGACTCTTCTAATGGATTCTTTGTTCCGCTATAGTTAAACTTGATGTTTGTTATATTTTATCAGTTTAACACTGTTGAAAGCTAACGATAAATTATTCTGCATTATCTTAGTCATAATATTTCTTACTGGGCTAGTTGAGCTCACCATTTTGCTTTCATTGTTCTCTTCAGGAAATGAGAACGTAGCTGAGACTAGTCGGGGAACGAAGTGACGGTCCAGATGATAGCATTAGTAGCCCTCACTATTCTATGAAATAGTGTGATAATAAATGTATTGAGGAATCCATTTGACTTGAATGCTGTCCAGAAGACAATATTCGTATTAAAACTCTCAGTTTATGTTTTGTCGTATTTTACACAACAATTATATTATTAAGTTGTATTTCAATTTTGTACCATGTATTTTGCGACTCAAGATGGGTGATGTATACCTATTTTAGGGGCGTCACAACAACTAACAACGAAAGTCGCACACAAAAAATATTTTTTTTATAAAAAACTAAACTACTATTTTTTTTTTTTTAAAAATAAATATGGAGATACGAAGTACCGAAGAAAGCGCAGCAACAAAATCTTTACCTTTTCGTTCCTTCGATCCGCTTCAATAATCCTGAAAAAAAATTATAGTTAAAACTAATTTGAATAAATAAAAATTTGGGAATAAATAAAAATTAATTCTAGTCCCCGGCAACAGTGCCAAAAACTTGATGTGATAAAAATTATGTACTGCAAGTGCACAGTGTCAAATTGAACTGGCAAGTACATGTCGAACCCATAAAGACTAGATTAATTTAATGTATCCTTAATATCTATTTTAGGAGAATTAGAAATAAAGATTTAGAATTGATTAACTAGAATATGAAAATAAATAATGAGGAAACAATCTAGGAATCTGAATCCATTAAATAATAAACATAACATATATATTCAATCTCATCTATTTTTATAACTCAATAATGATTTTGATCTCCATTCCCTTTAATTAAGTAATTTACAATTAACGTGGGCAAGCATAGAATATGAAAATTTAAGTATTAACTATAATTCATCAAAACTTCTTTGAGCAAGCATGGATTATGAAAAACTCATATCTTAACAATAATCTATCAAAACCTCTTAATTAATTTAAAATTACATAAGAACTAAAAAACGAAGGTATTTCAATACAGAAACCTGAAGACGAAATTAATTAAGCATAAAAATATAAATAATAGAAGAGATGAAAAATATTATAATGAATAATTATTTAATTTCATCTTCATCCTAGATAAAAGAAATTAGCTAGACATGGAAAATAATTAAACTAACTAAAATAAAGAAAAGAAGAAAATTAAAAATAAATAAGAAAACTCCCTTTATTAATGATCCTCCAAAAAGTGTACAATGAAACGTAATTTAATCTACTCCTAACCTAAAGTAATACAATACCTAATGTTTAATACCCCCTCTCTAAAACAAGAGACCTATTTATAGGGAAAAATAATTTTGAACCCTAATTTAGATTCATTAAACTTGGACACTTTTATTCCCTTCCCATGTAGGTTTCAACTTCCTAATGATAATCAACTTCTCAAAGAGATCTTCTAGATTGACTTTCCTTTCTCTTGTTGGATTTGACTTGCACACCAAGATTGTTCCACCTCTCACCTTCTCCTTGTAGAATTCTTCTTGGATATTCCTTACATGAATAAGAGTATTAAATATCGCTTGATCACTAAGATTTTGACTTTATTGCAACAAATATTAAATCCTACAAAATAAAATAAAATATATTAATTTAATAAACTAATATAATTAAAAGGGCAAAATTAGGGATAATAAAATGTATGAATTATGTGTCTATCACTAGTCGATAATTTTTTTTGAAGTAGATGTTTGTGTGTTGAAACACGTTACAAAGGACGGTATTAATAGTATTTTAGAGAGATAAAACATAGAAAAATATTGCCTCTTATGCTTGTTGACAACTTAGTGTTTACAAATTAAATAGTTTTGCTTATCACAATTCGAGCATATCTTGGACATGCAATGTATGGCGGTATATAATTGCAAATCCAGAAAAGTGAATTTCAAAGAAGCTTCGAGAGATGGAATAAAAAGAATAAGATATTTTACAAAGAACAATTAATGCATGAAGAAGTATGGAAGAATATTGACAACATTGATTATCTTCCTCAATTATGGACAGAGCTTGAGATTATTTGTTTCAATTACAAAGGTTCAACATTATCTAAAGAGAGTTTGCTACGAAATTGGGATGAAGATGTGTAACAGAATTGTACGGTCCATCCTACATCAATTCATCACCATGCAGCAGCTCACACCTTGTGCAGACCGACCCAATAAGCATGTTGGACCACATCTTTTCCTAAAAGGTTAACCTATTAGGTTGAGGCTCTACCATACTTATTAAGCCATCTACACTCTTGAATTTATCTAATGTGGAATTCATGTGAAATATACTAACAATATCCACCTTTTCACTTGAATACCCATCAAAAGTATCATACTAGAGTATTCACCATTAAACACGCCTTCATTTGAATCTTTTCAAGAGCTCTGCTCGAGTCTAATACTGCTCCACCACGCTAGAGCCAAACGTGTCTCAATAATTTCCTAGAGCCATCCTGAGCCATGCTCCACCCTATTCAAATACTTCAACTTTGAGTCCTTCAAGAGCCATCCTAAGACCTGCTCCACCCGATTCAAATACTTCACCTTTGAGTCCTTCAAGAGCTTTTCTTGACTCTAATATTACTCCACCACGCCTGGGGCAAACGTGTCTCAGCAACTTCCCTAGAGCCATCCTAAGACCGCTCCACCCGACTTAAATCATCTCGTGTTCCACCTGATTCAACTCTATTTGCTCCACCCACGAGGCCTGCGAATTTACCCTCGCACTCCCATCGCACCTTAGAGTTGTTCTTGGACCCATCAAACCATGAACTTTGATACCATTTTGTAACAAAATTGTACGATCCATCCCACATCAATTTATCACCATGCAGCAACGCACACCTTGTGTAGACCGACCCAATAAGCATGTTGGACCACCTCCTTACCTAAAAGGTTAACCTATTAGGTTGAGGCTCTACCATACTTATTAACCCATCTACAATCTTGAATTTATCCAATGTGGGATTCATGTGAAATATACCAAACCCTATGTAACCAAGGAATTATCAATAAACAACAAGTCGCCTGTGGAGTACCCAAATTGGGGAACCACATAAATCTCTGTGTGTGAATCTTAATTCTCTATTATTGTGTACGTGTACGTGATCCTAAATTCTGAAAAATTCGTATCAAAGCTTGGGTTTTACATGTGAAGAACGATTACATCAAATTCATCGATGAAAAAGTTTGATGGGACTGGGAATTTTGGGCTATGGAAACAGAGGGTAAAGGATATGTTGGTGCAACAGGGATTGATGAAGGCGTTAAAGAAGAAACCAGAGTCCATGACGACTGATGACTGGGATGAACTTCAAGCGAAGGCGGTGAGTACAATTCGTTTGTGCCTAACAGACGACGAGGTTATGTATCTAGTAATCGGTGATGAATCGCCATCGGGTGTATGGAGTAAATTAGAATCCAGGTATATGTCAAAGTCATTGACGAATAAACTGTTTTTGAAGTAAAAATTGTTTGGATTAAAGATGATTAAAAGTTTAGAGATTATTCAACATATGCACACGTTCAATTAAATAATTAGTGATTTGCTAATGATTGAAGTGAAATTCGAGGAAGAAGACCAGGCGTTGATGTTGCTGTGTTCTCTACCGGGTTCCATGGAGAATCTTATGACAACTCTCCTATAGGGAAATGAAACTCTGAAATTGGAAGAAGTCACTTCTGCTCTACTGATGTTTAACCAGCGGAAGAAACAATCTGAGGGTATCTCGGGTGAAGGGCTGGTGGTTAAAGGTGAAGAGCAACGTGACAGAAAATCGGATAGAGGTAAATCAGGAACGCATGGGGAATTGAAGTCGAGGGGCTGGACTCCTAAGCCAAAGGAGTATAAGTGTTACAGATGTCGCGAGACATGAAACTTCAAAAAGGACTGTCCATACAAGAATAAGGGTGAAGAAACAGGGAAGCAAACAGAATCTAAGAAATCTGTAAACGTCATGGAATAATCATCGAATGATGGGGATATGTTGTCAATTTCAACAAACACGGACGTGACAGACTAATGGATTTTAGATTCAGTATGTTTGTATCACATGACACCTAACAGGGAGTGGTTTGACTCCTAAAAATTTGTGAACTGTGGGACAATTCTAATGGGAAAAAATGCTTCGTACAACGTAATTAGAATAGGCACAGTGAAGATAAGGATGTTCGATGGTGTTGTGATTACTCTAGCTGAGGTGAGACATATTCCAGGTTTAAGGATAAACCTTATTTCATTGGGAACTCTGGACTCTAATGGTTGTGAGTTCAAAACTGGTGGTGGAGCCATGAGAGTGACGAAGGGTGCCCTAGTAATAATGAAAGGTTCTAAGGTTAACGGGAATATCTATAGGATGATAGGGAGTACAGTTGTAGGTGGAGTTGCTACCACTACAACTGAGGATATTCATGATACTACGCTATGACATATGAGGTTGGGGCATATGGAAGAACGTGGGATGCTGGAATTACATAGAAGAAATATGTTGAAAGGGATAAAGGCGTGCAAGTTAGATTTCTGCAAGTTCTGTGTCTTGGGAAAATAGTGTAAGGTGCAGTTTAAGAGTGTGGTGAACAAAACAAATGGAAAACTTGACTATGTGCATTTTGATGTTTGGGGGCCAGTGAGAGTAGCTTCAAAAGAGGGATCATTGTATTTCTTAACTTTCATCGATGACTTTTCGAGAAAGGTTTGGGTGTACTTCATACGACACAAGTCTGAGGTCTTTGAAAAGTTCAGGGTGTGGAAAATCAAACAGGGAGAAGAATTTAAGTGCGTCAGATCAGATAATGGGACATAGTACAAGTACGAGCCGTTTGTGATGTTTTGTGAGGAGCACGGGATACAACGTCACTGGACTATTAGGAAAACCCCACGGCAGAATGGGGTGGCAGATAGAATGAACCGAACTATAGCATAGAGAGCACGGTGCATGAGACTAAATGCAGGGCTTTCGAAGGATTTCTGGGCAAAAGAAGTGAGTATGATAGTTTACATAATAAATACGTCACCGAGTACTGCTCTGGATAATAAAGTGGCACAAGAGGTGTGGACAGTAAAGGAAGTGGATTACTCGGGTATGAAGATCTTCGGATGTCCAGCCTACGTACGCGTTCCGGGTGATGAGAGATCAAAGCTTGATGCCAAGTCCAAGCATTGTATCTTTATTGGGTATAAGAAAGGTGTGAAGGGGTACAAGTTTTGGGATCCAAAATCAAATAAGGTAGTGATCAGTAGGGATGTGGTTTTTTATGAGGCTTCCATGGTTAAGACGCTTCAGGAAGGTCAGAAAATCGAGATTAGTGAAGAAACCGGCAATCAGCAGCAGGAAGTTCAAATTGAACTGGAAAGTATTGACACTGGAAATTCACCGCCAGTGGAACATGAAAATCAGCAACAAGAGGACAAAAACATAGCAGCAAGGAGACCCAGACGCACTATCAAACCATCGGAGAGGTATAGGTTTGATGATATAGTTGCATATGTTTTATCTACTACTTGTGGGGATCCGTCCATGTTTCAGGAAACTATTGCTAGTTCTAAAAGAGACGAATGGATGGAGGCCATGGTGGAGGAGATGAAGTCATTGAAGAAAAACAAGACTTGAGAATTGTCAGAATTGCTTGAGGAAAAGAAACCAGTGGGGTGAAAATAGTTGTACAAGAAAAAGGAAGTTGTATCAGAAAAGGAAAAGGAAAGGTTTAAGGCTCGATTGGTAGCAAAGGAATACTCGCAGAGGAAGGGGATTTATTGTGATGAGGTGTTTTCTTCGTTAGTGAGGCATACCTCAATCAGGATTATTTTGGCATTGGTGGCTAGCTATGATCTGGATTTAGAGCAACTTGATGTGAAGATAACCTTCCTTCATGGTGATTTGGAGGAAGGGATATTCATGGAGCAGCCTGAGGGGTTTAAGCAGCCAGAGACTGAGCACATGGTTTGCAGGTTGAAGAAATCACTATATGGGGTGAAACAGTCTCCAAGACAATGGTACAAGAAGTTCGATTCCTTCATGATCCGGATCAAGTCCACTCGGTGTGAGTATGATTGTTGTGTTTATATGAAATGTCATGAAGATGGTTCTTATATGTTTCTGTTACTGTATGTGGATGACATGCTTATTGCTGCAAAGAGTATGGTTGAAGTCAACAGGTTGAAGAACTTATTGGGAAAGGAGTTTTACATAAAGGACTTGGCTGCTACTAGGAAAATGCTTGGGATAGAGATTCACAGGGATAGAACAGTTGGTAAATTGTGGTTGACACAAAAGAATTATGTAGAGAAAGTGTTAGAGAGGTTTAGTATGGCTAATGCTAAACAGGTAAGCACTCCATTGGCGAGTTACTTCAGGTTGTCTACATCACAGTGTTCGAAGTTGGCTGAAGAAATTCAGGATATGTCGAACGTGCCCTATGCAAGCGCAATTGGTTGTTTGATGTATGCGATGGTGTGTACAACACCCGATTTGGCACATGCAGTCAGCACAGTGAGCAAATATATGGCAAATCCAGGTAGAGAGCACTGGAAAACTGTTAAGTGGGTGTTCGAATATCTGAGAGGAACTACAAATCATGGGATTGGGTTTGCGAAGCAATATGCTCAGATGTCAGTTGTAGGGTATGTCGATGCGGATTATGCTAGAAGGTTGGATGATTTGAGATCTACAACAGGGTATGTGTTTACACTAGCAGGTGGACCAATTTGTTGGAGATCCATGGTTCAATCTCTAGTAGCTTTATCTACTACTGAATCTGAGTATATGACATTAGCTGAGGCTGGCAATGAAGCATTGTGGTTGAAAGGTTTTTTGAATAAGCTGGGCATAGATCAAGGTGGAGTACATCTGTATTGTGATAGTCAGAGTGTCGTTTACTTGGCAAAGCATCAGGTGTATCACGCAAGGACCAAGCATATTAGTGTAAGGTTTCACAAGGTTAGAGAGCTGAAAGCTACTAGGGATGTGATATTGGAAAAGGCACACACTTCTAAAAATGCAGCTGACATGTTGACAAAGACTGTGACCGCGAACAAGTTCAAGCATTGCTTGGACTTGATCAATATCTCTGAATGTTAGTTTGGAGGATTTCCCCCCGAGATCGGATAGGAAAATTGACTTATCTTCTGAATGAGCGAGGTTATTTGTCAAGGTGGAGATTTATTGGAACTTGTGACTCATAACATAGAAGCTACTGAAAAAGGCTAGTGCGGAGCATAGCGGAGCGAGGGGCCGTACGGTATAGGAGTTTCTACATGTGTGGCGTGGGGTGCGCTGGGTGAAAGCTAGGAGTGGCGTGGGGCACGCCGGTGTCGGTGAAGTTTCTGCCCTGGTAGTGCGGGGCGTGCCATGTAGTACCTGTGAGCGCCGGGGGTCGCGCCGATCGGCGGACAGAGGTTTTTCTGGGTTGTTTTTGGAGGGACATTATATGTAATTGAGATATAATGTGAAGTTGGGTTGGAATAGGATTAGTAACTATAAATATTATCTATTTTAAAGTCCTATGTAACCAAGGAATCGTCAATAAACAACAAGCCGCCTGTGGAGTACCCAAATTGGGGAACCACTTAAATCTCTCTGTGTGAATCTTAATTCTCTATTGTTGTGTGCGTGTGTGTGACCCTAAATTCTAACAAGATGAGATACCTCTCAAAAAAATTGATGAAGTTAAGGAAGAAAAAATATACAAAATAAAAAAGTACTCTAGTTGATTAAGAAGAAAAGCATGATAACAAAACTGATGAATTTAAAGAGACAACAATTGAAGATAGGTAAAAGCAAAAGAAAAGTAAAGGAAAAGGTTATCAAAAAATTGAAATAACTGATGAAAAAGAAACATAGAAGGACTTGTCAAGATTGAGAAAGTGGAAGAAAAGATTCTTAACAAAGACATTAAAACTAAAATTTTAGTGTCAAACATTATTGTAGTAGACTCCGAATTTGTAAACGGAGAAATATTTTGATCAATTGGAGTTTCTAAATACTCCCTCCGTCCCAGGATAAAAGTCCTGGTGGACTTTTCACTCATATTAAGAAGAGGAATAAAATGACAAAATTGTCTATAATAATGTCATTAAATATGGAGAGAGAATTAGAATAAGAAAAGTATGAGATATTTAATGCTACGGCCATAATAGGAAAAAATGTGTAAAAGTTTGGTTATTAAAAGAAAGTAGACATTTAACATGGGACAACCCAAAATAGTAATAAGAACTTTTATCCTGGGACGGAGGGAGTAGTAAATTGGAGAAGCAACGTAAGAAGGTCATGAAGCATGCGAGATATGAGAAGCTAGATTTCAACATCACGAAGAAAAAAAGCACAAGTGGTTTTGCAATTGAAGGCTTTGGAAGGTTTTTGAGATTATGAAGATTTTTAAGAAAGCCCTTCAATTTTAAGTTTTTCAAGTACATAGATTAAATCAAGTTTAAGAGGGGATATTGAATATATAAACTTGATTTAATATATTACTCTCACTGTCCCAAATTAACTGCTCAATTTTGACCTTTTTAAGTCAAATTGACTTTTTTTAGAATTAATAATTAAGCATATATAAATATATTTCTAATATTATAAAAATTGGGATTAGTAATAAATTGTATATACTTTCTTTTGGTTATAATCTCTTCACCTATATTTTAACAAAAATAGTAAAAAGATTATTTTTAAAAATAGTCAATTTGACTTTAAAAAGTCAAAACTGAGCAATTAATTTGGGACGGAGGGAGTATTATTTAGTATATTGTGTTAGTACATGAATGGGTGTGAATTAATCTAAGTTCATGATACATGTATGTACATGTGTTATTTAGAAATATCTCGGAACATGTATATTTATTTAGTTATGTAGTAATTATTAGAGTGAAGTTCCTAGTAGACCTATAAATAGTCTCGTAAGTTAAGTCATTTTGTGTAAGTGAGATAAACGTGAAATTTAAGTAGGAGATAAAGTGAAATACAAATATAATCAAGTTGAAGTGAGAAACAATATTTCTTATATCTCCACTTCCTCTCAAAATATTATCCTCTTCCATATTTCCAACAGTTTTGCACAAGTAAAAGCAAAAAAAAATAGTAATAATAAAAATAAATAAACAAAAATAGGGAGGCTCTCTTTCTCTATGCAAAAGTACTAAAATTAAAGAAAGGTTCCAATAGCTCATTTAATCATAACTAACAACTTAAACAAAGACAAAAAATTATATATCCTTATCAAGTAAAACTCTATTAACCTCTTAGTAGTATTAATTTGTGATGTCTCGGTTAATAGTATTAATTTGGGTTATTTCGGCCAACTACTAGTCACCCAAAATGTCTCTTATCATTTAGTGATACAAATTTCTTCTTAGTCATGAGTTTACTTTAAGTTTCATGTTGATCATTGTTACGATATAGGCCCCAGGTGCTTGGCCTAATCAAATTTAGCCTAGTCCAGGCACAATAGACACCGGGTTATAACCCACTCGGCTGAGGCATACTGATCAAGCCAAGGGAACTAAGGGGGAAATTTTTGACTAAGGTCCCTGTTAGTTCTCAGTAGGCACAATATAGATCTAGAAGGGGAGGGTTGAATAGATCCTTTTTGATTTCAAATTCTTTTCTCTTTTATTTTGTATAGCTAATGTTTTAGCATATAACAAACATAAGAATCTTTTCAAGCACAGCGGAATAAGTAAAAGATCTCCTTCATTAATATATTTATAATCATACAAACATTGTTCTTAGAGTTAGTTCAGTTGTAAGCAGTTAAAACATGCATAGCAGTTATAGTAGTTAATATACATAATGTAAACGACATAAGGTAAAAGACACAAGGGTTTTTAAGTGGTTCAGAGACACAAGCTTCTAATCCACTCTTCTGCTTTCAACTAGCAGGATTTCCACTAAGGAAGGGCAGCAACCTAAATCACTAAGATATCTTCAAGGCCAGCAGCTTTGGGACTTCAGTTCACTAAGAACTCTTCAAGGCCAGCAGCCTTGGGACTTCTCTAGTTTCCTAGGAACTCTTCAAGCCCAGCAGGCTTGGAACTTCATTTAGTCCCTCCGGACAAGGACCCCTCAGGCCCTGGCTTCTTCTTGTTGTTGTTGTAGTTGTTGTTATTGGTGCTGAGCTGCTAAGATGTCTTTAAGCTTGATCATCTTTTGTACTTAGCAGCTTGGTGTGGTCCTCTTTGCATTCTGCTTCGAGACTGGACCACATCCTTTTTGGTGCAACTGATCTTCTTCTGTTCAGCTCATTTTCATGTAGAGTCAGCTGTGCATCATCACCATTTCCTGAACCCTTCTTAACATGTTGGCAGACATGGTTCTACACTTGCTTTGCTTCAGCTTTGGGTTCATGGTGAATCGTAGAGTGGCTCTTAGAATCTGCCTTGTGCTTTGCCACTCTTCAGAATGCTATCTTCTTGTCCTTCTCGGCTCTTAGCTTACATGCCAATTCAAGTGGCATTCTCATCTTTGTTGAGTGATGCTTTGGTCTGTTTAAGTCCTTCTACTAAACTGCTTCACTTCGACCATCGTACTCTCATTGTCACTAAGACTTGTTCCTTTTAAGCTCAGGTGGAACTCGTAGAGTCAACAATAGCATTTTACCAACTCAACGATTATGCAACATAGCAATCATCAGCGACTCTTGATATTTGAAGCTTTGTTGATTTATACCTCTTCCAAATCTTCCCTTTGGAAAGCTTTTAGATTTGCTTCGCAGATCTCGAATTATTTGGTACAGACTGCAGATGTGACATATCATAACTTTCTGACACTGCAGTCTACTATTTCACCTACCCTGTCAGAGATGTCACTTTTATGCCTCAGGCAGGTCGAAGACTTTATTACCTTCTTTTGATTTCTTGATCAGAGGTTGTCCTTTTGCATCGATGCTCTCAATAAGTTCTTTTCTGAATATCAACCTTCAGATTTAACCGTTGCCAATGCTTCAATCTTCAGCTGTTCAAACTCTACGATTCTGATGCATGTCTTCTTGGACCTGATCGTAGTGTCTTGTTGACTGGTAGAGACAACACTATGATCTTGAAGAGTGTTGATTGGATCTTCAATGTAGAACACCTCTTCCTTCTCTTTTGTAGTGCTTCAACACTTCTGTTTGCCTCAACAGCTCTCAGATACTAATTGCTTAACTTCTTTGTTCTGGTCCCTTCTGAATAGAAAAACACTTCAGATTTGTTGCGTGTCCAGCTCGTTTTCTCCCTGTGATCTCCTATTAACTTATCATCAATGGACTGACCCAATGTTTAATCATTTTAGCCTTGTTCTTCAGAAGCTGACCAGTTTTTCTGTGTGCACTCCATCAGTTCTTTCTTTGTTTGGCAAACACTACGATCCTGGTTACTTCTGAGATCATTTTCATCTTACCGCTTGACAGCTATTGCACTTGCTGACTTTTCTTAGTCAGTTACTGAAGTTTTCTTCTGATCAACTTGTGGAAGACTTCATCTTGAATGGTTTCACAACTCAATCTGGATGCTTATTGGGTTGGTGCTTAGATCTTCTGTTAGCTTGCATGCCATTCGTTGAGTGCTCTCTAGTTTCCTTCAGATGGGATGTATCTTTGCAGTGCCAACTAGAGGCTTCATTCCTTTTGATGTTCTGGGAGTGCTCATTCATAGATAATCGTAATTTCTTTACGATTCTGCCATGGCATTATGAGCACATCTGTTGAGGTCTTAGTTCCGCACTCTAAAATTTAGCTTTTGCTGTGCAGACACTACGACTCCGAGATCAGATCATGACAATATAATTTTTGTCGTTGTGTTTGTCTTCATCTGATCTTGCTCGACTACGATCTCTGCCTCTGATATGATCAGTAGACTCTACGACTCTGAGTGTAGTCTTCGATTCTTGACTTGGCTTCGGCAGATGCTCGGTCGGCTCGTAGGCAGGTTGTCTCTACGATTCTTAACATGACTTCCTCAGCAGACTAAGGCCTTGAGGAAGTTCTTATCGACACACTACGATCCTTTCTCATCTCTCCTGGCATTATACGAACTTCGAGATCTACTATCTTGTAGACTACGATTCTGCCTCGATAGTTCTCGAGTTTTCCTTGACTCTCTTGGCAGACTACGATTTCTGGTGCAGTACTCGACGATCAGACAAGCCTATCTATTACATCATTAGATCAACCTAACATGCTTGATCTTTCTATATTTATAGTCCTTGTACATCATTTCATTTTAAGGACTTTACAAAGTTATTTTTCTTATGTAGGATCAACCTAACACATTTGATCAATTCATTCTAAGTCCTTGTACATATGTTTCTATTATCTATAAAAGGACTTTACTGCTTTTCTTAATACAAGAATACTTGCATATTCATTCATATGTATATCATAATCAAATCATATATAAATAGGAATATCATTCACATGTTAATTCGTGATAATCTCCCCATATTTAATTATGACAAAAACAATAAGTGCATATTCATGTTATGAATGAATCGTATATACAGTGAGCAACTGTATTTCTAAAATAGATAATCATGAATGTCATTTATAAGAATATGGAATTTAATACACTATGACATTTTATATCCTGGATCCAGAACATACCTAACTAGCTAGAGATGTATCTCTTTGGTTTCATGTATGCTTCCAGGATGTCTGTTGATCAACTATTCATCTGTTTGATTCCTTTGCTCCTGATCCCCCAGGGATGTGGACTTTACTTCTTCTTCTCCTTGCTCCCCCTCAGCCTTTGTAAATACAGGCTCATCATCCTTTGGCTCCCCCTTAGATGATGACCAAGCTTCTTCTTCTTTATCTTTTTCTCTTATTTCCTTTTGTTTTCCTTGCCCTTCCTTAAGTGCCTCTTACTCTGCCTCTTTCTATACCTCTTTTCTCCCCCTTTTTGTCATTAATCATTTGGGAGAGATGCTCCATGTTGGACATAAGTTGCTCCATTAGGTAGGAGGAGTTAGCAACTTCAAACTTGAGTTCCTGTTGTCCTAGCTCAAGTTGCACTGAGAAAGACTGATTCATGTTGTCAATCTTGTCAGAGAGGACTTGGAGTTGTTCTTTATTTGCCTTCTTCGCTCGTAGTGCATCTGTCTTCTGATCATTCATGGCCTTTAGATAGATGTGATCTCTTTCTCTGATTTTGAGAGATACATCAGCCATCGTTGCTTGGATTCTCTCTTGAACTGAGTTATCTTCTGTTGTTGTCAGCTTCTTTGACTCTTCAGTGAATAGCGATATTTTCTCAATCAGTTCATCAGAATTTTTCATTAGCTCCTTCTCCATAAGTATTTGATCATCTGGTTGGGTAGCCTCTTGTTGAGCACCAGATTGGACTCTACGATTTTCATTCTTGGACAGATTTTTAAAAGTAGTAAAAATCTAAAAATTCGTTGAGTACCAATCGCTATTTGAGGATGAAGGAAGGTTAGATAGCTGAGCTTGGGCAGATTGAGGCTTCTCAATTTGGATTTAAACATCATCAGTGCTAGAGTGAGCAGACTCTACAATTATCCCCTTGGCCATTATCCTTCTGCCTTCAATGTCCACTCTGCGATCAAAGGGAATATAGTGGTTGCCAACATTTCTATATATTCTGTAATGGGGCTTGTTTTTGATCATCATTGTTGTATAATTCTTCATCCTTGGAAAGTTCTAAGGCACTAGTTCTAGGCTTAGAGTTTCTGGAAGTACTTCTTGTGGTTCATTCATCTTTTTTCATTTCTTCTTTTCAGAGCTTGAACCATTCTGATCATTTCCATCAATGAATCCTTCTTACTGCATTTCATTTCCAGAAACTTCTTCAGCAAGATCTTCCTCTGATTCATCTTCTTCATCACTAGTTCATTCTTTAGCACTTACTTCCTGTGATATAGACTCGTCATCACTTAATTCAATGAAAGCATTAAAGTGATCATTTTTCCTTTTGGAAGAAAATTGAGCAAGTAATCTATAGCTCTTTCTTCTTATTGGAAGTTCAGCTATAGGAGTTTCAGACTCCTCTCCTTCGTCAGACTCAGAAGCTTATGTATCATCAGACAGACTTCCTTGACGTTCAATAACAGTGGGGGCATTTCCTTCTTTTTCGATCTTAACATCCTTTGAGCCATCATGTGAACTTGTTGGAGCTTTATCAGTAGGGGATGCAGATGTGTTGACTTGCAACCTTTCTTCATCATCATAGTGGATGCTCTGAGAGTTAGTCGTGGGGCTTGAGCATGTTTCTTCATTTTCAGACTTAGCTCATTCTTTCATAGAACCAACTTCTTCTTCCTCATTGCTGGATTTGCTTCTTGAGGGCTCAATCTTGAAACTTTCAGTTCCCTTCTCATTTTCTGATTCCACACTCTAATCCTTGGAAGATAGGCTTTCTTGGGGTACTGGGGATGGCTTATTTATCACTTTTGCTTTCTTTCTGGGTGGCCCTTGAAGTAATCTGTTACTTCTCCTCTTTGTGATTTCTGCGGTTGAGACCTTTTCTTCTCCTGCTTCCAGATTGTCAGTTGAGAGACTTCTAGGTGGAGCCTCAGTTTTCCTCAAACCTTTAGATTTTTTTTCTGGCTGGTGTGGTTGCTTTTGGTACAGAGTCATCAGACTCAGAGCTTTCTACCTCTTTTGTCTTCCTCTTCTTTGTAGAGGCCTTTCTGCTGCTCCTAGTTGTCAGCCTCCTGTTTTCCTTTGGGTTCTTCTTCCAGTTCACAAACAATTATGGAGACATTACTTTGTGAACATTTAAAGGCTCTCCTTCATCATTCTTGATTTTGTTTCCCAGTTTCTTCTTTAGCACTATACTCAATAGTCTTCCATGAAACACCTTTGTCAGGGGTTTTTTCTGTAGACTTCTTCAACTCCGCTTTTTCTACCCATTTGGAGATATGATAAAATAGGATAACTCCAAAATTGATTCGTTTCTTCAGAACTATAGCAAACATGATTTTCAACTGTTGATCAAGCACCATGTCGTGTGCATTGTCCTTACATAGTATACATTTGCCTACTATCTCAGCAAGGAACTCAAATTCCTCAGGAAACTCCTTTTTCTTCATATCCTTTAGACTGGGGGTTTTTTAGTACCCCATAATCTCCTTTGCTTGCTCAGTGTTGACCTCATCAAGATTTCTCAGTCCTAGGTCAGGGAAACCTAAGCATTGATTGATATCGGATGATTTCATCTTAAGAGACTGACCTTTAACCTTGGTTGAAAGGGTTCCGGCATTTATGAATGCATTTGAGTAGAATTCCTTGATTAGTTCAGTATATACTCGAGTGCTAGCCTTAAGACGTTCTAAGAATCCAGCTTTCTTTACAAGTTCGAGAATGTCTCTGAACTTCTTTTCAGATTTTTCAAATGACTTGGTTCCGAGCTGAATGCCAGTGATTACTCGCCAATCTTCCATTTGAATAGTTCGAGGAATATGGGTGTCTGATTCAGAGGAGTTTATGAGAGATGGTTGATTGTGATTTGGGCAAGGCTCTGGAGGGTTAATTGATTTTGGCTTTTGAGAGGATTCTAGGGTTTGAAAATGGGAGGGAGAGAGGTTCGCTAGCTTTTCATAACTGTTTGCTAATTTGAATTTTCCTTTATGACAGTTCCTTCTAACTCTGCATAAACAGTGATGTGTTAGCCAACCATTGGTTGCACGATGCCCAGTAATGAGTTGTAACTCCCCCATTAACTCTTCTATTTAATGTCCCTTTTTAAAATAAATAGTCGTCAATGACGTGGATTGACCGTTGACCATTTTGGTTCGTAGAGTAGCATGATAAGGCAATTATGGACTCTACGTTTTCCTTTGTTGACTCAATGATCATCTTTTGAGAGACGCTGCAGTGGGTGGTTTTGACATTAATCTTCATCTTAATGTTGCATAGTTTGATCACTCATGTACTCCGAGCCAGTTTGGGTACTTGAGTTCTGAGATGCGTTTGCATAATATCTTTCCAAACTGTATTCGAACTTATCTCCTCTTAAATGGTTGGGCAATTGTCCAGTTCTTCTGAGCTTCTCATGAGCTAGAGTATCCTTTAATAGGACTGCGATCGTCGAGTTTGTTTCTACGATCGTTGAGGTTGCACTACGATCGTGGAGTTCTCTTCAACCTCTACTCTATGATCATTGACTGACTTGGTTCTTGAGATGAACTTTACTTAGCATTCCTTCTGGGTCAAGGTAGCTCAGGAAGGGCCAACCTCTTAGAGTGAACTAAGGGTTAGGTTTGTCCCTGAGGCGCTTTCCAGATGAAATACTTTAGAAGTGATTTGCACCGATATCTCATTTGACCTTTTTATGCTGGGGAGGACCTCTTACCAACTTCAGGTAATTTACATTTGATGTAATCGTGGTGTCCTCCTGTTCTTACACTACGATGATCGTAGGCACTCCATGATTTTGAGTTGGGTGGCTGAAAGGTTATCAGTAATACATTTTGAGACGTTCCTACTGACTATGGATCTTCATTTGGTTCATCAGCCACAAAGTTTTGGGACTCTGTAGCTGGTACACTGCTTCATAGTATATCTCAGTGATGTTGTTTCTTAACATATCACTGCCTCCCCATGTTTACACTATCTTCTGAGTGAGGTGTGATTTCCTTTTCTTCATGTGCATTAGGAAGCATCCATGTATATCTCCTTTTGTCTGGAATTGCCACTGACAGTCAAATCTTTTTACATCGTAGACATGGATATCTTCAGGACTGATTACTCTACGATCATTTGACAGCATTACGAACATAGTCTTCTTGGTCAGCATGTGCTAGTTGAGTTCTGCTCCCGTAATGAGCTCCTCATGTTTGATGCTCAATGATCCTCTGTGATGAGCTTCCTTGAGGATTCTTCTCATATGTCATGCTTTCCATGATTGAGCGTGTAAGACCCTTTCCATCTTTGGTTGAATGGCCTGCTTGCATATAATTATCAGCAGCCAGGTGAGCTTCATTTGTATTAGCTCAGCAAGTCTTCAAGGACAGGCTTTGACATATAGGAATTTTATCACAATCATTTCTGAACAGTCTTAAGCCTTCTGCTGGTTTAATCTTTATTTGACTGAAGTCTCTTGCTTCATCAATCCTTAGTGTGGTCAGATAGACCAAGTACCTGTAGGTTAGATATATTTCTATTTCGGTACCCATAGTTAAATGGGTCCTGCCAGGTTAGTTTCAAAAATCATATTCCTTATATATTAGAATTAACATCATATTGATTACCAACAATCAAATTCATGCATGTAGCTAATTTGGATATTACATTTTGAGATGTATGATGACGAGTGTGTGTAAGATTTGCCATTTCCATAAAGCACTCTTTTCATTTGATGGCTTCATCATTTGCTTGGTTATGTTCACCGAGTTTAAATGTTCACAGAGTGAAAGTTAACACTATTACTTATGCGTATCTGGTTGATTTATAGAGGTGATCAATTTTTGTGAATCCTCAAGATACTCTTGTAGAACTGATCATACTCTTAATGTTATCAAACTCTTAGAACATAGGTTTGTACATACACACTAACCCATCAGCAAAGATTACTCCATATAAAATTGATTTAACCTTTGATATGCTTATAACCTATTTCAAATTTCTTTCAAGATGTCATCTTCAACCTAAAACTTAGATGGAGAGAAAGTTTGTAAGCATTTGAGTTTCCAACCTCAGCGTACTTCCTCTCTTCACCTTTTTAGGTAGATTATGATTTCTTGACAAGATATTGTTATAGTGCATAACGAGATGTAACATGATGTATACAATTATATTAGTGAGGAATCGTACCTTTCTACTGTCAGTTTCTTAACAGTCATTTAACTTAGACATACTGAGGTTAGGCATTGATGTGCATAGTTTCTCGTTTGCTCCTGACAGCTTGTTGCTTCTCTTTACCTTCAATAAATCAGCCGTGGTCTTGAAGATGCATGCTAAGAAGATCTCAGCATCTTTAGTTCTTTGACATCCTTGAGTTCACAAGGTTTACATCCAGCTGTTGGTTGGCCAGACACATGTTTTAGAGGTTCTTCTTTCTTCTCTGGATAAGTATTTCTTAGCATGTATGTCCTTTTCATCTTTTCAGGATAGAGGATGTTTGATTCTTTTCTGTTGATGTCTTTCGAGCTTTCTAGCCTGGTTTTCAAACTACAAGATTGAATGTGGGTAGAGATTGGTCTTGTTGATATGGCAATCAAGAACATGGACCAATCTGAGCAGCTTCATGTGTATATACACATTTACCTGTTCATAATATTTCCAACGTGTGAGCTCATCTGCGTATAACAAGTGACTTACTACTAAACTAAGTTTAGAACAATGTGTGTGCCTAGGATCAGACTCAAAGCGATTAGCTTTTGAATATAGCATGAGAACCCACTTTGATACCAATTGTTAGTTCCCAGTAGGTACAATATAGATCTAGAAGGGGGGTTGAATAAATCCTTTTTGATTTCAAATTCTTTTCTCTTTTATTTTGTATAACTAATGTTTTAGCATATAACAAACATAAGAATCTTTTCAAGCACACAGAAAAAGTAAAAGATCCCTTTCATTGATATATTCATAATCATACAAATATTGTTCTTAGAGTTAGTTCGGTTGTAAGCACTTAAAACATACAAAGCAGTTATAGTAGTTAATATACATAATGTAATTGACATAAGTTAAAAGACACAAGGGGTTTGAAGTGGTTCAGAGATACAAGCTCCTAATTCACTCTTCTGCTTTCAACTAGCAGGATTTCCACTAAGGAAGGGCAGCACCCTGAATCATTAGGATTTCTTCAAGGCCAGCAGCCTTGGAACTTCTCTAGTTCCCTAGGAACTCTTCAAGCCCAGCAGGCTTGGAACTTCATTTAGTCCCTCCGGAAAAGGACCCCTCAGTCCCTGGCTTCTTGTTGTTATTGTAGTTGTTGTTGTTGGTGCTGAGCTGCTAAGATGTCTTTAATCTTGATCATCTTTTGTACTTAGCAGCTTGGTGTGGTCCTCTTTACATTCTTCTTCGAGACTGGACCACATCATTTTTGGTGCAGCTGATCTTCTTTTGTTCTGCTCATTTTCATGTAGAGTCAGTTGTGCACCATCACCATTAACATGTTGGCAGACATGGTTCTGCACTTACTCTGGTTTAGCTTTGGGTTCATGGTGAATCGTAGAGTGGCTCTTAGAATTTGCCTTGTGCTTTGCCACTCTTCTGAATGCTATCTTCCTGTCCTTTTCGGCTCTTAGCTTAGATGCCAATTCAAGTGGCATTCTTATCTTTGTTGAGTGAAGCTTTGGTCTGTTTAAGTCCTTCTATTAAGCTGCTTCACTTCGACCATCGTAGTCTCACTGTCACTAAGACTTGTTCTTTTTAAGCTCAGGTGGAACTCGTAGAGTCAACGTTAGCATTTTACCAACTCAACGATTCTGCAACATAGCAATCATCAGCGACTCTTGATATTTGAAGCTTTGTTGATTTATACCTCTTCCCAATCTTCCTTTTGGAAATCTTTTAGATTTGCTTCGCAGATCTCAAGTTATTTGGTGTAGACTGCAGATGTGACATATCATGACTTTCTGAGACTGCAGTCTACTATTTCACCTACCCTGTCAGAGATGTCACTTTTATGCCTCGGGCAGGTCAAAGAATTTATTACCTTCTTCTGATTTCTTGATTAGAGGTTGTTGTCCTTTTGCATCGATGCTCTCAATAAGCTCTTGTCTGAATATCAACCTTCAGATTTAACCGTTACCAATGCTTCAATCTTCAGCTGTTCAAACTCTACGATTCTGATGCATGTCTTGTTGGACCTGATCGTAGTGTCTTGTTGACTGGTAGAGACAACACTAAGATCTTGAAGAGTGTTGATTGGATCTTCAATGTAGAACACCTCTTCCTTCTCTTTTGCAGTGATTCAACACTTCTGTTTGCCTCAACAGCTCTCAGATACTGATGGCTTGACTTCTTTGTTCTGGCCCCTTTTGAATAGCAAGACAATTCAGATTTTTGGCGTGTCCAGCTCGCTTTCTCCTTGTGATCTCCCGTTCACTTATCATCAATGGACTGACCCAATGCTTAATCATTTTAGCCTCGTTCTTCAGAAGCTGACCAGTTTCTCTGTGTGCACTCCATCAGTTCTTTCTTTGTTTGGCAAACACTACGATCCTGGTTACTTCCAAGATCGTTGTCATCTTACCACTTGACAGATACTGCACTTGCTAACTTTCTTTAGTCAGTTACTGAAGTCTTCTTCTAATCAACTTGTGGAAGACTTCATCTCGAATGGCTTCACAACTCAATCTGGATTCTGATTGGGTTGGTGCTTAGATCTTCTGTTAGCTTGCATGTCATTCATTGAGTTCTCTCTGGTTTCCTTCAGATGGGATGTATCTTTGCAGTGCCAACCAGAGGATTCATTCCTTTGGATGTTCTGGGAGTGCTCATTCGTTAAGAATCGTATTTTCTCTACGATTCTGCCTTGGCATTGTGAGCACATATGTTGAGGTCTTAGTTCTGCACTCTACGATTTAGCTTTGGCTGTGCAGACACTACGACTCCAAGATCAGATCTTGACACTACAATTTTTGTCGTTATGTTTGTCTACATCTGATCTTGCTCGACTACTATCTCTGCCATTGATATGATCAGTAGACTCTACGACTCTGAGTGTAGTCTACGATTCTTGACTTGGCTTCGGCAGATGCTCGGTCGGCTCGTAGGCAGGCTGTCTCTACGATTCTGAACATGACTTCCTCAGCAGACTACGGCCCTGAGGAAGTTCTTCTCAACACACTATGATCCTTCCTCGTCTCTCTTGGCAGTCTACGAACTCCGAGATCTACTATCTTACAGACTACGATTCTGCCTCGATAGCTCTTGAGTTTTCCTTGACTCTCTTGGCAGACTATGATTTCTAGTTCAGTACTCGACGATCAGACAAGCCTATCTATTACATCATTAGATCAACCTAACATGCTTGATCTTTCTATATTTATAGTCCTTGTACATCATTTCTTTTTAAGGACTTTACAGAGCTGTTTTGCTTATGTAGGATCAACCTAACACATTTAATCAATTCATTTTAAGTCCTTGTACATATGTTTCTATTATCTATAAAAGGACTTTACATCTTTTCTTAATACAAGCATACTTGAATATTCATTCATATGTATATCATAATCAAATCATATATAAATAGGAATATCATTCACATGCTAATTTCTGACAGTCCCCACACAGCCGCTCCTTGAGCAATGCATGCGTCAAGTGATATGATAGTTCTTTCCAAAGTCTTTGTCCATGTGCTCTATTAGACGAGCTGAGGAGATGATAGTCGGAACTATATATGGAGGTGTACAAGTGTAAAGATCGGGAATTTTGAACGATTATATTTTATGAATAAATTTATTATTATTATTATTATTATTATTATTATTATTATTATTATTATTATTATTACTTTGTGTATGTGTGATATGAATTAAGTAATTACGCAAGTTAGTCAATTCAACTTGACTAAGAAGGGAAGCCAAGATGAACAGCTGATAAAATCCCTAATTTGAATAGGGGTTTGATTATTAATACAAGTATTATAATTGTATTTCAGATTATGTGTATTATGTGATTAAGGATTAAGTATTGATCAGATAAGATATAACATGTTCATTTAGGAAACTCTAACGATCACTTAGATACCCTAATTGCAGATTTTGAAACCCTAAACCCTAACTAGAATCCTAAATCCTAATTTGCAAACCCTAATGCTAATTTTCAAACTCTAAGGGTTAAGATTTATGGAAAATATGTGAAATGACTAAACTACCCTTACATTTATATGTGGAATTACCAAATTGCCCTTAATAGGTGCGAGATGACCAAAATACCATTTATACTATCTTTTAACAAAAGATAAGATCAAATCTTGTGACTCACCACTTGGAGATCTCACATATATGTGCTTAAAATCAAATCCAATAAACCACATTTGGACACATATATAAGCTAAATCCTTGAATCAAAAGGATAAGATCATAATGAAGGTTTAAAGACCTAAAAGCCCTTACTTTAGTTTCTGCACTTAGCCAAACCTACCATTCTCCAAAGCCACGAATTTTAGAGCAAAACTAAGTCATAAGATAAGCCAAGTTCACCTTATAACCATCCAAGATCAGATCAAAAGAGGGAAATCAAAAAGTTGGTTCAAAAATGTATAAACCCTAATCTTAAGCTAGATCTTTCCTGCTTTGGTAGATTTTCTGTTTTTGTGTTTAAATATGTTCTATATGTTGTGTTATTTAGTTATATATGTTGATAAATCATGGATCCATAACATTTAAATGCATGAAAATGAATATTTAAGAAGTTGTCCAAGAACCCTAAAAATATGGCCTGACAGACAAATGTCAGGGCCTGAGATCTTGATCTGTTAAGTGTATCCTTGTTATAGTATTCCATGAGGAGAGTAAATTGGAAGTAGAATCATGACCATAGCATGTCTATATTGAAAGTTATTCATTGTCAAACATGGTTGACCAATCACAGAAAACTGGTTCTGGAAAACCCAAAAACCCAGAAATTGTCTGACAAGCTTTTGCAAGGCTTAGATCTTCTTCATGTTATATTGTTAGAACATGTAAGTGTATCACTTTTGTACCCTGACATATGGACTACAAAATCATGACAATGGATAACCCATTACATCAATATATTTCAAGGTATTAATGGTCAAAATGGGTTGACCAAGCACAAAAAATGAATTTATGGAAATTCCAGAAATTTTCCAGAACAGCTCTGACAAGCTATTTGACTATGCTAGATCTTCCATATATGATGTTGCTAAGCCTAACCAATGTATTAATTTTGAACCTTGACATGTATACTACATGTTTGTGACACTAGAACACTTAAACAATACACAGAATCTAAGTTATTAACCACCAAAGTGGGTTAACCAACATTAAGTGCAAATTCTGGAAATTCCAGAAAATCAAGAATAACCTCAGATGGCTAGTTTGACAACTTATATCTTCTTCATATGATGTAGTTAGATGGCTAGTTTGACCACTTATATCTTTCTATAATTAAATATCCTATATATAACTTTTAATTCTGTACAAGTTAGTTCTTGAATAGTATTCAATTTATTCATTGAATATAAGTATCTTATTATTGTCTTCATATGATTCATATATGACCAAGATTTATTATGTTCTCTATGAGCTGAGTTTGGTTATGCAAGTGTCCTCACTTGTATAAATTATTGTATTTGAACAAGTTTTGATACATACTATTGAATTTCGGTATGTATACATGATTTAAAAGTTGTCTAAGCTATTTGACTCGACTAGACATAGTTGTAAATGTATCATTGAATATTATTGTCGTCCAACTGAAATGCTTTAGTTCGGACTCCAGACTGACTATGAACATCCCTAAATTGGGAAATTTTTATGCTCCTAAGGCGGATATGATGAACGCGAATTGTCGTTCCAGTATGTAGTATTGATCAATACAGGGCATAAAGGGATGATCATGCACTCATCGTGCCCGTAAGCCATGACGGTTTGCAGATGAATTTATGTACAAACCTTTTCAAACTTGAAAACAATGGTTCAAGGTCTATTGATCGCTTAGCATTTATAGTCAGTACGTAGTTTTAAAAATTTAAACGGTTTGATATGTTATTCAGAATTGTTTCAGTTTAATTCACAACTATATATTGATTCGTTGTAGAAGTATACTTCAAAGAAAATATTTATTTCTGTCAGCTAATGTTTATTATTTGATATTACTTGCTGAGCAAATGCTTATTCTTACTTTAAACTTAAATATTTTCAGCTAAGCGGGATCGAACGGAAAGTTCTGGCTGGGACAAGGGTAAGGAAAAATTGATTGAATAGTTGAAAGGCGGTATATGTAATAGTTAGAAGTTTGTAATATGATAATATATTATATATCATGTAATAAAGTACTTAAAGATTATCGTAACTGGGGAATAGATAACTTTGATGTAATATTTTAATTAATTAATATATTAATTAGTTTGAATGAATAGTATCGTGAAGCACCAAATACGTGTTTCAAGTACCTAGATTTTGGGGCGTCACAACAAGGGTAAGGAGGTGTTAGATACAATTTTGCACTTGAAATCCACACACATTTTTGTTAGCCTATCTCTTAATTATCCTTGTTTAAAATTTATTCATATTTGACTTATTTGTATTTCGAGTCGAGCTCGAATCGAACTTTTGCGAATACGAATCGAGTCTGAACTGTTTGCTCATTTTATAATTTTAAACACAAATGATGAATGAGGAGTCGAGGAGGATGCCATTATTTTGTTTGTTTATTTTTAATTAATTTCTCAGCAAGTAATGCCTAAGCCTAACAAATGGTGGCTGGATTTGTAATGTAAAGGGGGTAACTGTGCAGCAGACCAATAATTGAAGTCTTCTTTGGAAATTTTGGCAGGGGAGACTCACTTTCTTCTCAAAATGAGTGCGTCAAAGATGTGGCAGGGAGAGGCATTAACTTCTTTATTTTTTGGGCTGCAAATCATTGCTTGCAGCCTTGCACTCCACAACTTCACGTTAATTCCTAATTTTTTTTTGTTTTAATGTTTAATATTTAGTTGTTAACGATAAATTTTCTTTTAAAAATTAGTTTACTATTTTTATATGTGCTTTTAATTGAATTATATTTATTTGATATTAAAATAAATTACTTCATATATCAAAAAACAAGTACAGATTTGATTTTAGGTGATTATAATCGTAATTATTTTAAACTACTTATAAATACTACTAAATATATATATATATATATATATATATATATCTAATAAAATACAAATAATTTTGAATTTCCCGCTCACTCAATAAATCATCTGGGCCGTCCAAAGTTTGGGATAAATCTCACCGTTCATACATCTATCTAATAAAATACATCTATCTATCTAATAATCTAATAATAATTTAATAAAATACAAATGACTTTAAATTTTCTGCTCACTCAATAAATTATTTTGGTCGTTCAAAGTTTGAGATAAATCATATTGTCCATACAGTGCCGGAGGCACAGGACCCAGCTAGTATATATATATATATATATATATATATATATATATATATATATATATATATATATATATATATATATATATATATATATATGGGAGCCCTTCCATAGCAACCGGTTGCTGTGAGTACTGTGCAACACCCTCTTTTTGTACCGTTGATAAACTTATTGGAAGGCTGAGATGAAACATAAATATATCCCAGCCGGCACAACTTATACCGGCTTTTATTTTAATATGAGGACCCCACAAAGTCAACATGTTGTCAGTTTTATTTTTATTTTTAAGCATTTCTCCATTAATAGTCATGACTCAGCACATTACGTAAACTTAAAAAAAATATAAATTACTCCCAGCCGTTACAAGCTCCTACGGCTGTTAAAAAAAAATACAACCGGGACAAGCTCTTACGGCTGTTAAAAAAAAAAGAAATCCAAACCGTAACAACCTCTTCCAGCTTGCTATTCTTTATAAAATATTTGTTATTCTTTATAACTCTTTCATTTAATAACAAATAAAGAATTATAATTCAAATAAAAATAATATCCTATTTTTTTAACAGCCGTAAGAGCTTGTCCCGGTTGGATTTATTTATTTTATTTTATTTTTAACAGCCGTAAGAGCTTGTCCCGGTTGTATAATTTTTTTTTTAACAGCCGTAAGAGTTTGAACTGGTACATTTTTTTTAGATTTTTTTCGGCCGGTACAGGATCATACGGCTGGTACCTTTTTATAAAAAAAAATTTTATTCTTTCCCGGCCGGTACAGGCTCATACGGCTGGTATTAAAAAATTGAAAAAAAAAACCGGCCGGTATAGCTTGTCACGGCTTGTATTAAAAAAAATAAAAAAAATATTTTATTCAAGCAACTCGCTGCTAAACAGACTCGAACTCGCAACCTCAAACTCCAAATACACGTCATATGACCACCCGAGCACCACGGGCCTAGCTGTTGATTTCAGCCAAGGATATGTCTTTATATTAAAACTTCACCATCCCCCAAAAATCTATATTCTTGCATTATTATATTATGATTTATTATTATTAACAAGTCTATATAATACATATGGGGGTTTGATATTTAGAAATAAGTTAATATCTATATTTATTAAGCAATGATTATTAGTAATTATTTTATATTTTTGATATATTTTTGATACATTTGATATATTTTTGATACATTTGATACATTTTTGATATATTTGATACATTTTTGATATATTTTTGATACATTTGATATATTTTTGATACATTTGATACATTTTTGATATATTTGATATATTTTTTATAATTGATATATTTTTGATACATTTGATATATTTTTGATACATTTGATATATTTTTGATACATTTGATACATTTTTGATATATTTTTGATATATTTTTGATACATTTTTTATATTTAATATATTTTTGATATATTTTTGATACATTTGATATATTTTTGATACATTTGATATATTTTTGATATATTTGATATATTTTTGATACATTTGATATATTTTTGATATATTTGATACATTTTTGATATATTTAATACATTTTTGATAATTGATATATTTTTGATACATTTGATATATTTTTGATATATTTTTGATACATTTGATATATTTTTGATACATTTTTGATACATTTGATATATTTTTGATACATTTTTGATATATTTTTGATACATTTTTGATATTTGATATATTTTTGATATATTTGATACATTTGATACATTTTTGATATATTTTTGATACATTTGATATTTTTTTGATATATTTGATACATTTTTGATACATTTTTGATACATTTATGATATATTTTTGATACATTTGATACATTTTTAATATATTTTATACATTTTTGATAATTGATATATTTTTAATACATTTGATATATTTTTGATACATTTGATATATTTTTGATACATTTGATACATTTTTGATACATTTTTTATATATTTTTGATATTTGATATATTTTTGATATATTTGATACATTTGATACATTTTTGATATTTTTGATATATTTTTAATACATTTGATACATTTTTGATATATTTTTGATACATTTGATACATTTTTGATATATTTGATATATTTTTGATAATTAATATATTTTTGATACATTTGATACATTTTTGATACATTTGATATATTTTTGATACATTTGATACATTTTTGATACATTTTTGATATATTTTTGATACATTTTTAATATTTGATATATTTTTTATATATTTGATACATTTGATATATTTTTGATATATTTTTGATACATTTGATATATTTTTGATATTTTTGATACATTTGATACAAGTTCTTTATTTGTTATTATTTATAAAATATTTGTTATTTTTTATAACTCTTTCATTTAATAACAAATAAAGAATTATAATTCAAATAAAAAATAATATCCTATTTTTTTTAACAGCCATAAGAGCTTGTCCCGGTTGGATTTTTTTTTTTAACACCCGTACGAGCTTGTCCCGGTTGTATAATTTTTTTTTAACAGCCGTAAGAGCTTATCCCGGTTGGAATTTTTTCTTTTAACAGCCGTAAGAGCTTGTCCCGGTTGTATAAATTTTTTTTTAACAGCCGTAAGAGTTTGAAGTGGTACATTTTTTTTATATTTTTCCGGCCGGTACAGGCTCATACGGCTGATACCTTTTTTTTAATTTTTTTTTATTCTTTCCCGGCCAGTACAGGCTCATACGGCTGGTATTAAAAAATTGAAAGAAAAAAAACCGGCCGGTATAGCTTGTCACGGCTTGTATTAAAAAAATAAAAAAAAATTATTTTATTCAAGCAACTCGCTGCTAAACAGACTCGAACTCGCAACCTCAAACTCCAAACACACCTCATATGACCACCCGAGCACCACGGGCCTAGCTGTTAATTTCAGCCAAGGATATGTCTTTACATTAAAACTTCACCATTTCCCAAAAATCTATATTCTTGCATTATTATTATATTACGATTTATTATTATTAACAAGTCTATATAATACATATGGGGGTTTGATATTTAGAAATAAGTTAATATCTATATTTATTAAGCAATGATTATTAGTAATGATTTTATATATTAAGCAATGATTTTATTATTAAGAAATGATTTTATACATTAATAAAACTAGTGAAGTATAATAATAATGTGATTATCGAATCTATAAAAGTAGTGAAGTATTATTATAATAATAATAATGTGATTATCAATATTATAAGTACAGATTATACAAATACTAGTACTGCATAACATTAAGAGGAATAGTACATATTACATGTTCATTTTCATAAAAAAAACATAGAATGATTAATACAACCGACGCCTATATCTCAGAGGCCGGAAGTAATCTTGCGGATTTCTTGTACAGCTCCCATGCGACGCGGTAACGAAAGACTGTGACATCTTCCAAGGACCACTTCTCTTCAGAAATATTACCGTTGGCCCTAACGAAACAGTCAACATACTTGCAGACAAAAATGCCACAGTCTGCGTTGTTGTGTTGTTTCGGTCGAATCTTTAATGTCTGCACAGTAGGATTACCGCTGGGCCACTCACGCATCGGATTACCATTTCGCAAACAAAATGGTATCAAATGTACCTGCATGTACAAAGTAGTTGGTTAATAATTTTTTAATATAATAGGACATTATAAAATTAAAATATTTTAAAACTAAACATACCGCAACTTTAACGAATTCTGAATACATTTCATGTAACTTAATATACTTAGTGTCATTGTAGTGCGGGTCAATTATGGTAACCATCCAATCTTCAACTGAGAATAAGAACAAGACAAAATGGTGTTGATTGGTACTACACACCGGCATGAATATGTATTTGCATTCGTGTAAAGGTGGACCAACATCTTGGTTAACATACGGATCGCAAAAACTCCATGCAGTATTCACGTTAGTGCATGGCACATAGCCCTGCCCAAGATGCATGAAGAATGAATTCATGAAACCAAATTGGGACCACCTTTGTATTCCCCGCGACCTGTAGTATTCCTCTCTATCTCGTAGCAACAACATATAAGCGTCCATGACATGCTCGAATATCCAACTCCCAGGCCCTAAGGATTGCACTGCATTGTGTTCTAATTCATATAACTGGTGCGGATGTGATAAAGGATATAAATCCGCTTCTGGTGCCACCACGTTTCCAAAAATATGTTTATTTATAAATGTCTCCTTCCAATCTTTAAGTCTTTTGGATAGGGACCCTTTCGGTCCATAAGAGATGTCGTCTCCCGCATCTTGTACCTGATTGAGACCCAAATGTACATTATTATTATATAGCAATAATAATTAAAACCATCACTATTAACATAACTATATATACCTCCTCGTAGGCTTGGAAGGTTGGAATGTAACACTCCTCGTAGGCTTGGGTGGTGGGAATGGAGCTCTCCTCGATTACTTGTGGGGTGGGTATGTAGCTCTCTTGTACAACATAATCAGTTTGTTTCCCAAGCCCTTCACTGAGTTGTGTGTATTGCGACTATGGTCCAAAATTTGTGGGACCCCCTTGTCGAGGTATTTGTTTACCTCTTGCTTTGAAGTCGTATAGAGCGTATTGGAAATCCCAATTATTTTTTTGTAGAACCAACTCGGGAGGCAGCTGAGTAAGTGCTGAAAATTTATCAAGTAACGAATTTGCACTCTCAACCTGTCATGTAAGATAAACACAAACAAATATTATTAACAATAAATATGAATAAATGTAATATTAAGTATTTACTCCAATACATGATTTATTAAAGAAGAATATAATTTTATACCATTTGAATAAGGTGTTGTTGGTTGTAAATGGCCCGAGGCTGATAACAACTGTCGTGGTCGCTTGTCTGTCGAGGTCGGTGGATTTTCTAACGTGTAATTTTCCTATACCAGACCATGTAATCATCTATTGGGACATAATCAGCAACTTCAGTTTGTTGTCCTTCGAGATGATCCATGTATGCCTCCCACATCGAAATATATTCCTCTCTCAAGGCCATGCAATCCTCGACATCAATAAATTTAAACTTTTTCTCCTTCCTGAGGTCACCGTGGTTTTTGGCTGGTGATGGTATGCCTTGCATGAACCCGAACTGTCTCATCACACGATCCGGCATCTGAAATTCCACAATATCAAAGTGGATCAAGGGGACCCCACCAGATCCCAACAACCTGCCTTCAAAATTAAATCCACTGATATCATCATCCCACACTATGTAAAGCCGCCAAACCACATCCCACATAGACTTAATATCTAACTCCCCTCGGTAAAATGACAAATGGTGATGGGGATTCTCACGTCTACCAGGGTAACTGTGGGTTCCAAAATAGGACCATGCTAAAGCCCTAGGTAACCATAAGGATGATTGTGGCCAAGGGTTTGGCTTTCCAATACTTACACGCTCATAAGCCCAAATTGTAACAACGTAACACAACCATTAATGTATTTAACTCCTTTCCTAGTAGCAGTATATAAAGATCTGTACAAATATGCTAACAGTGCCGCGCCCCAAGAGTAAGTTACACAATCTTCAGCGTTGGCAATAAAAGACATATATCGTGGGTGCACACTATTTCTATTCCTATTAGGGAATAATATTGCCCCGCACAACCACAACATGTATGCCTTTGTGTGTCGCCCTACAACATCTTTACTTGCATTCTCGGGACAATTATTAAAATGTTCGTGCAACCACACTAATGAAATTGCACTACGTTTTTTTAAACTAAAATATTCACCAGCTAATTTATCTCCAAAACAATCCCTAAAATAATTCAAATTGGTGACAGCAAGGGGACCCGTTAAGGGCTTTCCCACCACCGGTAACCCAAAAATAAAGTGAACATCCTCTAACGTGATTGTTATTTCTCCACAGTTTAAATGAAAAGTATTAGTCTTTGGGCGCCATCTCTCGACTAAGGCAGATATCAGACCAAGATCAGTTTGGTGTACAACACCTTGATAACTAAATACTCCAAATCCACATTTATCTAAAAGGATTTTTTGTTCTTTTGTCAAAGCCCACTGATTATATTTCTGATCAGTATATTGACTGGAGCTTAGTTTTCCCCTATCTCTCCCATGATATATGTCATCTGATACATGATCTTGTTGATCATGCAAAACACTTGGATCAATTGGCCCATATTCCCAACTATCCATCTTTTACCTAAAAAAATACATCAATTCCAAAATAGTATTAAGATGCATGACAAAATCAAGTTGAAAGTAACATGCTGCAAAATGACAGTAATAACAATACACACTAACATGCATTAAAAACTGAACAACATGCATGTAATAATAACATGCATGTATATAATGTAATAATATTAACATGCATTAAGTTTTTTTTTTCCGGCCGATACAGCTTAAACCGGCTTAGCTTTTTTAATTTTTTTATCTTCTTTTCTCCATTGTATAATGATGACTCAGTAAATTAAAATAAAAAAAATAAAAAAGCATCCGGCCGGTACAGCTTCAGCCGGCTATGGTATGCTGCAAAAGTTTTTTTTTCGGCCGGTACAGCTTAAACCGGCTTAGCTTTTTTAATTTTTTTTATCTTCTTTTCTCCATTGTATAATGATGACTCAGTAAATTAAAATAAAAAAAATAAAAAAGCATCCGGCTGGTACAGCTTCAGCCGGCTATTACTATTATACGAAAATAATAACAACAGAAACTATTAAAAACTGAACAAATAACAATAAATAAAAACTTACTTGTTGAAGTTTTTTGTTCCTCTCTTCCGAAATACTCCATCTCTCCACTCTCTGTTACTGTAATTTTATCTAGTTATATACTGAACTAGCCCAGTTGAACAACGTGTGTTCTCAATAGATCACTATAGATGCTTAAATAAGCTCATGCAAGCCGGTACATGAAATACATTTAGGACCAAATTCAAACACTGATACTGTTGTTTAATTAGCTTTTTAGTTTACCGAGCTTGTAGGTGTTCTTTCCCGAGGTGATGTTGTAGAAAAAGTGGTCAAAAACATCTGGGAATATGTATTAGTAATAAATTGTTTCGGCTGGGAATATATATTATTAATAAATTGTTCTTTCCCGAGGTGATGTTGCAGAAAAAGTGGTCAAAAACATCTGGGAATATGTATTAGTAATAAATTGTTTCGGCTGGGAATATATATTATTAATAAATTGTTCTTTCCCGAGGTGATGTTGCAGAAAAAGTGGACAAAGAAATCTGGGAATATTATTAAGTAGTTTCGGCCGGTACAGGCTTAACCTGCTGGGAATATATATTATAATAAATTGTTTCAGCCGGTAGAGGCTGTAACGGCTGGAAAAATAAAAATATATATATTATTAATAAAAACCGTTCGGCCGGTAGAGGCTGTATCGGCTGGGAATAAATATATATTTTCGCTGCTAGCTAGACTCGAACCCGCGACCTCAAGCTCCAAACATTCGTCATATGACCACCCGAGCACCACGGGCCTAGCTGTCATATCAGACCTTGGATTTGTATATATCTTTAACCATTCCATCTCCCCCCAAATTAAATTTCTCAATATTTTATTATACTTATTCGATTATTATTATTATTCTATTATTATTACGAATTGAGTATAAAGCCGTTCCATATTCTAGCGGCTTATGTACTTTTAATTATTTTATTATCATTATTATTATTATTATTATTATTATTACAGATATAAACACTGTGTGGTGAATAAGTAGTCAAACATAATAATACAACACTATGGGAATAGAAAAAACTGACATTGATTATATGGGAAAAGTACATTAGTTTGACTTCTTGAGCATTAACCGCGACAAGCTGTACCGGCTGGTCTTTTTACCTTTAAATATTGTCTAGGAAGCTGCTATTTTCTCATGTTTATTCTGAGCACCCATCTTCTTATCCTTCCATAGAATTTGTTCTCTGATATTATTTTCTCTTTTCTCCTCTACTCATAATTTGTTTCATCTGGTTGCCCACTTTCACTTCAGAAAATCAAGTTGAAGTTCTGATCGAGCAAAATTCATCATTATTATTCATAAGTAAGTTTTTCAAAATGTCATATAATACATCTGAATTTTTTAGTGAAGTTGAAAGTAATAAATTTGATATTGTTCCGTACGTTGGTCAATTATTTTGTACGTTGGAAGAGGTTGAATATTTTTATAGATCATATGCTCCCAAAAATGGATTTGAGATTAGAATTGCAACTAGTCATAAACATGCTAATACAAATGATATCAGATCTAGGTAGTATGTATGTAAGAAAGCCGGTACACCAATTGTTGGCAAGAGTTTACTTGATGATGAAGATAGTAGTAATAAAATAACTAGACAGAGAGACTCTATAGGACAAACAATGTGCAAAGCTAGAATATATGTTGTCCACAATAAGAAAGAAGACAATTGGCGTATATCTACTGTTGAATTAGAGCACAATCATCACTTAGTGACCCCCACCAAAGTAGATTTGATCGAGACTCACAGAAATATTACTCCTGTTACAAGAAATTTAATTGACACTTTAAATAAGTCCGGTATTGGTCCTAGTAAGATGATGAATGTTTTGAGCACAATGGGAGGTGGGTTGCAAAATGTTCCTTTCTCTACTGCTAATGTTGAGAATGTGGTGCGAGATTTAAGGCGTGATTCTGCAGATGAAAATGATGCACAAGTTGTTGTCAATCATTTGAACAAACTTGCATCCGGAAGTGCCAGGGTCAACCACCATTATCAGTCTATATTGTTTGGATTTCACTGTTACGAGACGAAACAGAGGACACTTTCATTTGGGTTTTACAGACATGGCTTGAAGCCATGGACTACAAGGCACCTACAACCATCATCACTGATCAAGACAGAGCCATGAGTAATGCTATTGTTACGGTACTTCCAACTAGTCATCATTTATTGTGTTCTTGGCATATTAGCAATAAATTTCCTGAAAAATTGCATCATGTTTATTATGCGCACCCATCGTTCAAAAATGATTTTAACAACTGTGTGTATAACTCATTGTCCATCGAGGAAATAATATCCAACCGGGACAAGCTCATACGGCTGTAAAAAAAATGTAAAAAAACCAAGGACAAAATAATATAGCAACAAACAATATAAAACTTTTTATTTTATTTTATTTACAGCCGTATGAGCCTGTACCGGCCGGTAGAATTTTTTTTTTTTTTTTTTTTTAACAGCCGTAATAAAGTTTGAAGTGGTACATTTTTTTTTCCGGGCCGATACAGGCTCATACGGCTGGTACCTTTTTTTTAAATTTTTTTTTCTTTCCCGGCCGTAAGAAGCTCATACGGCTGTTGAAGTGATACATTTTTTTTTTCCGGCCGGTACAGGCTCATACGGCTGGTACCTTTTTTTTAAATTTTTTTTTTCTTTCCCGGCCGTAGGAAGCTCATACGGCTGGTATTAAAAAAATTAAAAAAAATTATGTTATTCAAGCAACTCGCTGCTAAACAGACTCGAACTCGCAACCTCAAACTCCAAACACACGTCATATGACCACCCGAGCACCACGGGCCTAGCTGTCAATATCAGCCAAGGAATTCTCTTTACATTAAAACTTCACCATCCCCCAAAAATCTAAATTGTTGCATTATTATTATTATAGTACGATTTATTATTATTAACAAGTCTATATAATACATATGGGGGTTTGATATTTAGAAATAAGTTAATATCTATATTTATTAAGCAATGATTATTAGAAATGATTTTATATATTAAGCAATGATTTTATTATTAAGAAATGATTTTATACAATAATAAAACTAGTGAAGTATAATAATAATGTCACACTATCGAATTTATAAAAGTAGTGAAGTATTATTATAATAATAATAATGTGATTATCAATATTATAAGTACAGATTATACCAATACTAGTACTGCATAAATATATCAAAAGAAATAGTACATATTACATGTTCATTTTCATAAAAAAGAAAAAAGAAAAAAAACATAGAATGATTAATACAACCGACGCCTATATCTCAGAGGCCGGAAGTAATCTTGCGGATTTTTTGTAGAGCTCCCATGCGACGCGGTAACGAAAGACTGTGACATCTTCCAAGGACCACTTCTCTTCAGAAATATTACCGTTGGCCCTAACGAAACAGTCAACATATTTGCAGACAAAAATGCCACAGTCTGCGTTGTTGTGTTGTTTCAGTCGAATCTTTAATGTCTGCACAGTAGGATTACCGCTGGGCCACTCACGCATCGGATTACCATTTCGCAAACAAAATGGTATCAAATGTACATGCATGTACAAAGTAGTTGGTTAATAATTTTTTAATATAATAGGACATTATAAAATTAAAATATTTTAAGACTAAACATACCGCAACTTTAACGAATTCTGAGTACATTTCATGTAACTTAATATACTTGGTGTCATTGTAGTGCGGGTCAATTATGGTAACCATCCAATCTTCAACTAAGAATAGGAACAAGACAAAATGGTGTTGATTGGTACTACACACCGGCATGAATATGTATTTGCATTCGTGTAAAGGTGGACCAACATCTTGGTTAACATACGGATCGTAAAAACTCCATGCAGTATTCACGTTAGTGCATGGCACATAGCCCTGCCCAAGATGCATGAAGAATGAATTCATGAAACCAAATTGGGACCACCTTTGTATTCCCCGCGACCTGTAGTATTCCTCTCTATCTCGTAGCAACAGCATATACGCGTCTATGACATGCTCGAATATCCAACTCCCAGGCCCTAAGGATTGCACTGCATTGTGTTCTAATTCATATAAATGGCGCGGATGTGATAAAGGATATAAATCCCCTTCTGGTGCCACGACGTTTCCAAAAATATGTTTATTTACAAATGTCTCCTTCCAATCTCTAAGTCTTTTGGATAGGGACCCTTTTGGTCCATAAGAGATGTCGTCTCCCGCATCTTGTACCTGATTGAGACCCAAATGTACATTATTATTATATAGCAATAATAGTTAAAACCATCACTATTAACATAACTATATATACCTCCTCGTAGGCTTGGAAGGTTGGAATGTAACACTCCTCGTAGGCTTGGGTGGTGGGAATAGAGCTCTCCTCGATTACTTGTGGGGTGGGTATGTAGCTCTCTTGTACAACATAATCAGTTTGTTTCCCAAGCCCTTCACTGAGTTGTGTGTATTGCGACTGTGGTCCAAAATTTGTGGGACCCCCTTGTCGAGGTATTTGTTTACCTCTTGCTTCGAAGTCGTATAGAGCGTATTGGAAATCCCAATTATTTTTTTGTAGAACCAACTCGGGAGGCAGCTGAGTAAGTGCTGAAAATTTATCAAGTAACGACTTTGCACTCTCAACCTGTCATGTAAGATAAACACAAACAAATATTATTAACAATAAATATGAATAAATGTAATATTAAGTATTTACTCCAATACATGATTTATTAAAGAAGAATATAATTTTATACCATTTGAATAAGGTGTTGTTGGTTGTAAATGGCCCGAGGCTGATAACAATTGTCGTGGTCGCTTGTCTGTCGAGGTCGGTGGATTTTCTAACGTGTAATTTTCCTATACCAGACCATGTAATCATCTATTGGGACATAATCAGCAACTTCAGTTTGTTGTCCTTCGAGATGATCCATGTATGCCTCCCACATCGAAATATATTCCCCTCTCAAGGCCATGCAATCCTCGACATCAATAAATTTAAACTTTTTCTCCTTCCTGAGGTCACCGTGGTTTTTGGCTGGTGATGGTATGCCTTGCATGAACCCGAACTGTCTCATCACACGATCCGGCATCTGAAATTCCACAATATCAAAGTGGATCAAGGGGACCCCACCAGATCCCAACAACCTGCCTTCAAAATTAAATCCACTGATATCATCATCCCACACTATGTAAAGCCGCCAAACCACATCCCACATAGACTTAATATCTAACTCCCCTCGGTAAAATGACAAATGGTGATGGGGATTCTCACGTCTACCAGGGTAACTGTGGGTTCCAAAATAGGACCATGCTAAAGCCCTAGGTAACCATAAGGATGATTGTGGCCAAGGGTTTGGCTTTCCAATACTTACACGCTCATAAGCCCAAATTTGTAACAACGTAACACAACCATTAATGTATTTAACTCCTTTCCTAGTAGCAGTATATAAAGATCTGTACAAATATGCTAACAGTGCCGCGCCCCAAGAGTAAGTTACACAATCTTCAGCGTTGGCAATAAAAGACATATATCGTGGGTGCACACTATTTCTATTCCTATTAGGGAATAATATTGCCCCGCACAACCACAACATGTATGCCTTTGTGTGTCGCCCTACAACATCTTTACTTGCATTCTCGGGACAATTATTAAAATGTTCGTGCAACCACACTAATGAAATTGCACTGCGTTTTTTTTGAACTAAAATATTCACCAGCTAATTTATCTCCAAAACAATCCCTAAAATAATTCAAATTGGTGACAGCAAGGGGACCCGTTAAGGGCTTTCCCACCACCGGTAACCCAAAAATAAAGTGAACATCCTCTAACGTGATTGTTATTTCTCCACAGTTTAAATGAAAAGTATTGGTCTCCGGGCGCCATCTCTCGACTAAGGCAGATATCAGACCAAGATCAGTTTGGTGTACAACACCTTGATAACTAAATACTCCAAATCCACATTTATCTAAAAGGATTTTTTGTTCTTTTGTCAAAGCCCACTGATTATATTTCTGATCAGTATATTGACTGGAGCTTAGTTTTCCCCTATCTCTCCCATGAGATATGTCATCTGATACATGATCTTGTTGATCATGCAGAACACTTGGATCAATTGGCCCATATTCCCAACTATCCATCTTTTACCTAAAAAATACATCAACACACTAATTAGTATTAAGCAAAATGACAGTAATAACAATACACACTAACATGCACTAAAAACTGAACAACATGCATGTAATAATAATAATAATGGTAATAAATTAATAAAAAAGTACATAAGCCGGTACAATATTGAGAATTTTAATTTGGGGGGAAGTGAACTGTTTTAAGATATATACAAATTCAAGGCAAATTAAAACAGCTAGGCCCGTGGTGCTCGGGTGGTCATATGACGAGGGATTGATGCTTGAGGTCACGGGTTCGAGTCTGGTTAGCAGTAAAAAAAAATTTCATCACTTAGCCGTTATAACCTGTACCGGCCGAACGGTTTTATTAATAAAATAATTTTTTTTTTCTTATAAGCCGGTATAGCCTCTACCGGCCGGCAGGTTTTATTAATAATATAATAAAAGAAACAAAACAACAAAGGTTTCTGTTGAATCTTTAACTAGTATAATAATATTTGAAAGCCCCTTGATTTTTATTGATTCACATAAGCAAATATAGATCAAATTGATAACTCATCATATCAACAATTTTAAACCCCAATTTGTTCGTGCACATACATAATATTATAATATATAAAAATATATTCTTATTTTTGTAAAAATATGTCCAATTAGTCTAATTAATATATTAAAAATAAAATTACTTTTTAATAAAATATAAAGTGATCAGTATAAATCTTGCATTATTTTGTTGTTATTATACGAAATAAATACATGCATGGTATTATATACCCTTTAATTCAGTAATAACATGCAGTGATAAAAATCATCAACAGAAATTATAAAAACTGAACAAATAACAATAAATAAAAACTTACTTGTTGAAGTTTTTTACTCCTCTCTTCCGAAATACTCCCTTTCTACTCTCTGTTATTTTTATTTTATCTAGCTTGGCAAGTGAACTTTAGTTTAACAATATGTGTTCTCAATAGACGTTTAAATAAGCTCATGCAAATGTCCGGTACATGAATTAATTTAGGACCAAATTCAAAGAAATGTCTCAGCTTTTTAGTTTACCGAGCTTGCAGGTTTTCTTTCCCGAGGCGATGTGGCAGAAAAGTGGTCAAAAAAATATGGCAGTGCATTTCCCGAGGCGATGTGAGTGTTCGGCCGGTACAGGCTTGACCGGCTGGATATAAAAATATATATATTATTAATTAAAATGGTTCGACCGGTAGAGGCTATAACGTCTGGAAAAATAAAAAATATATATATTATTAATTAAAATGGTTCGACCGGTAGAGGCTATAACGGCTGGAAAAATAAAAAATATATATATTATTAATTAAAATGGTTCGACCGATAGAGGCTATAACGGCTGGAAAAATAAAAAATATATATATTATTAATTAAAATGGTTCGACCGGTAGAGGCTGTAACGGCCGGTAGAGGCTATATATTTTTGCTGTTAGCTAGACTCGAACACGCGACCTCAAGCTCCAAACATTCGTCATATGACCACCCGAGCACCACGGGCCTAGCTGTCATATCTTACCTTGGATTTGGATATATCTTAAAACATTCCATCTCCCCCCAAATTAAATTTCTCAATATTTTATTATTATTATTCGATTATTATTATTATTCTATTATTATTACGAATTGAGTATAAAGCCGTTCCATATTCTATCGGCTTATGTACTTTTAATTATTTTATTATCATTATTATTATTATTATAATCACTGTCTGGTGAATGAGTAGTCAAACATAATAATACAACACTATGAGAATAGAAAAAAGCTGACATTGATTTGTTGGGAGTAGTACATTAGGTTGACTTCTTGAGCATTAACCGCGACAAGATGTACAGGCTGGTCTTTTTACCTTTAAATATTGTCTAGGAAGTCTTCTTATCCTTCCATAGAATTTTTTCTCTGATATTATTTTCTCTTTTCTCCTCTACTCATAATTTGTTTCATCTAGTTGCCCACTTTCACTTCAGAAAAAAGTTGAAGTTCTGATCGAGCAAAATTCATCACTATTATTCACAAGTAAGTTTTTAAAAATGTCATATAATACATCTGAATTTGTTAGTGAAGTTGAAAGTAATAAATCTGATATTGTTCCATACGTTGGTCAATTATTTTTTACGTTGGAAGAGGTTGAATATTTTTATAGATCATATGCTCGCAAAAATGGATTCGAGATTAGAATTGCAACTAGTCATAAACATGCTAATACGAATGATATCAGATCTAGGCAGTATGTATGTAAGAAAGCCGGTACACCAATTGTTGGGAAGAGTTTACCTGATGATGAAGATAGTAGTAATAAAATAACTAGATAAAGAGACTCTATAGGACGAACAATGTGCAAAGCTAGAATATATGTTGTCCACAATAAGAAAGAAGACAATTGGCGTATATCTACTGTAGAATTAGAGCACAATCATCACTTAGTGACCCCCACTAAAGTAGATTTGATCGAGACTCACAGAAATATTACTCATGTTGCAAGAAATTTAATTGACACTTTAAATAAGTCCGGTATTGGTCCTAGTAAGATGATGAATGTTTTGAGCACAATGGGAGGTGGGTTGCAAAATGTTCCTTTTTCTACTGCTAATGTTGAGAATGTGGTGCGAGATTTAAGGCGTGATTCTGCAGATGAAAATGATGCACAAGCTGCTGTCAATCATTTGAACAAACTTGCATCCGGATGTGCCAGCAGATTTTTTTTTCGAGTGAAATCTGGTGAAAACAACCGCATAGCTTGTATTTTGTGGGTTGACGCCCGATCAAGGTTTATGTATCAACAGTTCGGAGACGTTGTGACATTTGATAGTACATACCGGACAAATAAGTATGGCATGCCGTTTGTTCCATTTGCCGGGGTCAACCACCATTATCAGTCTATATTGTTTGGATTTGCACTGTTACGAGACGAAACAGAGGATACTTTCGTTTGGGTTTTACAGACATGGCTTGAAGCCATGGACTACAAGGCACCTACAACCATCATCACTGATCAAGACAGAGCCATGAGTAATGCTATTGCTACGGTACTTCCAATTAGTCATCATTTATTGTGTTCTTGGCATATTAGCAATAAATTTCCTGAAAAATTGCATCATGTTTATTATGCGCACCCATCGTTCAAAAATGATTTTAACAACTGTGTGTATAACTCATTGTCCATCGAGGAGTTTGAAGAGCGTTGGCATATTCTAATAAGTTCCTATGAATTGTATACTAATGAATGGCTTGGAAGTTTGTATGATGTACGACAGAAATGGATTCCAGCATATACAAAGAGATATTTTGCCGCAGGAATGACTACCACTGGAAGAAGCGAGAGCATGAATGCCTTTTTTGATGAGTATGTTAATGCATCAACAGGTATGCCATGTTTTGTACTGCAGAGTCAAAAGGCTGTAGAAAGACAGTTTATCAGGGAGAGGAAGGCCGACTACATAACAAAACATCGTAAAAGGATTATGGTACTCGGTTCATCTTTAGAAGTTCATCCTGCACAAGTGTACACAAAAGAGATGTTTAGACGTTTCCAACGTCAATTCGTCGATTTCATGAAATACAATGTTCGTAAACTTAGTGAGATGTGTGACACTGATACTAAGGTTTATGCAGTGTATAATGCAGATGCAACTGAAAGTGGTGGAAGATATAAAGAAGTTGTCAACAATCGACAACTTGGATCGGTGACATGTAACTGCCAAATGTTTTCTCACTCTGGTGAATTATGCAGGCACATCTTGAGATATTTCATAGCAAAGAGTATTTCACAAATACCGACCGACATGATCCTTCATCGGTGGACAAGAGACGCGAACAAAAGCAATGGTGAAGACTTACTCTTTAACTCCACACCTGCTGACTTCGAACAAAATCAAGGAATGCGCTACAATCATTTGATGGCTAATTACCAGGAGTTAGCGAGCAAAGCGGCTTGCTCAGTCCGAGGTTACAAAACTGTTCTTAAGCTAAATGCACGAGGAAAGAGTTGGTTGACCAGTATGATCCGGATGAGAATATTACTGAACTGGCAGATGACGACATTGATTGCACAGTTGGAGATCCAAATCATGATATGGGATACGATAATGACGATGAAGATGCAGAGGTGGAAGAAGAAGAAGAGTTTTTGCCGCCTAATATTTCTCAAACAAAGGGCCGCAAAAAACAATCTAGATTCAAAAGTGCACTCGAGAAAATCATTCCATCTAAAACTCATCGAAAATGTGCAATTTGTGGCTTTGAAACCGACCACGATAAGCGAAACCACTATCGAGTGCTAGGGATTCCTGAGCCAAAAAAATAGGCGTCGGTTGTATTAATCATTCTATGTTTTTTTTTTCTTTTTTATGAAAATGAACATGTAATATGTACTATTTCTTTTGATATATTTATGCAGTACTAGTATTGGTATAATCTGTACTTATAATATTGATAATCACATTATTATTATTATAATAATACTTCACTACTTTTATAAATTCGATAGTGTGACATTATTATTATACTTCACTAGTTTTATTATACTTCACTAGTTTTATTATACTTCACTAGATTTTTGGGGGATGGTGAAGTTTTAATGTAAAGAAAAATCCTTGGCTGATATTAACAGCTAGGCCCGTGGTGCTCGGGTGGTCATATGACGTCTGTTTGGAGTTTGAGGTTGCGAGTTCGAGTCTGTTTAGCAGCAAGTTGCTTGAATAACATAAATTTTTTTATTTTTTAAATACAAGCCGTGACAGCCTGTACCGGCCGGATTTTTTTTTTAATTTTTTAATACCAGCCGTATGAGCCTGTACCGGCCGGGAAAGAAAAAAAAAATTTAAACAAAAGGTACCAGTCGGGACAGCCTGTACCGGTCGGATTTTTTTTTAATTTTTTAATACCAGCCGTATGAGCCTGTACCGGCCGGGAAAGAAAAAAAAATTTAAAAAAAAGTACCAGCCGGGACAGCCTGTACCGGCCGGAAAAATTAAAAAAAAAATGTACCACTTCAAACTTTATTACGACTGTTAAAAAAAAAAAAATTCTGTAGGCCGGTACAGGCTCATACGGCTTGTTTTTGTTTATTTTATATGTTTGTTGCTATTTTATTTTGTCCTTGGTTTTTTTTTTTTTTTTTTACAGCCGTATGAGCTTGTCCCGGTTGGGCATTATTTAATATTAAAAATTCAATGTATTGGCATAAACTGACAACATGTTGACTATGGTGGGGTCCTCATATTAAAATAAAAGCCGGTACAAGTTGTGCCGGGTGGGATATATTTATGTTTCATCTCAGCCTTCCAATAAGTTTATCAACGGTATAAAAAGAGGGTGTTGCACAGTACTCACAGCAACCGATTGCTATGGAAGGGCTCTCTATATGAATTCCATCAATTGTGAACGTTTTAAGCTCTAATAAACCGAAAGCACTCACATTCACTGCTGAGAAAGGGTATAACGAATGTGAATTCTTTTCAAACTCGATGGTTCGAGTCTTCTTTGGTCATTTTTTCGAGTATTCGTGAACACGTGTAGAATATGTGTGAGCGGTGGTCGCTCAAAGCGTGTCTATTTGGTGGATATGTGCCATGTGTGGTTTGGTGCAGTCAAATTAACCACTTTTAAAAGTACAACTTTTGACAAAAGTGTTTTAATAAAAAATTTAAGATAATAATTGATTACCAAATTATAGAAGAGTTTTTGAAGGTATTAATACACTTTTAAGTTTAGTGTGCGATATGATATATATATATTTTTAAACAATTTAAGGATAATTTTGTATCGAAAGTGCTACAATTAAAAAATCAAATTTCACTTTTAAACCCAAATCTCTAATATTTAATAGTATTTTTAAAAAATTATCAACCCCCGAAACAATGATTTGTTTTAGTATTTAGAAACGATTTTAGTCTACAAAAGTTTTCAAAACAACTTATCCCTCCAAACTCGTCAACGCAACATTAGATTTGAAACAATCTCGAGGTTGGGGTGAATAATCTGGGTTGAGGGGCGTCCGGTACACATTGTACCGGACTAATGATCCGTACAATGTAAATTTTTTTTTTTTTTTTAACCATAATTATCAGAATAATAAATAAAAAATAATAGAGCAAGTTTTAACAAAAAATTATAAAAAAAAAATATATTTTTTATTGAAAAAACACTGTAAACTGTGACTGATTATTTGATTTACCAAGTTGAAAAATTATTTCAAATTAGATAAAGACTTGCAACAAAAAATATTAATTTGAAACCCCAACTTGTAATTTGCACTAGCAAGCTAATGTCAATGAAATAGTAGAAAGAACACAAATCTATAATATACACTGAGAGGGGGGAGGACTATTCAATTCCGCCAAATACAAGCAAAAAAAAATTATGTTATATTTGGATTGAAGGAATAAAATAGAAAGAAGGATTAGAATTATTTTTTAACATTGTAAGTATATGTTCGGTTGTTGTAGTTGGTGAGTGGTGTGCTACGATGTCATAATTGTCATATACATCCATTCTATTAGAATCAATTTCATTTCACTGCCTCTTACATGAAATGAAAATCAAAGCAATGAAATAATTTTTTATTCCATCAGAATATATAGTTTATCCACTGTGAAATGATCACCAAATTTGTTTTCATTCCTTCCTTCAATACAAATGTAATAGTGTAGGAATTGTACGAGCCATCCCATATCAATTCATCACCATGTCCACCTTACCTAAAAAGTTAACCTATTAGGTTGAGGCTCTACCATACTTATCATGTGGGATTCATGTGAAATATCCCAACAAATAATGTAACTTCTTTACTCTTACTTTCTGATCTCTTCCAATCTCTTTGTTATTGATTGAAAGCTGAAATGAAAATACAGCTTTTTACTAATTAATGTTAACAGATCCAACTAAATCAATGTTTAGGGCCGAAGTAGAGATCATGTAAGCTTATTTTTTTGGCAAAACGGCGAAGCTGCAACGCACAGTCAAAACCAAATATGTCTTCAAAAATTTTCACATCGTCGTCAGTGGAGATTCTACGGGGCAAAGAGAGACCCGGTCCAAAGAAGAAATAGTGATAACCAATCAATTGTTTATGCAAGAAGACGAGATGACCTCTTGGATTCAATATCCTCTCAATGACTCCTCTTTCAAACTAGATTTGTATGCCATTAATTTTGGTCCTGCAGCCCCTTCCTCGCCAGTTTCTGCCCCTATTTAGTATGTGTTTTTTTTACATAATTTTGTCACTAAAGGTCTCTGAATATGTCGTTAAAAATAATATTTGTGTCGCTACATGTGTATTGAAAAGAATTGGAGGATAAGTGTAATGAAAGAGATCGTAATCCATTAATTTTCCATTGCAATTATGATTTGGGCCACTGGACATTGATGCAACTTGAACGAAGTTGAGAAAGTTGAAACAAAAAAGGGCCTAAAGTACACAATAGTGAAACTTGGGACCTATAAATTGGAATATTCTATGTAACTGAAATTTAGTTATAACTAGATACAAACTCGCGCGTTGCGGCGGGATTATTCAATTTTTTAATAATAAATGTGTACGTACAATTAATAAATTAAAATATAATAAAAAGATGGTAAATTATTGTGCGATGATCAAATTTTACACATAAAAACAAATGAATATACATTGTAGAGGATAGTATTTTGAATTTTACAAATTAACTAATATCCATTATCAATAAGATAATCTTTTGAACAACAATGTTGCAATGCCATGGAGTCATTGGCTCATTGTAGATACCAAAAATCAAGGCATTGGTGGTATTATTAACAGTGATACCTCCAAGACCCTGAAACCAAAGTTAAAAAAGAGTTAAAGGCAATCATTAAGAGAGTCACATCTTAAATGACATGACATATAGCAACTACTCACATCCGAATTAGACTAACATGTGCAGGAAAGTGTTCTGTTTTGAGTTCATAGTTGACCAATTTCAAGACATAGAATTGAGTTGCCAAACATAACTTAAAATTGAACCTTGAAACTACAAATCCTCATCATCTATGGTTTTCTCTACTATGTCGATGCAAAAGCCCACAGATCTTCCATTCGACATGGCCTCAGCAAGCTTTGTTCGTGCTTGTTGATGACGACGTAAAAGTAGGACTGTATTTAGAACAGCCCATCTGACTTGAGAATTTGCTTTCTTCTGTGTGAAACCCAAGCTATTAAGTAATAAATCCAGCTGTTACATGAACAAAAGTGGTTCTATGAGCAATGCGAGTAGTTGGAACATATAGTAAAACTGTACAATCACATTGGGAGATCATCAAGTGTGAGAACACCAATAGTTATCTTGAGGAAGGAAAAATGTTGTTTCAGTTGATGTAACAAAAAATCTATTTAAAGACGCATTTTATGAACATTAAAGCATATATTCAAGGACTCTCTTGGAATAATATTTTTGGGAAAATATTAATTGTATATATTAGAACTAGACTAATTGATTGGTCTTACTAAGTGTGACAAATGAACTTTAAGCAAGTATATAATATGACCGGCTAGTGTGAGTTATATAATTATCTTTTGGGCTTGTACAGACTATGCCCAATAGGATACTGATTAGGAATAATATAAGTAAGAAACTATATCATCTCTCTTGTTCTACAGGTAAACAAATTTCAGTATGGTTAAGGGTTTATCGTCAAGCCAACACTGCTACGTTTGGATTAATAAATTGTATTTACGTTTAGATCTTCATATTTGCAGGAATGAAGATGGGAATTGAATGACTTATTACTATAGAATGAAAAAATTGCATTTGGCTGTTCCATTGGAATAGAATGAACCATTCTCAATCCTGTAAAAATTGTGAATTTTACTCATTAAGAGAGGATATCTAATGATTCATTCCAGTTGGAATATAATGAATCATTCCTCTCTCCATTCCATTCCATTCTCTATTATATTCCTTCACCAATTCCATTCCTTTAATCCAAACGTAGCAGTAGAGAATCAAGGAGTAGTATTTTGTTCATTTGAAGAAATAAATTCTGCAGCGTTAATCAAAGTTATAGATTTCAAACAAGGTACATAAAATTTATTATTTTCTATATGCTCCTGATATTCTTCTCTGATCTATGTATAACGATCTATGTATAACGAATAATTAATAAGCACTTGTAATACCCGGTAAAAATAAAAAAATAAATAAAAAAAAAAAAATTTAAATCCATATTTTAATGGGATTTTTCTTATGTTTGGGTCAAATTGTATTTAAGTGGTGTGACTTATAATGAGTAGGTGATTACATTAATTTGGGCTTTTATACTAATTGGGTCTATTTTGTATTTGGGTATTATTAAAATCCTATTTAAATTTGGAGAGTTAATAAATTAATAAATAAATAACTAAACCTAATCTTCCTCATCTATTTTGTTACGAATTGGTGGAGAGAAAAGAAGAGAATGCGGCTGAAGCTTGAAGAAACTGGAAGAATTGTTAATCATGTAAGTTGTTAATTATTTGTTTATTTTTGATGAGATCATTTAGCAATTAGAGAGTATTGAATTCAACAACCATAAAAGAGTTCATCAAGGAAAGGGGTAAAAACCTTATTTATTTTTTTTGTTAATTTAAGCTTCTTCCGTGAGTATAATATGGAGGAAAGTGTTGACTTAAATAATGAACTTCCATGTGGGATTCTAAATGCATATTTTATAATATTAAAGGCCATTTGTAGAGATTGTCAGATTTTCCATGGTTGAAGCGGAAGACATTGAACTGTGTTTCTATATATATGTTTAACCTGCTGCTAAAAAAAAGAAGAGAGGAAGGTCTGATTCATGCTGCTCTATAGTAGATATATATAGATATATTAGTACGGTATATATATATATATTCATGTTTTGTCATATACATGATCTGTTAGGCAACATATATACATATATGTGGTAAGTTATTAATAGTATAGGTATTATATTATTTATATTATATTAACCAACCTATGTTATTTATAAATTAACTAATTCTAATGATAAATTATAGATTTACTTAAATATAAATTAAATAATGGTATGTTAGCAATGATTAGATTTGTAATAAAATTTTATTATATTTTATTAGGTCGGACGGAGGGAATTTAATGAGTAATATTTGGAATATAAATTTTGGAGTATTAATAATTGATATAAAGCGATGATTAAAGGCATATTAAATAGATTGTGAATTATTTTAGAATTATTAGTTTGGATTATTTTTAATTTGAGGTGAATATGTTTAGGTGATGAATAACGTTTCGTATTTGATATCGTTGGCATTTGAGGGTAAGATTTTGTGGAGTGTGCTATAAATGATTTGGAAGTATCAGGTACGGATTCCGTACTCTTTCAGCGATACTTTTGTTACATTTGATTTATTCGTTTTGTTTCTCGTGTCAAATTCTGTTATTATTGAAATTCATATATTTGTTTCATTTTTGAGTTGACACACTGAACTCGTATTTGTACTCTTTGAATTAGGATATCATGTTTAATATTTATTTTTGATAATTGTAGAGCGGTACATGTTGTTACCTTCTTTTGAGACCTTGTGACCATAATTTGATTCGGTTCAACATGTACATATAGAACCCTTTTGTTAGTATTATGTCGCATGTGTTGTGACATGATATTTTTATTAGAATATACCGTAGGGTATACCTGAGCTATAACCACCTGTGGGGGTACCACAGGCATGTCGTCTTGGCACGAGAGACATGACACTTTCCGTGGCGGTGTGATTAGTCCACGGCGTCTCCATTTTGGGCTACGGAGTAAATGGGCCATTTGGTGTTTTGTTGTGGGAGGCGTATGGGTTAACCCTAGTTTTCTGTTCTGCGGATTGGTGATGTTGTGCCAAACACACCTATCCGATTTGCATACATTTGGATTCGCGGTCCAGTGTGTGATTGCCTGTGTGGCATTGTTTCGATGTGCCTGTGTGGCATTATTTTGGTTGCCTGTGTGGCATCATTTGATTTGCCTGTGTGGCATTAGTTTGACTTGCCTGTGTGGCAAGGTATATTTCTGAGCTCATTCGGTATGAAATAACTCCAGCCGTTTGTTTCAGCCTATTATTTTATTGGATTAGTTTTGTTGGTTTTTGTTCAGTTCAAGTCATTGAGTTAGTTACTTCAGTTCGCTATTTCTTTATTCTTTTATTGGTTTCATCGATTATGTTGATTCATATATATTCCATTCGGATCCTTGGATATTATATTTTCGTTCGTATTTGCACTTGAGGCTTTTTCAGTAATTTGTCTCAACTGTTTTCGTATATCAGTTGTATATCTTTTGTATATCTGTATCCGTACTGGGCAATTGGCTCATGCTGTGTTTTTCTTCCGGCAGGTTTGCAGGGGTGATTCAGGACTAGTGTGATGAGAGAGTTGTCTTTGATCGTCTAGGTTGTTTCGAATTTTAAGTTTTGATTATTTTGATTCTAGTTGGAGAATTATATTTAGTACTTCATTTATGGATATCAGTATTAATATTTTGAAGTTATTAGTGCTCTGTTTATTTATTTTGAGTTTTGTTGTGCTTTGTGCGTGACCTCCCTTTCCTTTTCGGGAAGGGGGTGTTACAGAGATGGTATCAGAGCCGACTCTCGAAAGCTCGGGTCGGGTTATCCGATCGGGTTGCCGGAGGTGGGGACACGAAGGCTGGTGGTATTATCCCACAATGGAGAGATAAAGGTCCGGAGGTGGGGACACGAAACCAGCCGGTATTATCCCACAATGGCTAGAGAGGGAAAGATCTTTGGGCCGTGTGTGTGATCGGATTCTGATGGGGACGTCAGAAATTTAAGTGGGGGAGTTTGTAACACCCCAGTCCCACATCGAAAGATAGGGGGAAAATTTGTCTGCATATAAGGAATTAAGTAACTACCAATAGTACCTTCAAGTCATGACCTTTTGGGAGCCTGTGGTGGGCTAGATAACCCAAGAAGATACTATTGGGCCAGTAGTTTGAGGCCTTATTCGGATGGATTTGATTCGATTCGGACTTGGGATTTGACCCAAGATTTGTTCCGGACTCGGGATTTGACCCGGGTTGTTGCATATGGTATCAGAGCTTAGGTTCTTTCTTGTAGAAAATCTATTTAGGTTTGACCTGTGAGTTGTGGGTAAATCATTGGGTAGACGTAAGAGTTTGATTTGATTTTGTTCTCTGTTTGGTTGGTCTTGATTTTGACCAAGTGTTTTTAGCTCTTTAAATTGTAATTGATTTGAGAAAGGCGAGTTAACTTGTTAAGATTATTATTGTTATATTCGTTGGAGGGATGGTGATTTGATCATTAAGGAGCAATAATATTAGTTAAGGATTGTGATTGGATATCATTAAGGAGAATAAATACGTGATTGCGTTTATGATTGGATATTTTGTACAGTTAAGAAAGGATTATATGATTATGATGTGAGGATTTGTATAAGCGAGTTTTTGATATTGGAAAATTATTTGTTAGAGTTGTTTTTGGTGACAATTTATTATGATCTTAGAATTGAGGATTTGATTTTGATGATGATTTTGTTTATGTTAAGCTTGTGGATAATTTGAGGTATGTGTATTGATGTGATACTATGATAAAGTGAAAACTATTAAGTATAGATGATTTCTTGTAATTTGAGTTGTTGATATTCGAGGTAATTAGATTAATCTTTTGGAGTTGATGATCAATTTTGTGGTTATTTCCTAGTAGAATATTGGAGTTATGTCCTATGAAGTTTATTTGTGATAGTATGAGGAGACATTGAAATTTATTGAATTAAGAATTGCATTAAGAGAATGATTGATTCATTGAATGATTAGATATATAATAAGTGATGAATCTTTAAGAGATTTTGAAAGCTATAGTGTGCTTATTCAGATAGTAGGATATATGATTTGGAGTTGGTATGGTGATGAAGAGATCTTAGTAGTAATATATTTTTGGTGTAATATTATTTGAGAATTAATTTGATTTGAGGTTATGATATTTTGAAACTCTTAAGGACTTAGGAGAGTTGGTGATAAAGAGATTTTAGTAGTATATTCTTTGGTGTAATATTATTTGATGAATAGTTTAAATGGAGGATGAGATATTTTGAAGCTTTTGAGGACTTGGGTAGAGTTGGTAATATAGTTTGCATAGTTGTTTTGTTTATCTGATGTCTTTAGAGTTTTGTATGAATTTATGTAAAATAAATCAAAAAATAATAATTTGTTAAATCTTTGTTATGTGTGGAAAAAAAAATCACAAATTGAAGATTATTTTAAATATTTTGGGTATTCGAATCGTATTTAAATGAAAAGAAAATTTTGTGTGATTTCGAATTATGTTCCGAAGAGTACGTACGTTGCAAGAATGAAACTCAAAGATATTAGCGACAGCCGCACCAACGGTGGATCATGGGATCTAATTTGATGCAATACGAACAACCTTACCAAGGCTGACACGATAGCTGACGAATCGTTTATAAGTACACTAATAATTACGTGGACCGATGACTTATCTGCGTTGATCGTTACAAATGGCGGCGCTACGTCTTAACTAAAATTTATGAGTAATTATGTAATTTAAATAAAAATATTTTTTTTTTTTTGCAAGTTATTTGAATTCCGAGGACGGAATTATTTATAAGGGGTGAAAAATGTAATAACCTATATTTTTTATTTTTTTTTATTTTTTTTTTAAATTAAAATTGAAGAAGATAATTCCTTTTGTTAAATTTTGTGGTAAAATCATTCGGAGCGGGAAGCTACATGGAAGATGGAGGAGTCTATTCGAGCAGAGTATCTGCATCTCTTTGAAAATTTGGTGCGTTCCATTCTTTTGATTTCGGGGACGAAATCCTTTTTAAGGGGTAGGTGATGTAATACCCGGTAAAAAAAAAAAAATAAATAAAAAAAAAAAAAATTTAAATCCATATTTTAATGGGATTTTTCTTATGTTTGGGTCAAATTGTATTTAAGTGGTGTGACTTATAATGAGTAGGTGATTACATTAATTTGGGCTTTTATACTAATTGGGTCTATTTTGTATTTGGGTATTATTAAAATCCTATTTAAATTTGGAGAGTTAATAAATTAATAAATAAATAACTAAACCTAATCTTCCTCATCTATTTTGTTACGAATTGGTGGAGAGAAAAGAAGAGAATGCGGCTGAAGCTTGAAGAAACTGGAAGAATTGTTAATCATGTAAGTTGTTAATTATTTGTTTATTTTTGATGAGATCATTTAGCAATTAGAGAGTATTGAATTCAACAACCATAAAAGAGTTCATCAAGGAAAGGGGTAAAAACCTTATTTATTTTTTTTGTTAATTTAAGCTTCTTCCGTGAGTATAATATGGAGGAAAGTGTTGACTTAAATAATGAACTTCCATGTGGGATTCTAAATGCATATTTTATAATATTAAAGGCCATTTGTAGAGATTGTCAGATTTTCCATGGTTGAAGCGGAAGACATTGAACTGTGTTTCTATATATATGTTTAACCTGCTGCTAAAAAAAAGAAGAGAGGAAGGTCTGATTCATGCTGCTCTATAGTAGATATATATAGATATATTAGTACGGTATATATATATATATTCATGTTTTGTCATATACATGATCTGTTAGGCAACATATATACATATATGTGGTAAGTTATTAATAGTATAGGTATTATATTATTTATATTATATTAACCAACCTATGTTATTTATAAATTAACTAATTCTAATGATAAATTATAGATTTACTTAAATATAAATTAAATAATGGTATGTTAGCAATGATTAGATTTGTAATAAAATTTTATTATATTTTATTAGGTCGGACGGAGGGAATTTAATGAGTAATATTTGGAATATAAATTTTGGAGTATTAATAATTGATATAAAGCGATGATTAAAGGCATATTAAATAGATTGTGAATTATTTTAGAATTATTAGTTTGGATTATTTTTAATTTGAGGTGAATATGTTTAGGTGATGAATAACGTTTCGTATTTGATATCGTTGGCATTTGAGGGTAAGATTTTGTGGAGTGTGCTATAAATGATTTGGAAGTATCAGGTACGGATTCCGTACTCTTTCAGCGATACTTTTGTTACATTTGATTTATTCGTTTTGTTTCTCGTGTCAAATTCTGTTATTATTGAAATTCATATATTTGTTTCATTTTTGAGTTGACACACTGAACTCGTATTTGTACTCTTTGAATTAGGATATCATGTTTAATATTATTTTTGATAATTGTAGAGCGGTACATGTTGTTACCTTCTTTTGAGACCTTGTGACCATAATTTGATTCGGTTCAACATGTACATATAGAACCCTTTTGTTAGTATTATGTCGCATGTGTTGTGACATGATATTTTTATTAGAATATACCGTAGGGTATACCTGAGCTATAACCACCTGTGGGGGTACCACAGGCATGTCGTCTTGGCACGAGAGACATGACACTTTCCGTGGCGGTGTGATTAGTCCACGGCGTCTCCATTTTGGGCTACGGAGTAAATGGGCCATTTGGTGTTTTGTTGTGGGAGGCGTATGGGTTAACCCTAGTTTTCTGTTCTGCGGATTGGTGATGTTGTGCCAAACACACCTATCCGATTTGCATACATTTGGATTCGCGGTCCAGTGTGTGATTGCCTGTGTGGCATTGTTTCGATGTGCCTGTGTGGCATTATTTTGGTTGCCTGTGTGGCATCATTTGATTTGCCTGTGTAGCATTAGTTTGACTTGCCTGTGTAGCATTAGTTTGACTTGCCTGTGTGGCAAGGTATATTTCTGAGCTCATTCGGTATGAAATAACTCCAGCCGTTTGTTTCAGCCTATTATTTTATTGGATTAGTTTTGTTGGTTTTTGTTCAGTTCAAGTCATTGAGTTAGTTACTTCAGTTCGCTATTTCTTTATTCTTTTATTGGTTTCATCGATTATGTTGATTCATATATATTCCATTCGGATCCTTGGATATTATATTTTCGTTCGTATTTGCACTTGAGGCTTTTTCAGTAATTTGTCTCAACTGTTTTCGTATATCAGTTGTATATCTTTTGTATATCTGTATCCGTACTGGGCAATTGGCTCATGCTGTGTTTTTCTTCCGGCAGGTTTGCAGGGGTGATTCAGGACTAGTGTGATGAGAGAGTTGTCTTTGATCGTCTAGGTTGTTTCGAATTTTAAGTTTTGATTATTTTGATTCTAGTTGGAGAATTATATTTAGTACTTCATTTATGGATATCAGTATTAATATTTTGAAGTTATTAGTGCTCTGTTTATTTATTTTGAGTTTTGTTGTGCTTTGTGCGTGACCTCCCTTTCCTTTTCGGGAAGGGGGTGTTACAGCACTGATAATTAATTCGTGCATCTTTGAAATATTGTTTCAATCTATTATTAAGGTAGTCTGTCAATACTAGGAGCTGTGATAGGAACATCATAATTTTTGGCCTCGAGGAAAATCAGGCTACTTTATTTGGAAGCACAACTGCACAAGGAGGTGTAATATGCTCAAGTTTAGGTTTTAAGTGGTTTAAAAAAAATCTATATAAGACTTTATGAGGTCTGGCATGACGAAATGTATTTTGATTCCACAATTTAAAATAGGCAGTACATTTCAGCAGTCTATAGAAACATGTTGCATTGTATAACAGAGAGTTGCAATTGTATAATACTTATATAATAAGGGAACTAATATTTCCACATGTATTTTTGATATTTCCACATAGTCCTCTCTCACATTAGTATACAGTGGGTCCCACTTTCATGTGAGAAGTAACCATGTAAAATTATCAAAAACACATGTGGAAATAGTGCTCTCCTATAACAATGGTTATTTGAGACGCAACTCTCTTACTATATCACTACAACTTGTTTCTATAGACTCAAATAGAATGCCCAATTTAGACCGTTTGGTATCCACAATAATGTATACCTGGTTAATATCAGTAAGACCTCCTTCAGCATAACCATATAAAACATACTCAGTTGCCACACCTGCTAGTGCTATACAAGAGAACCTGTTCAACATCTATTTTAAAAAAAACCAATGTCAACGTTAGATTTCTAATTTGTTGTCAATATCCTCAGAAAAAAAAATTACTACTATAGCAGAAATTATACAACAAAAAGTGGAAGTATAACAAGGAGACATACCACAGCTGATACTTTTCCTTTATTAACCTGTATGTAATGAAAGCCAAAAAATAACTATTCTTTTTTGTTTACTATAAGCAGTTAAAAGATGAAGGCTTCTATTGCTAATTTGCTATTAGCTTGAAGAAGGGCAATGCTGCAGTCATCAATTGGTTTGTGCCATATTATTTGTATATGATAGCTTTACAACTATGTATATTGTGCATACTTCTTGTTACCACACTGTATATACCATAAAACAATGGCTTGACTGAAATTTTTTTTAACATCTATCTATACTAGCTGATGTAGAGTTGAACTTAATGCCTACGGGCAGAGCCATACAGGAAGTCACTACAAGGGGGGGAAAAAAGGATCGAAAAAAATTATAGAAAACAAGAACAAATAGTCAGGAAACTACTAGAGTTACAATTTTTTTTTATTATTTACTAGAAGAGAACATACTTCTTCAAGAAACTCAAAATCGACAAAAGCAGTCCCTGCTTGAACATTGAGCGACCCTTCCTTTTGGAAAGCTTCCAAACTTGACAGTGTATATCCCTTGGGAAGAATTCCCATCAGGTAGGCAATCAAGAAATGGCCAGCTTCATGCTAGATCATATTGACAATCAAATGAGACCATTAAATTTTCTTCAAGATGTAATGAGAAATACATGTTTATTAGAACAAGTATACAGTACTAATGTGCTTGCTGTGTATGCAGATTCAGAAATGGGTAATTTAGAGGTCTCAATTTTTTTGTCTAAAATGATATGACATCGAAAAAGACAAAACGTATTTTTATTAAATGCTCAATCACAAGAGATGTACTAAACTAATGTAATAATGCTACATAATTTGAGACACACTATTTGAGACAAAAAATTGACACCCCTAGCATTAACTATTCAGAAATAGAGTTCCACCTTAAAAATGTGCCGAAATTGGGAATTTACATGGATTCCATGAATTGGAAAAACACAAGGAGAAATAAATCTTACTTGGATTACCCTATCATGGTACTTTTGGCTTAAATTGTGGCCTATGGTATCAAGAACCAAGCCGCTGATTCCTCCATTAAAAGAAACCTAAGAAATACCACTTTGATCAGACCAATAATAAATAACAAAAAGTTTGGTTACCTGCAAGTTGTTAAAATCAAAGTCGGCTATTCAATAAAAAGTAAAGAGCTACACTTAATAATGAAACAACCTGGTCGAGCCCTTAAAAAACTAATACTCACGTGACTAGCACATAACTTGAAATTGGAAAAAAAACAGTCAAATGAATGTAATTAAGCATAAGTGCCAATTATGAGGATCAAATTTGCAATTCGGCTATTCAATCAAAAGTAAAACATGTTTTCAGATAAAAATCATTGAGAATCATTAGTTTTAGAGAGAATTTACCGCATCCATTGTCCACAAAAACAACAATCCCAAAGAGAAATATAAGACTTGTGTGGGGCTAAATTCAAACACATTCCATGCTGAAATGCCTCCTACAAGAGCAGCAACCTGCAAGTTTCTTTCTATAGCTCCAAGTGTCTTATCCACTGGTGAGAGAAGAGAAGAAGTCTCTATTCCATTCAGTTTTAGTTCATCCAAGGTGTAAAGTCTCTGGGGCACCTGCAATCAATATGTTAAAAATATTACTTACTCATATTTATCTCCCAATTTTTTTTTCTAATTTTTTTTCTTCTTTTTTTTGCGTGATTCTAAAAGCCTAAAATATATCTGGAAACCAGTTGAAATTTGACTGGAAAATCTCAATGCCTGTTAATAAGTTAGTTGATTAAGGTTTTTGTTTTGTTGGTTGGGATTAAAGCTTTTAAGGAGTCGAGTTGAGATGGAATTTGACTTGTCGAATTCGAGCTCATTTAAAAGTTAAACAAACCAAGTCGAACAAGGTATTAAATGAGTCTGAGATTTGGTGTACGAACTCGACTAATTGAGTAAATGAGTAGACCTCGAGCTTGAGCTCGAGCTCGAGTTAGGCTTAAGTGAGCCAAGCTGAGCTGCCCAAGTTCGAGTCGAACTCGACTCGTTTAACGGACAAAGGAACTTGTTAAAATTTGACTAATATAATGAACTTGAGCCAAGTTCGAGTCGAGCCGGGCTCGCGGGCAAACCGGTTAATTTACAACTCTATTTGGGATAGCAAGGGAAAATAGTGGGAACACAATTTGATACATGTTCAGCTTCTTTCAATCCTCTTGGTCATTTCTCTTTTCCTTTGCTATGTCAACAGTTTGAGTCACTGGCCTTTTAATTATATGTCCAAGAAAAGGACTTTAGTATACTCGGCACCTAGTTTGACTTATGGTCAATTATGATTTCATCTTTGAAGTTTTTCTTTTTCTCTTTCCTCATCAAGTTTTTCATGATCCATGTTGTCAGAAAACTAGTAGTAATATAAGGAATTAGGAATTCATTAAAAAACGAATCATATACTCCTTCCATTGTGAAAGAATCACCAATCTAGACAAATGCCCTTTGTGATTTTATTATTTGGGTTTACTCAAAAATAAAACACTGAATGAGTCATCAATATTGACCCAATCTCCTATGCAGAACATTGAGAGTTTGGGACTCATGGAAGCAACTGGATTCATAATTAACAAAACAAAAAAAACATGGAATTTTACCTTTTTGTTTCTTTTATTCCCTCCCCCGGTATTTGAGTTTCAAACATCACAAATAAAGAAGAATCGGTTCCAAATTTATTTCCTCTTTGGAAATTAGAGATACACTTTGATTTTTGACTTTTTAAAGTCAATTTTAAAATTCAAAATTAGAATGAATTCGTTTAAATTTTGAAAATCACAAATATGATAAATTCGTAGTACTAAATAGTTAGTTTACAATTTTTATAATAGTTGCTATTAAAATTAAATAATTTCCTAATGATATGAAATTTCAGTCACCGATTGACCCCAAAAATTCTGAAATGTATCTCTAAATTTAATCCGAACAGACGGAGTACATATTTGCAACACATCCAATAAGCAAGAAATGGATTGAAGACCAAGAATATAAGGAAAAACCTGGCGGGCACCCCCAAAACATCGTAGACCATCAGGCTTCCCCTGCAAATTCTTGACAAGTAACAATGCAGCCCTCTCATTGCCCTTGCTTAGCTCATTATCCACTTGTTCCAACACTTGCCATCTTAATCCACCAGAATTCAAAATCCGAAAACTCCGGGAATTTAACCTCGAACTCGACGACGATAAACCTGCATTATACACCACACTGCCCATTCAAAGAATTCAGAGCACTTCAAAACTGAAATGTAGTAAGTGATAAAGAAACACATATTTGCTCTGAGAGCTGCTTTTTGAAATAAACAAACAGAGCCTTATACTTGCTCAAATTATCAGCCACAAAGACCAGTCACCAGAGGATAAGACCGTCATATCATTTTTTGAAATTTTTACATTATTCTAAAATTTATTTCTTTTTTATTGCAGAGAGCCAAACTGGGCCTTGTTCATCTCTACACAGATGAATTTGAGTATCACCGCGGGTGAACAAGCTGGAGGCCGGACGACGTCGTTCTGCACTGCTCTGTCTCTAGTTAGAGTGATACAGGGGTTTTGTTGCTGCCAATAACGGAACCAGAATGTTTATGAGTGGAATGTTCTGAGTTTTGGCCTTAAAAATGCATAATGAACGAGATCTTTAATTCATTTATAGATTTCATGATCGTTTTATAAACCAGAATGTTTTTATAGATGGTCAAAATACATCACTAAAAAAAATTTATTTATTGACACTTGAAGTGCTTTTTTCGGTTGTACAAGTGAGAGAAGCCAACTGTATTCTGTGAGTCTGCATAGTTTAAAAATGTCTCAAAATTTATTCGTTTTCAATTGTTGAAAAAATATAATAATTCAATGTGTTTGTAAAAATTGTGAGAATATAGAAATGAGCATATTTGATTGAATCTCTTTACAAAAGAATAAAGATTTCTTGATTACATATTAACTAAAGGTTAATTTGGAGTTTCTCAAGTGAAGAATGCATGTAAAAATTGAGATACTTATTATATCACCTATTAATTAAATCTATATACATTAAATCACAGTACGTAACACAATATTGTGACACATGTCCTTCTACAAAATTAACACATGTCTATCATATTTAATGCTCCTAACTATCTTTTACAGAAACATAGCATAATTAGTTGGCATGTGTCATTCTAAAAGTTTACCACATGTCTACCCTAATTAATGCTCTTATTTATCTGTTACAAATATACCGACTAACAAAACATATAAGGCTGGCTGACCCCCCTAAATCTGGGATCATATATTCAAAGAGTGGTGCTAGAGACACAAACTATTTTATAAATATTTTACAAATTGCTGATGTGGCATACTCCACGTCAGCCTATTGATCAACAAATTATTTAATATAGTCTTCGGTCCCACACAATATGCTGATGTATAGTATGTCACATTAATAATTTATAAAATATTTATAAAATAATTTGTGTATCTAGTATTATTCATATTGAGATATGGCAACTAAATTCATTATCCGTATTCGTTCAAATTCTTTCTAACGGCAAAGAAGACTCAACCCAAAGGATAAACATGCTGAATATCTTCTTCTTCTCTCCACCAGCTACCCAATAATACCCTCCAAATCTCCTCTTCTGCAAACCCACTTCTCCATTTGTACACCCTCACTTGCAGGCCCACCTCACCAACTCTGATTTAATTGCGCCAGCTCCACAGAATTAAAACCCCCACAAAACCCTTCAATTTCAGCAAAGCTTCAAGGAGCTCTAATGGGGTCTTGCTTGTCAAGGGTTACATTGAGGAGTCGAATTCTGTCTCTGGTTTTGCTAATAAGGTCATTGGGGCACTCCCTTTAATTGATTTTTTGCTAGAATTTTCAGTGATGTAGGCGGTGTTGGTTGAGTTGCTATGGATAATAATGTTTGTTTTGTTTAGCTATGGAATCCCAGTCGCCATGTGTTCTGTTATTATGTGGAAAATCATTTGCAGTGAAGGAATTGGCTAAATCTATGGAAAAACAACAATATTCTAAAACTCCCTGAAAATGCCGAAGTTTCACTGTTTTTACACTCAGAGAATGAAAAGTCTTTCGACGTGGAATCTTTATGTATAAATTCTTATATGAATTCTCTTTCAACTGCGCGCTTTGGAAGGTTCCTAATTTGGTCTCCGCGATTGCCTTCTACTCATGATGTAATTTCAAAGTAAGTATACTTGTTTTTTAATAACATTAATGTTAATTACTTAGAAAATGTTGCTATTAAAATTTTAGTTGTTTCCAGCAATTTTGGGGATCTTCTTATTGGTGCGGTGTGTGTTGCTGATTTTCAATACAAAGGCCGAGGTTTCAGAGTTTTTTATTTTTTGCAGCAGTTTTTTGAATCTTACATTTTAATTGCGTGGTGATTATAATTGTGATAATTTTTGCAGGCAGTTCGAAGAATGTTTGGGAATCTCCAAAGGGCTGTCTACTTTTTTCTTTTACAATACATATGGAAGATGGCCGAAGAATGTTTGGGAATCTCCAGTGAGATTTTATGGTAGTTTCTTGGTTTCAGTTGGGTGTCTCTATCGACGAAGGCATCATTCACTAATTGCCTGCTCAAGAGGAACTGAACAGGATGAAGAATCTTCTACATCAGGTGTCACTGTTGCTGCTTAATTGCTACTGTGGTTGTTTTATGAACAAGTGGGCAATATCTATAGGTTCATATTAGCAGTTGTTTAAGGTTCATATAGTTGTTGGAAACTACCTTCAATAAATATTGATATATGAAAGTAGTAAAATAATGCTTATTAAAAGGCCTTACCATCAAAATATTTTGTTGCCTTTGAGTTTTTGGGGAAGGTGATTGTGAATACTCCCTATGTTCCAAAATCAGAGACATTTCTTAGCTTTACAAGTCTTTGTATGGATGGATGGCGTCTCACTTACCTAGATCCTGTGCTTTCATCACCCCATAGTTGGGTGGTCATGGTTCTCTTTTGAGTTATAATGACCATTTTCAAATAGTTTTTTGGAGCCATTGTTTAAAGTAATATTACTATTGGTCTTAATACCAGGAGCACCAATACTCCTCGAGCGGGAATAGAAAAATAACATATGTTTATCCAGGGTTAAAACATTAAAATTCTATATGTACATTATTAATTAAGCAATCTTGAGTCATATATCAACTGTCAAGTTTATGCATACTAAGTTCGTATAAAATGAAAAGTTTAAAAGATGGATACTTGTTTTTTGAAAAACATGAAGAGGTCCCTTCAAAAAGTATCAGACTGGATTTCTTATCTTATTTTATTTTATTTGGTCTTGCCGGATAAAATTAAGGAAAATAATCGACCGTGCTAACGGGTGTTTTGGAATTTTTATAGAACGTTTGGCTGACCGACAAGTGTATTCGCGGTACCTGAAAAAACTATGAACTATTTCTCAAGAAAAATTATGCTCCATCACCAAGCCTTTTTTCTCGAAAAACGGCACTATAAGTTTCCTTTTTGGTTTCAGTAGTTAGATATCAACTACAAAGCCTCAAACAATATGAAGGATATAAGACTGATGTGGATAATCGAGCTATTTTCTTATTGTAATGTTAGTGACATGATTTTTCATGTTATTATATTTTTATGGCCAACTTTTGAAGACTAATTATAACAGGCCAAGAATGTGACTTAAAAAATCAAAGACTAATTATTTTCTTTCAAATTTTATGGGGGATTGAGCAGAGATGATGGGGTTTAAGTTGAAATTTGGGTTGAGAGGATTCTGCTTTCCTAAAAAAATCCATTGCTTTAACTTGAAAAAGAATTGCCTCCATATTTTTTTAGGGTTTGAACCAACACTATGAGATGTGTCACTCAGTCCTATCAATATTTTGTTTATGAATTGAATAATTGCTCTTTCATGGAAATATTCTTCTGAGCATTCTTGACCTGGTTCCATTATTTATTATTCTGTTGGAATATCCTGTCTATGCGTTTACGCCAGACCTGGTTCCATTATTTATTATTCTATCAGAATATCCTGTTTGTGCGTTTACGCCGGACCTGGTTCCATTCTTTATTATTCTGTTGGAATATTCTGTCTGTGCATTTTACGCCGGACCCGGTTCCGTTATTTATTATTCTGTTGGAATAACCCTTTCTGTACGGTCTATCGCATGCATGGTGATTTCTTTTGTTATTCCATTCTTTATTATACTCAGTTGGTTAAAACTTTGACTTCTATACTCCATGAAATTAGTGGAATATCCTTGATATTTGTGCTTCATCCAATATCTTTTCATGGATATATTCTTCTGAGCATTCTTGAATTTTTACTCCACAAAGCAATATCATGTTGACAATTTGGACGTTATTGGTTCCTGGATAAATTAATTCTTGAACTTGTTTTATTGAATTATTATATCATTGTCATCATCCTCATGTTTATATTATTTTGAAAGTCATCCGTGGCCTGTAATGCATAGATGGACTTGGTATGATTATGACCAGGGATTATTCGGTATAATCATGACCGTAATGTTACAAATGATGTGGAAAAAGTCCTCATTGGCCCGTAGTGCATTGATGGATAGTTTTTGGTATGATTATGGCTATGGATTCTTTTCGTCCAAGGGTGCAAAGATGAATTGTTTTATGGCATGATCAGGACCGTTGATGAAAACATGATTATCTTTGGCCCGTAGTGCATGTATAATTCGTGGTCGTGATACTAAAGAATATCTTTGGCCTATAGTGCAGTGATGATTCGATAATGTGGATTATTTATTAAGCTGAGTCCCAGCGATAAAAGTGATGAAAAACCTTTTAAATCATAAAAGATAGTAGATTCTATTCTCTAGTTGACTCTTTTAATGGATTGCTTGTTCCGCTGCAGTTAAACTTGATTGTTGTTATATTGTATCAGTTTAACACTGTTGAAAGCTAACGATAACTTATTCTGCATTATCTTAGTCATAATATTTCTTACTGGGCTAGTTGAGCTCACCCTTTCTTTCACTGTTCTCTTCAGGAAATGAGAATATAGCTGGGACGAATCAGGGAACGGACTGATGGACCAGATGATAGTATTTGTAGTTCTCACTATTCTGTTAAATAGTGTGACAATAAATATAATGAGGACTTATTCTGAGAGTGGATATTGTCTAGAAGACAGTATTTATATTAAAACTCACAACTCTCTTGTTGTATATTAACGATTGTATTTGTATTCTGTACCATGTATTTGGCGACTCAGAATAGGTGATGTATACCTATTTTGGGGGCGTCACAAATTTAGAGTTTAAAAATATCTTAATTTAACTTTAAAAAGTTCATAATAATTTTATGTCGAAAAAAATAAAATTATCTCCCATTTATTAGTATTCATAAACGAAATAACTAATCAAAATCAATCGGATATTCCCGAAACTCACAAATAAAAATAGAAGAAGAAGTGAGTTAAAAAAGAAACAAAAAAAAGAATTCTCCCATATTTCCATATTAATTATTACCCATGTTGACAAAAAGAGTGCATTAAGCTCGACGTTTAGTAAGTACTTGTCTTATCTAGTGTGAATCTTCAATATATTATATTACTAGCTAGCACACTCATCAATTATATTAAAAATTTTACTGTCTAGCACACTCATCAAAATAAAAGTTAAAAATTGATATTTTCATGTTAAATTTAGTGTTTTTACAATAATTTTTTATAAAAATGTGGGACCTATTGATTATTTATGGGGAAGAAACTTTGTGAAGTTATTATTTTTCTATGTAAAAATATCAAATTTTATAATTTATTACTTGTAGACACTCGAAATTTTGCATTCCTATTACTAACCTTGCAGGAGGGCAAAATCGTCTTCTAGAGACAACCCTCGAAGTCAACTCAGCTCAACCCCGGAGGAAACCCCGAGAAATCCAGTTTTCAATCACTCAGACAACACCGAGATACTCAGTATAAATCTCGAAGACAACCCCGAGATAGTCAGTTTCAACCTCGGAGACAACCCCTGAGGGATGCAGTTCTAGTTCCAGAGATAACCCCAAAAAAGTCAGTTCCAACCCCGAAGACAATCCCGGGAGGACATTCAGTTCTAACCCCAGAGATAACCCCGGGAATTCAAGCACGCCTCAGAGACAACCCTAAGGACATTAAGCACCCACAATAGCCCAATCTCAAAGATAACCCTGAGCAACGACTGCTACATCTGCGCAAAGCCGGAGATAACCCCGGTGACGGGCAAAATCATCATTTTAACACCTCGATACTACAATTCACGTCATCTCAGCATCATTCAAACCCACACTGCATACAAGGTGTCCCACAAAAACTATAGTTCAAATCCCGAGTGATTACTAAATAAGACAGCACACCGGATAGAATTTGAAGACTTGGAGATCTGGTCATGGACCTATCTTCCCGACTTCATACAACCTCTAATCCTATGTCATTGCGTAGCTCTCGACAACAACATTCAGAAAATGTACAACACGCCTTTATCGAATGCCCGGATTGAAAGTTATGAAGTTTAAGCGAACAGCGCGTAGCCAAAGTGCACGTACTTTGAAATGACAGGACCCGCATGGCTCAGGGCACCTCGAGCAGCCGTATGTATACCCGCGGCCATCAGGTCTTTAACTATGACCTATTGGCAGCTCATTTAAAAAAAAAGGAAAAAGAGAGAAAACTGTGTCCGTTTCAGTCTATAAACACTTCTAGAGTGCTCTAAACTGAGTCATTCTTCTTTCTAAACACTTGTACGGTCGTGTTTTGCAACATACTGAAATTTAACCGTTGGAAACTGAGTTTTCAGGTGTTTAAATCTATCTGAAGTCTTCTTGGCAGCCCACTATAAAATTTTTCAAAATTTTAAACTTTTCATTACTTCTATATATATATATATATATATATATATATATATATATATATATATATATATATACTAACGTTGAGAGTCACGTTGTATGGGTATGCCTCAATCGTCGATCCGTGGCTTTTTACTACTTTTATATATATATATATAAATACTTATGTATATATATATTATTATCGAACTTTGCTTTAATTGAGCCCGGATATAATATTCGGTGCGTTTACTGCTTATATATATATATATATATATATATATATATATATATATATACACACACACACACGAAGAGGCTCTAAAGCGAACCTTAAAGAGCGAACTAAAGACGAACCGTCGTCTTTGGTGTCTATGGCGACGGTTCGACTCGTCGCCGAAGACTACATGGCTATGGCGACAGATCGAATCGTCACCATAGACACCAAAGACGACGGTTCGTCTTTGGTTCGCTCTTTAAAGTTCGCTTTAGAGAAGGACCGTATATATATATATATATATATATATATATATATATATATATATCTGGCATGGAGATCACTTCGTGGCCTTTTACCGCTTTTATATATATATATATAATTGTTTTATCTGCTTTCATAATGTAGATATTTTTTCATTTAGCATGTGGGCTAGATTTGCCTAAATTTGGCTATTTCTCACTTTAACCGGTTCATGGTGACTAAACTGAAACCGTTGAAGCTAGAATAGTTTAGATTTACTCAAATCTAGTTCTTTTTCTAGCTTTTGTACATATCACTTTTTCATGTGAGCCTAGGAATCATGTGATCACAGATTCAGATCCTGAATCTAGATTCGATTCACGTGATGAACATTTTCAATTGTAGCCGGCTTGTAAATTATCTATGGTGTCTGAATATCCTTAGATGGCTCTCATGCCCACAAGGAGTTCGGCACTGCTATGTATCTTATTTTCTCGAAGATGCTTCGCATCTCGAAAATAAAACCAATCCAGCCGAACACATTAATAAAATGAAAGTATCAAAGGCCTTTAATTAATATTGAGCACAAGGGTTTGAAAAACCCGTTTTACAAAACATCACTGCTATATCTTCTTTGTAAGACCCCAACCTTTTATGAATAAAGACTTAATTTTCTCTAAATATTATTTTGAATAATAAGGTGTTGATTTGATATAATGTTATAGTTATGAGTGATATGTGAAAAAATTTCTAAGTAAACAAGTTGTCATAAAATATTCGTTTGGTCGGGGAATATTCTTTTTATCAGGGAATATCTATACGACGACACAATCATTTGTGGACCCCATAATAGAATAACTGTCGAATATAGACAAAAATAACCTTTTTATAAAAATAATGGCAAAACTTTTACCGTTAAGCTGTTGAAATATTTGGTGATAAAAGTACAATAATACGCGTTGTTGCACAGTAGCACACAATATTACACAGTATCTCTGATTATTGATGCTTACGTAAGAAGTCACCCAGTTTTATTCAATTATTGCAACAGTAGTTGTTGCATAGTACCTCATATTATTGATTCAATTATTGTCACGGTATCATCTGCACAATATTTTATATTATTAAATCAATAATTGAGACAATACATTTATTTATATTATTATTTGTATTATTGACAATGTCTAGTATCGACGTCGGGATTTTTTATTTGTCCCTTTTCTGTTCTTGTCTTTTGGTGTTCTCATGTTAGGTGAGATTTGTTTGAAAAAACAAGTTGTGAAAAGGTCTGACATGTATATGTCGACGATTGGACTATAAGAGTTGCCAGTTGGTTTTTTAAATGGTTGTACCAACACAACCGAGAAAAGATTTGCACATTGACCTAGTGATGTGACATTGCTTAACGGGTCTGTGAAACCGAGATTCGTTAGGGTCCGGGGACTTGATTATGCGGAAGGAAGGTGTTAGGCAACCCCCGACATCCGTGTTGCAACGGTGACCGCCACTTTTCAATTAAACTGTTATATGAATGTGTGTGTATGTGTGGATCAATGTGCAATTATCTGGAAGTATTGATATGCCTCGTTCGCACCTATATACAAAAGGTTTGAATTTCTGTATAAAAAATCAGTTTTAACAAGATATAATAATGATATTTTGGAAAAAGAGGTTTTCAAACCCTTAAGCTCAATAGTAATTGAGGCCTTTGATACTTCAATTTTATTAAATGTTCGGCTTGATTGTTTTTTATTTTCGAGATGCGAAGCATCTTCGAGAAAATAAGACAAAAAACAGTGCCGAACTCCTTGTGGGAATGAGAGCCTTCTAAGGAATTTTAAATACCGTGAATAATTTACAAGCCATGTATAACTGAAAATGTCAATCACAGGAACCGAATCTAGATTCGGTAGACTGAATTTGTGATCACATGATTCCTAGGCTCACATGATGTAGCAATTTGTATGAAAGCTGTAAACAATTATATATATATAAGCTGTATATATATATATATATATATATATATATATATATATATATATATATATATATATATATAAACGATCAACCACCACGAAGCACTTCCATGGGGATCAGAAATGTAAATAAAGCAATCAACCGTCTCGAAGTAAACTCCAGGTGGGACAAAATGTAAAGAAAGCAATAAAAGGCCACGAAGTAAACTCCAGACCTGACAAAAATGTAAATACATATTTATATATATATATAAGCGATAAACGCACCGGATGTAAAATCCAGGCTCATCAAACAGAGTTCGACAACATTATATATATATATAGAGAGAGAGAGAGAGAGAAAAAAAAGAGTAGTAAACGCTCCTAATGTAAAATTCAGGCTCATCGAACAAAGTTCGACAACAGTTTATATATAAGTATATATATATATATATATATAAAAGAAATAAATGCTCCGAATATAAAATCCAGGCTCAATCGAGACATAACTCAATAATGTTAGTATATATATGTAATATATATATATATAAAAGAAATAAAAAGCCACGGATCGAAGTCCGGGTATACAGACGCAACACGACTCTCAACGTGAAGAACAGTGTATGCACTGTAGTGGAGAAAGGCTTAAGAAAAGTAAGAAGGCTTACAGTGGATTGCCAAAGAAGACTTCAATAGCTTTAAATAAATGAAAACTTGGCTCCCGCCGGTAAAATGTATCACAATATAAGCTCACAAGTGTTTATAAATGAGAAAGCACTCAGTTTGCAGTGTGTACAAAGCAAATTGGACAGGGCTTCCTCACCTTTTTCTTATGAAAAATGACTGCCCCAAGCCCTCTATTTATAGAGGGGGAGCCACAGGTGCACCTGCGGCAGCCCGGGGTGCCTCGGGCTCCGCGGGTCCTGTTATCTCGAAGTACGTGCACATGTGCAACATGTTGTCCACTCAAACTTTTAGAACTTAAATTCGGGCATCCAATTAAGGTGTATAAGACCTTTTTCGGCATGTTGTTGTCGAGAGCTACACAATGACATGGGATTAGAGGTTGTACGAAGTCAGGAAGATTGGACCATGCCCTTGGTCTTCAGGCTTTAAATTCTATCTGGTGTGTTCTCCTGTATAGTAGTCACACGAGATTGGAGCTCTTTGATTCTTGTAGGACATTAATGTGTAGAATATATGTTTAAATGTTGTTGAGATGGCGCAATTTTGGATCGAGATGGCAAAAATGATAATTTTGCCCCTTACCGGGGTTATCTCCGGTTTGAGCTAATTTAGCGGTCTTTGCTAAGGGTTATCTCTGAGATTGGACAACTGCAAGTGTTGATCATCCTCAGGGTTATCTCTGAGGTGTGACTGACCTCCCGAGGTTATCTCCGGACTTGTAGAATGAGCGCATCGGGGCTATCACCGAGTGTTGAAACTAATTGCTGGGAGTGGAAAGAGCATTTTCGAGGTTATCTCTGGAAGTGAAACTGCATTCCTCGGGGTTGTCTCCGAGGTTTGATTGAGGATCCGGGGGTTGTCTCCAGGATTGGGACTGAACATCTTGGGGTTGTCTCCAAGATGGAAAATTTCTTCGGTGTTGTCTCCGGAACTGTGACTGCAGTCCTTGAGGTTATCTCTGAGGTTGAAACTAAAGCTCCCAGGGTTGTCTCCGGGACTGTGATGGAATATCTCAGGGTTTTCTGTGAGATGGAAAATTGAGTATTCCGGGGTTGTCTCCGGAACTATGTTGTTTTGACTTCCAGGGTTATCTCTGGAAGACGGTTTTGCCCTCCTTCAAGGTTAGTAACAGGAATGCAAAATTTCGAGTGTCTACCGATGCCCCTCTTTATCATATTCATGCAGTGTAACATCATGGATAGGATAAAGAATGCTAGACACTTAAAATGTAACAAGATATTTATGAGGCAAATGTATGATGCATATGGTTTGTTGGACCGTTTTCCAACGGGATGTGATGATCGTTACCCCCATAATTTATGATGGGGACTGGAGTTATCACAGATATCCCTATAAACTGCTTGGATGTGTGCTCCAAAGTTCTCAGGAACTTCTAGGATGTTAACATTGGGATTATCACCAAAGTCCTTAATCCTTGGTACATGCTTCCCATTGAGGATGTACATCTCATGTACGAGAGCTGTGGGGATGTATTCTGTCTATTGACGATGTGTATAACATATTCTATCATCGGTCCTCCCCGATGAGGATGTTCTTCCCTGGTTTGTATCGCTAGGTCTTTCCAGTGTTCTGTTGGAGTTACTGCCAATAATTTGTGTTTGTCAGGGTTGCCTAACCCTCGCTGAGATGTACATCAATGGATGAAATCCCTGCTGGGGATAATGTCAAGGTTGCTTGACCTTCGTTGACGTGTGAATCAATTACTGAAATCATCAGATGGCTTCCGAGGCTTTGATGGGTTTACTTGTCATCGGTCGATTGTTGTCAAGGTTGCTTGACCTTCGTCGATATGTGCATCAACGGATGAAATGTATGAAGTTCCTGTGAGGAGAAGTGTTTTAGGAGTTGCGACTTCAAATTGACGGCATCAGACATTCGTGAGGTATTGCCGAATGTAGTTTGTAACAGTTGTGATCATTGGTATAGTCGTTACTATACAAATACCTCACAAGATGTGATCATTGGTATTCATTCCTGGAAAATGACATTCATTCCTGGAAAATACCAATGAATGACATTCATTCCTGGCAAATACCAATGAATGACATGTAGACTTGTAATTTGGTCCACGAAAACCAGGATTTCAGGCTTTTCTGCTCAATTGCGTAGCATCTTTTTTCCTGATTTGGCCTTTTCAGATTGTGAGAACTCCTTTACAACTCGAACTCGACCAAGCCAGAGGGGTGTGCCCCACCCAAGGGAGCTGCAGGTACACCTGTGGCCAGCCGTGGGTGGCCTTTAAGGCAGTTGTGGCTTTCATAAGTCATTTTCAAGTTGCGTCGCATAGGAAATCTGAGAGCTCTTCTTTAAATCTGCCGAGTTCGGGTGTTTTTATGCAAATTCTATCACCGTACGAGTGTTCTACACTGTCCTGGTAACGTATGCATGTCTTCTTTTCCAGTTTCTATCCGTTGGAAAATGACTTTTTATATAAAATGCGTCTAAACACATAGTAGTGAATATGCATGCTCATATGTCTTGATAAAAAATGTTCAACATAGCAAATGTTAGTATTTAAACATGATGAACATGATATGAAAAAATTTAACTTTTGAAACAATTAAATTGGTACCTTTTTCTGCTATTTCTTATCTTATTTGAGGACAAATGAGCAAAGGTAGTAAAGCAAAGCAATCCTGATATTTAATCTACCGTCATGGATTGGGACTTTAATATTTATATGCATGTAGGATGTTTATGATTGTGGGTAGGTGTGCTACTGAATGGTCACCTAGTCATGCCTATGTGCATGTGGATAATCCTGTTTACAAAGGAGACTCTGGCAAAATTTTTCCAAAAGTCTAGGCATTGGGTAGTCATGCATTTTAACTCTACTGTAGGAGTATGTTAAAGTAATGCATGCATGCATATAGTCATAAAATGCATAAAAATGCTCCAAGTTAGAATTTACCACACCTTTTCTGAGGTAATTTGGAGACTTGTGTCAAGATATTATGGATTTGGATCAGCCGAGCAGTTCCCGCAGGACCACTTCAGGTGTGCCGAGGAGGGCTTCTGAAGTGCCTCGACCCCATTCAGTTAAACAGTCTCGTTGTTTGTCGGAGGCGATGATACGTCATATTCGGGTTGATGTATCGGATGTCGAGGACGAGGAGAAAGATGTATCGGTAGCGGATCCAACTCCTGCTGTTAATGCTCCCCGTAGGGAATTTCTAGGCATTTAGGTGGCTATCCCAGAGCTTTTGGGTGATTTGAGTCGCCACCCCTTAGTTTACTTGCATGCAAATGAGGTAAAAGCTGGGATTGATTTTACTTTTTCCTATTGAGGAGGAGCAAGGATTTTGACATTGGTTTGCATTTAATGTAGGTTCCCAGCTTCATGAAGCCTCGAGGGAACTGGTTCAGCATACACTCCCTGTATTAGGCTCTGCATCCAGATTACATAGGTATTGTGCATGGTTGGGCCTTTGGGGCGTTCTTTTCCATTCTTTCCCATTTTTGTCCTTAGGGTTACCTCAGGGCATTGTTTGAGCTCTAGTTTCATCAGACTCAGTCTCTTCATTTGTTGGAATGTAAGGTGATGACGCCCATGGATATGCGGTTTATCACCGATATGGAGTTTGGAGGGGCGCTAGTGCCATGTACGGCGAATATTACCATGACTGCCATCAGATCCTTATTAGGAGTTCTGGCTGAGGCGCTCAAGGGCAGGACCATCCGTACAGGTCCTTTGAGCATAAATGCTATGAGTGAGTTATTGAGTGAGCCTATACCCGCTGATATGAGAGTCAGGGATTGCATTCTTCAGCGATTGTTCCTGGTTATTATCAGGGGTTATTTCATAGCTGATAACTCTTCTACGGTGTCAATCGCTTTGATTAGCATCACTCGGGAGGTGGACCGTATTGGAGAGTATGATTGGGGATCCTATACCTTTGCCTATTTTTCAGGGGAATGCGCATGCGTTGTGACGCCCCCAAATTCAGGTACTTGAAACCCGAACTTGGTGCTTCACGATACCATTTCTATGAGTGGAATAATACTAATAATAATAACAATAATATAAATACCAAACTTAATTTACATATATCAGAGTTTAATCCCAGGTACGCGACATTTACAACACTTTATTACATGATAGATAATAAATATCATTGCCTTAATAATGTCTATCTATTACAAAATATACCATTAAACTTATACTATTTGTTTTTCTTTGTCCTTGTTCTTGCTTGAACCTTTTGGTTGTTCACACTTAGCTGAAAACATTTAAATTAAGCAAAGATGAGCATTTGAGTGCCCAACAAGTAATAGCAACAATAAATATTAGCTAAAAAGATTAAATATTTTCTTTGAATGACACTTCTACAACGAATCAACAGTTGTGAAGTAAGCTGAACCAATAATAACAACCTATCAATTCTATACCAAATTTTTGAAACTGCGTACTTTCTATAAATAAAGATCAGTTGACAGACTATGAACATTGTTTTTAAATTTTCACTAAGGTATAGTAGAACTTCATCCGCAAACCTTCATAACTTACAGGAACGAGGGTGATCTGCCCAATGTGCCCTGTATTGATCAATACTACATGTAAGAACGATTTTATCGTTTATTCTATCCGCCTTAGGCGCATAAAATTTTTTCCATATTCGGGATGTTCATACTTAGTCAGGAATCCGAACCAAAATAATTTGGTTGAATAATAATAAAGTTTTATCTTGTTCAACAATATTTTTAAGTTTGTGTCTAGCCGGATCAAATAGCTTAGACAGCTTTTAAGTCAACGTATACATAATGGAAATTAATAAGTATGTAACAACATGTGATTAAATATCATGATTATCCAAGTGAGGACACTTGTATAACCATATTTAAAAATTAACGAACAGAATAAATATCTGAATTATACAATAATAATGTATTGATAAATAATGATCGGATACATAATCGATAACAATAGAGTTAATATTCTGGCACAATGATAATATAATTCTGAAACTTTCGTACTTATGTCCATTGCATATACACAACTTAGTTTTATCTTTTATATAACGACCTATCAGTAATAAGATCATTCGTTCGATTAGAGTAGTATATCATAACACATAGTACTGCTATTTGCAGTCAGCACATTATCTAATCACATTGTTACATAGATTTAGTAGTCATTGGATCACAAACAAACACATATCTAATCAAATTATCTAAGTCCAGATCAATTTCTGAAATAGTTCGGTGTACCGACGGCTTTATCGGGTAATTATCGAGTATAAGACTCTATACCGAAGTTCAATATAACTTAAACATTTGTCAAATTATGTTTAAATGGCTTATAATAATTATTAAAAAATTATTACAATTTATCAAGATTTTTCAAACACTAGAATCATTATTACATAATTTAAATATTAGATAATTATATTATCATTAATATTTAATTAATATTAAACTATTAATGAAACCAATGCCAAAATATTAAAGTTATTTATAATAACCTAGAATATTTTTAAAGTATTAATATTACCCTTAAATGATTTTTAAAACATTTAAAATATTTTTGAATAATTACTATTAATATTTAAATATTAATATATTATTTATCAAAATATTAAAAGTCATTAATTATAACTTAAATATTTTTAATTCATTTATATCCTTTTTAAATGATTTTTAAATTAATAAAACCATTTTTAAACTTTTTACTTAATATAATTATTAAATAAATTTAATATCATTAATAATAAATTAATATCATTAATATTAAATTATTGATAAAATTGTCCTTTAAATATTAAAAGTTATATTTTATAACTTAAAATATTTTTAAATACTTTATTTTCTTTTCAAATGATTTTTATAATATTAAAAATTATTTTTAATTAATTTATTTAATATAATTACTAAATAAATCTAATATCATTAATATTAAAATATTAATGTTTTCATGACAAAATATCAAAAGTTATATTTTATAACTTAAAATATTTTTATAACCATTAAATAATTTTTATATAATTTTTAAATCAATAATTCTATTTTTCATAATTTATTTAATACATTTATTAAATAGCTTAATTATCATTAATATTAATTTATTAATAAAATTCATCACGAAATATTAAAAGTCATTAAAACTAACTTAAAATATTTTCTTATATCATAATATAATTTTAAATGAGTTTTCAAGTATTAAAATCATTTTAAAATAATTTATTTAATATAATAATTTAATAAATTAAATACCTTTAATATTTCAAAAATATTAAATATTTATGAAATATATTAAAAACTAATTTTCATACTTTAAAATAACTTATAGTAATTTAATTTGTATTTTTAATAATTAAAACCTAATTTTCTCTAATTATTTAATAAAAATATAATTTTCAGAAATTAAATATCGCTAAAGGTGCTTTAGGCGACAAAACTGTCGCTGAATGTGTTCTTGGCCAAACCCAGAACCTTCAAGTCAGTGACCGAGATAGGAGGTTTGACCAAGATTTGATCTTGGTTCTTAATGTTTTATGGGCATGGTTTTGGTCAGTTCTTGTAGTGCTAGTGTAAGACTACATGATCCAACAACAAACATGTTCAAACAGCATATAACGAAGGAGATCTAAGCATCCAAAGTGGATGCCAGAGCTGTTCTTCATTTCTGGGTTACCCAGAAATGAAGAACAGATCGTGGGTTATACTTTGGGCTTCCACTACATGCTAGTCTTGTAATATTTTTATTATATAATGATTTCAATGTATAGCCAACATGTAACTTAAGAGATCTATTACAAAACATCCATATAACAACAACATAATCATCCGATCAAAGTCGGTCAACCTAGGTCAGACATCACGATCTTGAGTTTTCTGGGTTACCCAGAAAACACAAGCCGTGATCGTCTAGCCTACTTTGACCAGCTACTAAAATCAACTCATTTGTTTATTAGGAGATTTTAAGGCATAAACATGTAGTTCATATACCAACCTTCAACATGAATACAACAACAATAATAAGTCAACAAACAACAGAAAGATCTGGGCCCATGAACTTGCTGTCAGAGCTTTCTGGGCAAGTTCATGGTTGCCCAGATTTCGTATGGTCAATGTCGGTCAACGTGGTTTGACCATCAATAAAAATCAATTTGTGCATTATCTTGACTTGATTCCAGTTCCAGATCACATATCTCATAGCAGACTACAAATACAAAACATAAAACACACAAAATAATAAACAGTGAGAGATCTACAACCTCTGACATTCGTTGTCAGACCACAAAATAATTTTTTTCCAAATTTTAAAAAACTTCAAATCCGAGCCTATAGATGTTATAGATCTAACATCTATCAATCCAGATCACTTAATAACACTATATTTGAAACAACCCGGGTCAAATCCCGAGTCCGGAACAAATCTTGGGTCAAATCCCAAGTCCGAATCGAATCAAATCCATCCAAATAAGGCATCAAACTACTGGCCCAATAGTATCTTCTTGGGTCATCTAGCCCACCACAGGCTCCCAAAAGGTCATGACTTGAAGGTACTATTGGTAGTTACTTAATTCCTTATATGCAGACAAATTTTCCCCCTATCTTTCGATGTGGGACTGGGGTGTTACAAACTCCCCCACTTAAATTTCTGACGTCCCCGTCAGAACCGATCACACACACGGACCAAAGATCTTTGCCTCTCTAGCCATTGTGGGATAATACCGGCTGGCTTCGTGTCCCCACCTCCGGACCTTCATCTCTCCATTGTGGGATAATACCACCAGCCTTCGTGTCCCCACCTCCGGCAACTCGATCGGATAACCCGACCAGAGCTTTCGAGAGTCGGCTCTGATACCATATGAAACAACCCGGGTCAAATCCCGAGTCCGGAACAAATCTTGGGTCAAATCCCAAGTCCGAATCGAATCAAATCCATCCAAATAAGGCATCAAACTACTGGCCCAATAGTATCTTCTTGGGTCATCTAGCCCACCACAGGCTCCCAAAAGGTCATGACTTGAAGGTACTATTGGTAGTTACTTAATTCCTTATATGCAGACAAATTTTCCCCCTATCTTTCGATGTGGGACTGGGGTGTTACAATATTCAACATGTTTAACACAAAAAAGTAACATATAACACATCTAGCAAGATCAGATTCTAGGTTAGGGTTTTATACCTTCTATGAATAAGCTTTGATTCTTGGCTACTGATCTGTTAATGGAATTTATAGGGCTTATTTTTGGGACTGAAATGCTACTATAATTCGTGGTTTTGAGTGAGAGAAAAGTGGGTTGAGTGTTTGTAAGCAAATGAGCCAAGTTAGTAGAATTTCTCTCTCTTGATCTATATATATCTTGATATGTAATGAAGTTGGCTGAGATATGTGGCTGATGGCTGATTATTTTGAGCACATGGGGTTATTAGGGTAGTTCAATCACTACATATATGACGAGATACACAAGTTACCAATTAAAGAATGTGCAAATGGGCATTTTTGTCATTTGGCTTTTGATTTTAATGGCAAAGTTGTAACTTGGCAAACCCTTAGGGTTTAACCCTAAGGTTTGGCACAATTTTTTTTGTAGGATTTCTAATTAGGTTTTGTACAAAAAATTAGTTTCTTAAAATTGTAATTATGGTTTCTTAATTAGTTTTGGTTTTCCAATTACTTAGAAATTAAACATTAAGTTTAACAATTTACTAATTATAATTACGCTTACTAATTTAGCAATTAGGGTAAATAAATTAGTAATTAGGGTTTCCAATTAACAATTAGGGTTTCTAATTACTTACTAGGGTTTCTAACAATTAGGATTTCCAAATATTAATTAGGATTTTCTCTAATTAATATTTAATTCTGTAATACTTAACCTTAATCATAATAACACCATTACATAACAGTTCCGAACTCATAATTGAGTTTTAATTTAGGGTTTATCAGACTAATATTAGGGTTTTCTACTATTCCATCAAAATTATTTTACAAATTAACATTACACACATATCGTACATATTTATAACACTGAAATATAATTAATATAATATTATTATTCTCTTTCCATATTCCAAATCCAAAATTAGGGTTTGAACTCCATATCTGATTTGTCTTTCATATATAACATTATTAACTAAGTTAAAAATAATTAACTTAACTAATCTTAAATAAATTCATATATTAAAGTAAAATAATTTTTATAATAATTCTATAATCATTTCATATATTATTTAAATAATATAAATCATATTTTCATGGAAAATAATTAATAAAAACATTTTTATTATAAAATTAATTATTATAAGAATATAGTTTATAATGATCAATAATTCTAAAATAAAATTATTTATAATTATTCATGTAATAAATATATTTTTATTTATCACATAAATACATACACTTTATCTTGTACATATCCTCACCTTTAAAATAAAAAAAAATTATACGCAAACTTTCTATTTTAAATATATAGAAAATATCGGGTTATTACATTCACCCTCACTTATAAAGATTTCGTCTTCGGAATCACCGTTTTAAAACTTATACATACAAGGGTACATAGCATACACAGTCATTACAATTAGATCTCGATCATAATTGATCGAACCGATCTTTAACTATTCAACATAAAGCTTGTCTATCAGATTAAACGGAAAATTGATTTCTAATAGAACTCAAATTCCTCCTTCAAAATTGCTTTATAAAATAATTTATTATATATATAAGAAAATCATATATTATTCCTCCTTCAAGATTCTTTCCGCAATTTCACACTGCACAACTTGTTTCTTTCCACTTCCTGGCCTATTTCTGGTATTCCCAAAATTTTCTCCTTTTCTTTTTTTTCCAGTCCTACTACCACTACAACCTTTTCCGGCTCTAGCTTGATTTGCCTCCCTCCAAAAATTCACCTCCTCTTTTATCATATAGGTGGCAGAAGCTGTCTTTTGCCCCTCCGTTACCCTAGCTATCACAAACGCTTCTATTGGGTCAGTTGATCCTTTAAATCCTGGCGGTCCGATTTCCTTGAAGTCTTTGACATTTACCGATCGATTATTTAGCTGATTTCCCGCATCTAGTATTTCATTCTGCATAGCTTAAGCGACCATATTCACAAAAATCTATATCGGATCTGATTGTCCTCCACCATTGTTGACAGCTTCTTCTGCCATTTGGTTTCGTTTTCATCTTGGCGCCATTAAATAAAATCATAATGTATCTTTCATCGACTTACCTTCTATGTCCTAGAGTATACACATAACGCAAAATTTTCTACTCAAATAATCATGTACTCAAAATATTAGATTTTGAATACTGGGTTTACTGTATTAACCAGTGTTCAGATAAATAATTATTATCTTTATACCAACTTATTTCATTAATCCAACATAGATTCATGTTCATAGCACTTGACATACCATAGCACATACTGCTTTAAACATCTGTTATCCCTTTGTGACACAGAAGTTGGGATTCACTACTACAACTTATACAAAAGTTAATAATCTTACATTACACCGACATACCTATCATATACACGACAAAGAACACATATATTCAAGTAATACTAATACTACCTATTTCTTACGCCTTCACTAAGGATCAATTGCTTAGTATTCTATATATTCTCATTATCCTCCATAATTCATTCGCACTTAACTATACCAAGTTCGTCAAACTTTCCACACATTATGAGTTTAAGAACTCACCACACTAATATGAGTTTAAGAACTCGAGCTTTACCATATATTTTTTAACTATATTTTACCTATCAGTTATACTATCGCTTCTGGGTCTGGTATTACACTATTCCAGTATAATCACCTCATTAGGGTTGCTTTCAATGTGAGCCTCTATTTCAGCTATTGACTTTGATATTGGCTCAGTTATGGAGGTTAACTCTTTCTTTACGATCTGAGGGTATCTAATCCTTTTCTATCTGAGATCTACACATAGATTATCCTGATTAGCATATAATATATACACACAATAAATAATAGTTTTATATAAGTTATCTTTTATTTTGTTTTACAATGAATTTATTCAATTCATCTCCTTATAAACTCTATATGAGTTATTTATGTTTTCAACGTTTCCCTCTGTTCTAAGGTTATAGCCTAAGGTCTATCCCACCTAAGGTTTCTAACCCTAAAGCTCTGATACCATATTGTGACCCCCCAAATTCAGGTACTTCAAACCCGAACTCGGTGCTTCACGATACCATTTCTATCAGCGGAATAATACTAATATTAATAACAATAATATAAATACCAAACTTAATTTACATATATCAGAGTCTAATCCTAGGTACGGGACCTTTACTATACTTCATTACATGATAGATAATAAATATCATTGCCTTAATAATGTCCATCTATTACAAAATATAACATTAAACTTATATTATTTGTTTTTCTTTGTCCTTGTTCTTGCTTGAACCTTCTTGTTGTTCACACTTAGCTGAAAATATTTAAATTAAGCAAGGATGAGCATTTGAATGCCCAGCAAGTAATAGGAACAATAAATATTAGCTAAAAGGATTAAATGTTTTCTTTGAATGACACTTCTACAACGTATCAACAGTTGTGAAGTAAGTTGAACCAATAATAACAACATATCAATTCTATACCAAATTTTTGAAACTACGTACTTTCTATAAATAAAGATCAGTTGACAGACTATGAACATTGTTTTTAAATTTTCGCTAAGGTTTAGCAGAACTTCATCCGTAAATCGTTATAACTTACAGGCACGAGAGTGATCTGCCCAATGTGCCCTGTATTGATCAATACTACATGTAAGAACGATATTCATACTTAGTAAGGAATCCGAACCAAAAAAATTTGATATATACATAATGGAAATTAGTAAGTATGTAACAACATGTGATTAAATACCATGATTATCCAAGTGAGGTCACTTGTATAACCATATTTAGAAATTAATGAACAAAATAAATATATGAATTATACAATAATACTGTACTAAAAAATAATGATCGGATACATAATCGATAACAATAGAGTTAATATTCTGGCACAATGATAATATAATTCTGAAAATTTCTTACTTATGTCCATTGCATAAAGTAAATGCAAAGGTAGGATACTTTCCTGGTCTGCTGCTTACAATACGCAACTTAGTTTTATCTTTTATATAGCGACCTATCAGTAATAAGATCATTCGTTCGATTAGAATAAAATATCATAACACATAGTACTGTTATTTGCAGTCAACATATTACCTAATCACATTACGGTCATGATTACACCGAATAATCCCTGGTCATAATCATACCAAGTCCATCTATGCACTACAGGCCACAGATGACTTTCAACAAAATATAAACATGGGGATGATGATAATGATATAAGAATTCAATAAAACAAGTTCAAGAATTATTTTATCCAGGAATTATTAACATCCAAATTGTCAACATGATACAGTTTTGTAGAGTAAAATTCAAGAATGATCAGAAGAATATTTCCATGAAAAGATACTGGATGAAGCGCAAATATCAAGCATATTCTACTAATTTCATGGAGTATAGAAGTCGAAACTTTAACCAACTGAGTATAATAAAGAATGGAATAACAAAAGAAATCACCATGCATGCTGTACTTCGCATAGACAGGTTATTCCAACAAAATAATAATAACGGAACCAGGTCAGGCAAAATTTGCACCGACAGGATGTTCCAACAGAATAATAAAGATGAAATCAGGTCCAGTGTAAAACACACAGACAGGATGTTCCAACAGATTAATAATAAGACAGAACCAGGTCCGGTGTAAAACACACAGACAGGATGTTCCAACGGAATAATAATAAAGACGGAACCAGGTCCGGTGTAAAACACACATACAGGATGTTCCAACAGAATAATAGAAGAATGTCACCAAGTATAGGGTAGACCGCGTATACATGTTATTCCAACATAATAATAAGAAATGGAATAACAACAGTTCTCTTTATGAATAAGAAAGAATAACACCCCTTACGAGTATAACAAATAATATTCCCTACCTTAAGAAGAAGAGTACTGGATATATAAGTAGTGAAGTAGCAGAATACTTTCTTCTTTCTCTCTATAGTTTATCTCTCTAGAGTTTCAGTGAATTCGTAAGAAAATAATGAATGAATGAGCTTCTATTAATAGAAAAATGGAATGCATAGTAACTAACTCATGAACGGTTGAGATTGATTTACTTTAATCTGACGGTCCATATTTAAAGCAAAATAAAATATAATATATTCTATTTATAATCTAATAAAATAAATAACTTTATAAAAGATTTTACTTTGCAGGCACTATCCAGGCACTATACATAATAAAATATAATATATTCTAATTATTGTCTAATAAAACAGATAGCTTTATAAAAGTATTATGTTTTATATAAAAAGATTTTACTATACAAGACACTATGCAACACTATGTATAATAGAATATAATATATTCTATTTATAGAATAACTTTATAAAAGTATTCTGTTTTATATAAAAAGATTTTCTGTATTATTACATTAATAATACCAACAAAACTGAGTGACTTATCACTTAAGCATCAATAATTAATACCGTGTGCTACTATGCAACCACGCGTATTACTGTACTTTTAACACCGGATGTTTCAACAGTTAACGGTAAAACTTCTGCCGTTATTTTCATAAAGTATTTTTGTCGTTTTCTCAATCTGACAATAATTCCGTTGTGGGGTCCACCAATGATTGTGCCGTTGTACTAATATTCCCTGTTAAAACGAATATTTTCCGACCAATCGAATATTATAGAACAACTTGCGTACTTTGCAAAATTTATAAATATTTTCCACAGCTATTATATCAATTTCACTCCATAATATTCAAAATTAATATTTATATAAAATTCATCTTTATTCAAAAAAGTTGGGGTTTTACAATCTCCCCTTCTTATGAAATTTCACCCTCGAAATTAGGGTACGTACCTGGTATGTCGAAGAGGTAAGGATACCTTGATTTCATTTCAGATTCTAACTCCCAAGTTATTTCCTCAACATCGTGGTTTCTTCACAAAACTTGACTTGAGTTATAACCTTGGTGCGTAGAATATGTTCCTTTTTATCCAAGATTTGAACAGGAACCTCTTCATACGTCAAATCTTCCGCTATTTCGTCCGGTTCCAACTCAATAATATGGTTCGGGTCTTCCATATATTTACGTAACATGGATATTTGACAAACGTTATGAACATGTGACATATTTGGCGGTAAAGCGAGTCTATAGGCCACAGTTCCTACTCGATCAAGGATTAAAAATGGGCCGATAAATCGAGGATTGAGCTTTCCTCTCTTTCCAAATCTCGTAACCCCTTTCCATGGAGCAACACGTAACAACACATGATCTCATATATCGAATTCCACGTCCTTTCGATGAAGATCAGCATAACTCTTTTGTCGATCTTGTGAGGTTTTTATATGTTGTCGGATCGTTTGAATCTTTTCTGTAGTCATACGTACCAACTCCGGTCCCAACAACGTTGCTTCACCCACCTCATCCCAGCATACTGGAGAACGACACTTTCTTCCATACAACGCTTCGAATGGAGCCATGCCAATACTTGCTTGATAACTGTTGTTGTAGGAAAACTCCACCAATGGTAAGAACTTGTCCCAACTTCCCTTGAAATCAAGGACACAGAGTCTTAATAGATCTTCAAGAGTTTGAAGAGTCCTCTCCGACTGTCCGTCCGTCTGAGGATGATATGCCGAGCTAAATCGTAAATCTGTGCCCATAGCTTTCTTCAAACTAACCCAAAATCGTGAAGTGAATTTTGGGTCTCGATCAGAAACTATAGATACTTGCATACCATGCAGTCTTACAATCTTGTTTATATACATACGAGCAAGACGTTCAAGTTTATAAGTCTCTCGTATCGGTAAGAAATGAGCAGACTTAGTCAATCTATCAACAATGACCCAAATCGCATCTATGCCTTGAAAAACCTTGGGAAGACCAGTAACGAAATCCATGGTAATGTGCTCCCACTTCCATTCTGAAATTTCAAGTGGTTGCAATGGACCTTTTGGTACTTGATGCTCCGCCTTGACTCGTTGACACGTTAGACACCTTGAGATAAACAGTGCTATCTCTCTCTCTTCATATTGCCCCACCAAAATGTATGTCGAAGATCATGATACATTTTGGTACTCTCAGGATGGATTGCAAACGGTGTGTTGTGCTCTTCCATCATGATTTTATAATTTAAATCAGGGTCGTTAGGATCAAAAATTCTGGAGTTGACTCGAAGTATTCCTTCTTCATCGATTCTTGCTTCCGACATCGTACCTTCTTGCACTTTCTTCCTCATACGCATCAGCTCCGGATCTGTAATTTGAGCAGCTTTAATTTTATCAATTAAAGTCGGTTCTACTCGTATATTTGCCATCATCACGTGGGTCCCTGGAGTCTTTATCTCTATCTCCATCCTTTGCAAGTCATACAAAATGGGCCTTTGCGTTGACAATATTGCACTCGTACCCGCATATAATCTTCTACTCAATGCGTCAGCTACCACATTCGCTTTTCTAGGATGGTATTGGATGGTATGATCATAATCTTTCAACAGTTCAAGCCAACGTCATTGTCGCATGTTGAGTTCCATTTGATTGAAGAAATATTTGAGGCTTTTATGATCCGTACAGATCTCCACTTTCTCCCCATACAAGTAATGCCTCCAAATTTTAAGTGCGAAGACAACAGCTGCTAACTCTAGGTCGTGAGTAGGATAATTCCTCTCATATTCTTTGAGTTGTCGTGAGACATAGGCTATGACTTTCCCATGTTGCATGAGAACACATCCTAACCCTTTGCCCTAAACATCACTGTAGATGACAAATCCCTCCGAACCAGATGGTATTGTCAGAACAGGTGCTGAAATGAGTCTCCTCTTGAGTTCTTGAAAACTCTTCTCACATTCCTCGCTCCAACCGAACTTTGTATCTTTCCGAGTCACCTGAGTTAGTGGAGTAGCAATTCGATAAATCCCTTCTACGAATCTCCGATAATAACCAGCTAAGCCGAGAAAGCTACGTACTTCGGTCACTGATTTAGGTTGCTCCCAACTTTGAATAGCTTCAATCTTTGCTGGGTCAACAGATATTCCATGACTTGATACCACGTGCCCAAGGAATGTTACTTCCTCAAGCCAGAACTCGTATTTCTTTAACTTGGCATAAAGCTTATATTCACGAAGCTTTTGGAGTATCGGCCTCAAGTGTTCCTCATGATCTTCAAGTCTTTTGAAATATATGAGGATTTCATCAATAAAGACGACCATAAAATAATCCAAATATTCCTTGAATTCTCGGTTCATCATAACCATGAAGGCAGCAGGAGCATTAGTCAATCCAAAGGACATGACTAGGAATTCATAATGCCCGTACCGAGTTCTGAAAGTCGTCTTTGGAATATCATTTGTTCAATCCTCAATTGGTGATATCCGGAATGAAGATCAATCTTTGAAAAGAATTTGGCTCCTTGCAACTGGTCAAACAGGTCATCAATACGTGGCAATGGGTACTTATTTTTGATGGTGACATGATTCAACTCTCGATAATCAATACAAAGTCACATACTCCCATCTTTCTTCTTCACGAATAGAACAGGAGCACCCCAAGGAGAAGTACTAGGACGAATAAATCCAATGTCTAACAATTCCTGCAATTGAGTCTTTAACTCCCGAATTTCAATTGGAGCCATTCGATATGGGGCTTCAGAAATGGGTTTTGTACCGGGTTCAAGGTCGATACAAAATTTAATTTTACGCTCTGGTGGTAAGACAGGAAGTTCTTCAGGGAATACGTCAGGAAATTCATTAACAACAGAAATATTATTCAAAACTGACATATTTTTGTTTAGATCTGTGACATGAGCTAAGAAAGCTTGACATCCGTTTTTCAATAAACGAATAGCTTTATGGCTTGAGATGACAGTGATTGATTTTAATGGTTTGGTTGCTTGAATTCATATAATAGGTCGATTAGGAATATGAAAGCTAACAACCTTACGAAAATAATCAATTTTTGCATGATGAGTAGTTAACCAATCAATCCCTAGAATTACATCAAATGCAAGTATTTTTAATGCAATAAAATTGACAGGTAATGTGTGGGTACAAACTTGAACCAAACAAGACTTATAAACCGTGGATGTAATGAAGGTTTCTCCCAACAAAGTTTCCACAGATAAGTCAAAGTCTAATTTCTCCGGAGTCAAATTTAATCGTTGAGCGCAAGTAGGAGAAATAAAAGAATGGGTAGAACCGGTATCAAATAAAGTGTAGACTTCGCTAGAGTTTATGATAAGCTTACTCGTGATAACCTCATTTGGGTTCCTTGCTCTCTGGGAGGTCACAACAAACGCTCTCCCTTGCACTACCGGCTTTGTTTTTCTGGGACAGCCTTTGGTGCCTCCATCCTAGCTGAATTTGTCTTCGGTGAACGACAAAATCTGGCTAAGTGACCCTCTCTTCCACAATTATAACATGCTTTGGACGGCATCGCGCAATTTGGACTGATGTGTCCCTCCCCTCCGTATTTGAAGCATATGATAGGTGGTCTTTCTCCTTCCTTAACGACGGGTGCTGGTGCTAACGTTTTTTCATCATTGTTGAATCTCCTCTTCTTGAAATGTCCATTCTTATTCTTTTGGCCCAGATTACCACCGAAGTGATTACCATTTCTGGCCTTTTGATTCCCTCCACGTTTATTGTCACCGCTTCGATGACTGCTCTCACTGGTATTATCATTTTGTCGACTGCTCTCTTTTGGTTGCGTTGACTCGTTATCGCGTTCCACCAACTGAGCCCTATTTATAACATCTGAATACAAACACAGTTTATGAGAAATAAGATGTTGACGTATTTCCAGCTTCAAACCTCTTAAAAACATTCGCGCCATTCTCTCTTCATTATCCACCAAGTGGGACGCAAACCGGGATAACTCTGCAAATTTTGCCTCGTATTGCGACACGGTCATATTATTTTGCTCCAATTTGATAAACTCCACCTCCTTCATGTGACGAATACTTTCGGGAAAGAATTTGTCATTGAATAGCTCTTGGAACTTCTCCTAAGACATCTTTAGCACGGCAGGTTGTGTACGTTTTACCGATTCCCACCAGTAATCTGCCTCTCCGCGCAACATAAAGGCAGCAAAGGGAACCTTTTGCTCCTCGAAGCATCCCAATACATCAAATAACTTGGTGATCTTCTTTATCTATGCTTCTGCCATAAGTGGTTTTGGCTCTACCTTAAACTCCGGTGGTCCCAGCTCCTTGAACTGTTTAGCGGTAACCGACTGAGAGTTTCCAGTGTTTCCACCTACATTTTGGACAGGAGCCGCTCTCGCCTGTTGTTGCATGAATTGCATAAAGCCTTTGAACAATCCATCATTCAGCATTTGGTCAGTGTTGTTGTTTGCATGAGGATTGTCGCCTTCTTGATGCACATTCTCCTGATTATTGATATATGGAGACTCAACGGTCTCTTGTGCTCCATTGCTATTCTCAACATTTTCGGATGTCATTTTCAGATACTGCCACAAAACAAAGGTTAATTGATATGTAACATAATATCTATAAACTCTGACCAACCAATTTAAATACAAAATAAATTTAAGTAGGTCATACTAGCAAAGGAATTCCCCGTCTCTCCCCTCCTAGTTCTAGTCTCACATCTTAGCCAGGGATCATATCTCTAAGCTTTGATACCAACTATGACGCCCCCAAAATTAGGTATACATCACCCATCTTGGGTCGTCAGATACATGGTACAGAATTCAAATACAACTTACTAATACAACTGTCGTGTACAATATGATAAACATAAACTGTGAGTTTGAATACAAATATTATCTACTAGAGATTATACAAACTCAAAAGGAGTCCTCATTACAATTATTATCATACTATTTCACAAAATAGTGAGGACTACTAATGCTATCCTCTGGACCATTACTCCGTTCCCCGACTCATCCCAGCTATATTCTCATTTCCTGAAGAGAACAGTGAAAGATAGGGTGAGCTCAACTAGCCCAGTAAGAAATATTATGACTAAGATACTGCAGAATAAATTATCATTAGTCTCCAACAATATTAAACTGATAAAATATAATAGACATCAAGTTTAACTGCAGTAGAATAAGCAATCCATTAAAAGAGTCAAGTAGAAAATAAAATCTATCTTTTATGATTTAAAAGGTTTTTTCATCACTGTTATCGCTGATAAATATTCAACATCATCGAATCACCCCTGCACTACGGCCAAGGATATTCTTTAGTATCACGACTATAATTATCCATGCACTACAGGCCAAGAATATTTGTGTATTCATTTATGGTCATGATCATGCCAACAACTGTCCATCAATGCACTACGGGCCAATGAGAACTTTTACCACATCATTTGTAATATTACGGTCATGATTATACCGAATAATCTCTGGTCATAATAATACCAAGTCCATCTATGCACTACAGGCCACAGATGACTTTCAACAAAATATAAACATGAGGATAATGACAATGATATAAGAATTCAATAAAACAAATTCAAGAATTATTTTATCCAGGAATTATTAACGTCCAAATTGTGAACATGATACTATTTTGTAGAGTAAAATTCAAGAATGATCAGAAGAATATTTCTATGAAAAGATACTGGATGAAGCGCAAATATCAAGGATACTCTACTAATTTCATGGAGTATAGAAGTCGAAACTTTAACCAACTGAGTATAATAAAGAATGGAATAACAAAAGAAATCACCATGCATGCGGTACTTCGCATAGACAGGTTATTCCAACAGAATAATAATAACGGAACCATGTCAGGAAAAATTTGCACCGACAAGATGTTCCAACAGAATAATAAAGACGGAACCAGGTCTGGTGTAAAACGCATAGACAGGATGTTCCAACAGAATAATAATAAGACGGAACCAGGTCCGGTGTAAAACACACAGACAATATGTTCCAATGGAATAATAATAAAGACGGAACCAGGTCGGGTGTTAAACACACAGACAGGATGTTCCAACAGAATAATAGAAGAATGTCACCAAGTATAAGGTAGACCGCGTATACAGATTATTCCAACAGAATAATAAGAATTGGAATAACAATAGTTCTCTTCATAAATAAGAAAGAATAACACTCCTTACGAGTACAACAAATAATATTCCCTACCTTAAGAAGAAGAGTACTGGATATATAAGTAGTGAAGTAGCAGAATACTTTACTTTTTTTCTCAATAGTTTATCTCTCTAGAGTTTCAGTGAATTCGTAAGAAAATAATGAATGAATGAGCTTCTATTTATAGAAAAATGGAATGCATGGTAACTAACTCATGAACGATCGAGATTGATTTCATTTAATCTGACGGTTCATATTTAAAGCAAAATAAAATAAAATATATTCTATTTATAATCTAATAAAATGAATAACTTTATAAAAGATTTTACTATTCAAACACTATGCATAATAAAATATAATATATTCTAATTATTGTCTAATAAAACTGATAGTTTTATAAAAGTATTCTGTTTTATATAAAAAGATTTTACTATGCAAAACACTATGCAAACACTATGCATAATAGAATATAATATATTCTATTTATAGAATAACTTTATAAAAGTATTCTATTTTATATAAAAAGATTTTCTGTATTATTACATTAATAATATCAACAAAACTGAGTGACTTATCACTTAAGCATCAATAATTAATACCGTGTGCTACTATATACAACCACGCGTATTACTGTACTTTTAACACCGGGTGTTTCAACAGTTAATGGTAAAACTTCCGCCGTTATTTTCATAAAGTATTTTTGTCATTTTCTCAATCTGACTATAATTCTGTTGTGGGGTCCACCAATGATTGTACCGTTGTACTAATATTGCCTGTTAAAACAAATATTCCCCGACCAATCGAATATTATATAACAACGTGCGTACTTTGCAAATTTATAAATATTATCCACAACTATTATATCAATTTCACTCCATAATATTCAAAAATAATATTTATAGAAAATTCATATTTATTCAAAAAGTTGGGGTTTTATAACTAATGTTTCTTGTTTTATTTCAAGAATTGAAGTATAAAGCAGATTTGAATTTGATGCCTTGAAGGTTGAAGGCCTGAAGCAATTGCAGTTTTATAGTGCACTTCTGTTGAAGAGCTGCAACCTCCACTTGGACCACCTTGTTTGACATTTTAAATTATTTACTTTTTCTCAAATAGTTTTGGTGTTCATTGATTCTCACTTATCTCTAAATTTCCATAAAGAAGTACAGTTGGGCGGCAGGCTCTTGCATATCCTGAAGAGATTGCTCCCTATCTCTGTTTATCTTCCTCAGGTGTGAGATCTGTCATATGTTCCCGATTCTAGCAGGACCTCCAATTCTAAGTAGAAAGAATTCTTTTGTTTTTAAGTGAATTCCTGATTACTCGTATTACGTTTGTGTATAAGAACTAACATTGTTGTTTGTTTTTATCAGCTCATGGTGGTCCACAGATGATACCTTGTAGACCAGACTTGTCTTCCCTCGGTTCTCGGGGCCCCCCTCCAGGTGGGTCTTCCTCCAGGTGGGTCTTTTCCATTTCATGTTCAAAATCATCTTTACTTGAGTTTTTGTATCGTCTCTTGATGCCATTTGATTGGAATTTCTTTAAAAGAATCTTTCTCGTCATTTGTATTTGAGATTTATTGTGAAAGATTTGTAAGTTTCTTTGATTAGCTACGAATAATGTCAAGATCATTGTAACTCGGTTCATATACTTGCATCTTGTTTTCCTCTTCAATATTCCCTTTCTTGCTCTTTAAGGTGATCAATTTGACCTCTGTTTTTACTACTTTATTAACAAAACTGTAGGTTAGGACTCGAGACCATAATCCATCTGTAATGATGTGAAGAAATATTTAGCAGCCACTGAATGAAGTAGTTTCAAGTTTTTGAGACCCTTGTTAGGACTATATATAATAATTTTTCCTAGCAAATGAATCCCGAAGAGATTTACTTCTAAGTGTAAGCCCGTGTTTCTCTTTAATACATCTGATATCAACTGCTATAATTATATCAAAAAATACTACAAAATATATCTGAACTTTTAAGTGGTTTGTTGGTTCATTTTAAGTTTGAAATAGTATGAGAAGCATACTAGTATGCTACAAATGCTTGACCTCAAAACAGAACTCAGTACTACTTGGTTTTTAAAAGGTGACTGTGACGCCCCCAAAAAAGGTATACAACACCCATTCTGAGTCGCCAAATACATGGTACAAAAAGCAACTACAACTTCAATAATACAAATATCGTGTGAAATACGACAATACATACTGTGAGTTTAAATACAATATTGTCTTCTAGACAATATCTACACCCAAATAAATCCTCATTACAATTATTCAAACACAATTTACATAAATAGTGAGGACTGCTTAAACATCTTTCTAGAAACATCACTCCATACCCCGACTCGATCCTGCTATGTTCTCACCTCCTGAGAAGAAAAATGGAACAAAAAGGAAAAGGATGAGCTCAACTAGCCCAGTAAAGAATATTATGACTAAGATAATATACAACAAATTATCGTTAGTCTTCAACAGGGAAAAATCTGATAAACTATAATCGACAACAAGTTTTAGATCAACAAATACAGCGGAAACAACAATCCATTAGAAGAGTCACGTAGAGGATGAATTCTACTGTCTTCTAATATTTAAGAGTTCATCATCAATATTTTATCCCTGTAACAACAATCAATATACATCTTTAATCATCTTTGCACTATAGGCCAAAGATAATCATTTATATCACCGGTTGGTCATGTTAATCTCAACACCTGTTCATCTTTGCACTACGGGCCAAAGATATTCATCAGTAATCATTTATCTTTGCACTACAGGCCAAAGATATTCAATAATACCATCATTAAGGACTGAGGATGATGCAAAATATTTTTAAGAACGAATCTAGTGAGATAGAAGGACAAATATTAGGGATTCGTATAACAGTTTTATCCAAGATCAATAATACTCCATAATAACCAATTTTGAAGGAGAATTCAAAAATAACGATCAAAACATGGATACAATCAAAGATAGTAGCCAAAATAGATATCTTGGACAAAAAGGAAAATTTTTATTTTTCGGTGAATAGTGCCGTATTCGTGAATAGTGTCGTATACGTGAATAGTGACCCCGACACAAAAAGTTCCAAATTTGATTAAAAAGTTCACCAGTAATTCGGCATAATGATATTGAAGAAAATAATATCATTTAAGAAGAAAATAACATCCCTTACCTCAAAATAACCGTACTTCTGACTGAATTTCGGTATAGTGCTGACAGAAACTCGCACCGTATAGCAACACTCAAAGTATACTCACAAGAACACGCTTGATATATAGAGAGAGAAGTAGAGAGAAAGCTTATGTTTCTGGTGTGATTTTCAATTCTAACTTAGCCCTCTATTTATAGGAAAATGCTAGAACGACAAAGGAGACTAAAATAAAAAAATATCATTTTCTTTTTCTTATTCCACACCAACCTTCACCAACCAATTTTGAAAGCCATCAGCCATCTTTGGTCAAAAACATCAGCCACCCATGTGCCAACAACCACAAAAACGTTTTTCTTAAATAAAATAATTAAAATTTCTAAAAATCAATTATTTCGGAACTCTGAAACTTCAATAATTCACAATAAATAGGTCTTTTATCAGAAAATTCGAATCTCGCGAGTTTTTATAGGAAATTCAATTATCTACAACTTTGTAGAAGGAAAGTTTTCCAAATTCCAAACAGAAATTGACCGAAATCCACAAATGGACGATTTTACAGTCTATAATAAATCTTCGGTCAAGAATTGTGTCCACCGACACACAAAACATGTGTTAAACATTTAATGCCACAAAAATACTATTCCTCCTCATATACTCATATATCCCACATTCATTATAAAAATATCACTGTTAATATATTATTAAAATAATATATTTAAATTAATTATTTTATCAGAAAAAGATAAAATATTAATTTTTAACAATTGTCACATTAAAAATTTCCTCCATCTATATCCACATAAAATAAATATTTTCTTTATCATAATAATCAATAATTAATTATTCAAAAATAATATAACAGAATAACAGTACTGACAATCAGGCCGTTTCCAGGATAGAGGGGGCTTTCCAATAAGGATTTCTCCTTACTGGCGCGCAATTAGGTGACCAAACCTCTCCTTAGACAGAACTTTCTAGACATTGCCAATAATGTTATCTGATAATATTATTCAAATAATATGAATTATTGATCTGATAATGGAAAATATTGTGCAGTGACAATTATTGAAACAATAATAATATAAATATCAACGCAGCAATTATTGAATCAATAAAATAATGAACAGTAATTACTATAACAATTATTGAGTAGTGCCTTCTTACGTACGAATCAATAATTCAACAATACTATGTAATACCGTGTGCTACTGTGCAACCACGCGTATTACTGTATTTTAACCACCAGGTAACCAAACAGTGTTAACGGTAACAATTTACGCCGTTATTTATAAAACTCAATCTTTGTCGTTTTCTTTCATCCAACTGTTTTCCGTTATGGGGTCCACAATTAAATGCGCCGTCGTACGAATATTCCCGATAAAAAGAATATTCCACGACCAAACGAATATTCCCCGACAACAATGATTATTTTATAACCACTTGTTTATTTTGTAAAAAATTTCACATTTCACCCATAACCAAAGTATTATATCAAATTAACCCTTATTAATTTAGAATAATGAATAAAGGAAAATTCAATTTTATTTATAATAAGTTGGGGTCTTACAACCTCCCCTCCTTATGATATTTCGTCCTCGAAATTGACGTACGTACCTGGTGTATCGAAAAGGTGAGGGTACCTCACTTTCATTTCTGACTCCAACTCCCATGTCATTTCCTCAATAGCATGGTTTCTCCACAAAACCTTAACTTGTGGTATAATCTTGGTGCGTAGGACATGCTCTTTCCTATCCAAGATCTTAATAGGTACCTCTTCATACGTTAAATCTTCGGCTATCTCGTCTGGTTCTAACGCAATAATGTGGTTTGGGTCTTTCACATATTTACGAAGCATAGATATGTGCAATACATTGTGAACACGAGACATATTTGGAGGTAACGCGAGTCTATAGGCCACGTTTCCTATTCGGTCAAGAATCTCAAATGGACCAACAAATCTTGGATTGAGTTTTCCTCTTTTTCCAAATCTTGTAACTCCCTTCCATAGAGCAACACGTAACAGTACATGATCCCCAATATTAAATTCCACGTCTTTTCGATGAAGATCAGCATAACTCTTTTGTCGATCTTGTGAAGTGTGAATACATTGTTGAATCATTTTGATCTTTTCTGTAGTCATACGTACTAACTCTGGTCCCAACAACGTTGCTTCTCCCACCTCGTCCCAGCATACTGGAGAACGACACTTTCGTCCATACAATGCCTCAAATGGAGCCATGCCTATACTTGCTTGATAACTGTTGTTGTAGGAGAATTCCACCAGTGGCAAGTACTTATCCCAACTTCCTTTAAAATCTAGGACACAAAGTCTTAATAGATCTTCGAGGGTTTGAATAGTCCTCTCTGATTGTCCGTCCGTTTGAGGATGATATACTAAACTGAATCGTAAGTCCGTGCCCATAGCTTTCTGTAAGCTAACCCAAAATCTTGAAGTGAATCTTGGGTCACGATCCGAAACTATGGATACTGGCATGCCATGCAATCTCACAATCTCGTTCACGTACATACGAGCAAGACGTTCAAGGGAATAAGTCTGACGTATCGGCAAGAAATGGGCGGACTTGGTTAATCTATCAACAATAACCCAAATCGCATCTATACCTTGAGAAACCTTGGGAAGACCCGTAATGAAATCCATAGTAATGTGTTCCCACTTCCATTCCGGAATCTCAAGTGGTTGTAATGGACCTTTTGGTATTTGGTGATCCGCCTTTACACGTTGACAAGTTAAACACCTCGAGATATACTCCTCGATCTCTCTCTTCATATTGTTCCACCAAAATGTGTGTCGAATATCATGATACATTTTGGTACTCCCAGGATGGATTGCAAACGGGGTGTTGTGTGCCTCCATCATGATTCTATGCTTCAAGTCAGAATCGTTAGGAACGCAAAGTTTAGAGTTGACTCGAAGAATTCCTTCTTCATCGATTCTTGCTTCTGGAATAGCACCTTCTTGCACTTTCTTCTTCATTTGAATCAGCCCCAGGTCCGTAGCTTGAACAGCTTTAACTTTATCAATTAAAGTCGGTTCTACTCGTATATTCGCCATCATCATGTGGGTCCTTGGAGTCTTTAATTCTACATTCATCCTTTGCAAGTCATACAAAATGGGCCTTTGCGTTGACAATATTACACTCGTACTCGCATATGATCTTCTACTCAATGCGTCAGCTACTACGTTCGCTTTTCCAAGATGATATTGAATAGTGTGATCGTAATCTTTCAATAGCTCAAGCCAACGTCGTTGCCGCATGTTGAGTTCTTTTTGGGTGAAGAAATATTTGAGGCTTTTATGGTCCGTATAAATCTCCACTTTCTCCCCGTACAAGTAGTGTCTCCATATCTTCAACGCGAATACGACTGCTGCCAACTCTAGATCATGAGTAGGATAATTCCTCTCATATTCTTTGAGTTGTCGTGAGGCATAGGCTATGACTTTCCCATGTTGCATGAGAACACATCCTAACCCCTTGCCAGAAGCATCGCTGTAGATAACAAATCCATCCAAACCAGATGGTATTGTCAGAACAGGTGCCGAAATGAGTCTCCTCTTGAGCTCTTGGAAGCTCTTCTCGCATTCCTCGCTCCATACGAATTTTGCATCCTTCCGAGTCAGCTGAGTTAACGGAGTAGCGATTCGAGAAAATCCTTCCACGAATCTCCGATAATAACCAGCTAAGCCCAGAAAGCTACGCACTTCGGTCACCGACTTTGGCTGCTCCCAACTTTGTATTGCTTCTATCTTCGCCGGGTTCACAAATACTCCATGTTTTGACACCACGAGCCCAAGGAATGCTACTTCCTCAAGCCAGAACTCGCATTTCTTTAGCTTGGCATAAAGCTTGTGTTCACGAAGTCTTTGAAGTACTAGCTTCAAATGGTGCTAATGATCTTCACGGCTTTTGGAATAGATGAGGATGTCATCGATAAAGACAACAACGAATTGATCCAAATATTCCTTGAATACTCGATTCATCATATTCATTAAGGCAGCAGGGGCATTAGTCAATCCGAAAGACATCACTAAGAATTCATAATGCCCGTACCGAGTTCTGAAGGCAGTCTTTGGAATATCCTCAGTTTTAATCTTCAGCTGATGATATCCAGAACGAAGATCGATCTTTGAAAAGAATTGTGCTCCTTGCAACTGGTCAAACAGGTCATCAATGCGAGGTAGTGGATACCTATTCTTGATGGTGACATGGTTTAATTCTCGGTAGTCAATACAAAGTCGCATACTCCCGTCTTTCTTCTTTACGAATAAAACAGGAGCACCCCAAGGAGATGTACTAGGACGAATGAAACCGATGTCTAACAATTCCTGTAGTTGGACTTTTAACTCTTGAAGTTCAATAGGAGCCATTCGATATGGGGTTTTAGAAATGGGTTTTGTACCCGGTTCAAGATCAATAAAGAATTCAACTTCATGTTCCGGGGGTAGACCGGGAAGTTCTTCGGGAAATACATCAGGAAATTCTTTAACAAAAGAAATATTATCCAAATCTGATTTGTCTCTGTTCAAATCCATAACATGGGCTAAGAAAGCTTGGCGTCCATTTTTCAATAAACGAATAGCTTTGTGGCTTGATATGACAGTGACTAATTTTAGTGGCTTAGTGGTTTGAATTCGTATGACAGGTTGGTTAGGAATATGAAAACTAACAACCTTACGAAAACAATCAATTTTGGCATGATGAGTGGTTAACCAATCAATTCCTAAAATCACTTCCAAAGAAAGTATCTTTAAAGAGATAAGATCAACAGGTAATGTGATAGTGCCAACTTGGATCATGCAAGATTTATAAACTGTAGATGTAACGAAGGTTTCACCCAATGGAGTTTCAACAGATAAATCAAAATCTAATTTCTGTGGAGTCAAGTTTAAACGTTGAGCACAAGCAGGAGAGATAAAAGAATGGGTAGAACCGGTATCTAGTAAGGTATAAACTTCGCAAGAATTCAAGATTAGCTTACCCGTGATCACTTCGTTTTGGTTCCTCACGTTTTGGCCAACCACAACAAACGCTCTTCCAGGAATCGCTGATTTTGACTTATCCGGGACAGTCCTTGGAATCACCACTCCCACTGAACTTGGTTTTGCTATAGTACAATCTCGAGCGATGTGGCCTTCCTTTCCACAGTTGTAACATACCTTGGATTTTTGTGGACAGTTTGAGCTGATATGTCCCTCCTTCCCGCATTTGTAACATCTAACTGGCAGTCGTTCTCCTCTCCTAGAATTTGTTGTTGGTGCTGGTGTTGCTGCTGATGTCTTACCGTCGTTGTTGAATCTTCTCTTTCTGAAATTTCCACTTGAGTCACCTCTTCTATTATCATAGCCACGATTACCACCTGAGAGGTTACCGCCTTTGTCCGTATTCTTCCTTCCTCGCTGGTTATCATCGTTCTGATGACTGCTGTCATCGATATGACCCTGGTTGTGGTCCCTCGGTTAAGTATACTCACTATCTCGCTCTAACAACTGAGCCCTGTTTACAACATCTGAATATAAAGAAAATTTATGAGATATAAGGTATTGACGAATCTCGGGTTTTAGACCTCTCAGAAACATCCGCGTCATACGTTCCTCATTTTCCACCAAATGAGGTGCAAACCTGGATAACTCTGCGAACTTTGCCTCGTACTGAGACACCGTCATATTGTTCTGTTCGAGTCTAATAAACTCTACCTCCTTCATATGACGAATACATTCAGGAAAGTACTTGTCATTGAAAAGTTTCTGAAATCTTTCCCAAGACATATTAAGCGCATCTGGTTGGGTACGCTTCACAGATTCCCACCAGTAATCTGCTTCACCACGAAACATAAAGGTAGCGAATGGAACCTTCTGTTCCTCCGTGCATCCCAAGACATCGAATATCTTGGTAATTTGCTTGACCCATGTTTCTGCCATGACCGGATCCTGTTTTCCCTTAAATTCTGGTGGTCCCAACTCCTTTAACTGCTTGGCTGTGACAGACCGCGCGTTGCCATCATTTCCACCCGTATTTTGTACACGAGTCTCCCTCGTCTGATTTTGCATGAACTGCAAAAAGCTCCTAAAGATTCCATCGTTCATCGTTTGCTCGGTAGTGTTGTTTACAGTAGGAATATTGTCTTCCTGTTGCACGTTCTCCTGGTTTGTGACTAAAGGTTGCTCCACAGTCTCGTACACTCCATTGTTAACGTTCTCAGCAACCATTCTTAAATACTTCCATAAAACAAGGGTTAATTAAACATATCACATAATATCCCTATATTATGACCAACCAACAAATAAGCTTAAATAGGACACACTAGCAAAGGATTTACTCATCTCTCCCCTTCTAGTTCTATTCCCCGATCTCCGCCAGAGACCATATCCCTAAGCTTTGATACCAACTGTAACGCCCCCAAAATAGGTATACAACACCCATTCTGAGTCGCCAAATACATGTTACAAAAAGCAACTACAACTTCAATAATACAAATATCGTGTGAAATACGACAATACATACTGTGAGTTTAAATACAATATTGTCTTCTAGACAATATCTACACCCAAATAAATCCTCATTATAATTATTCAAACACTATTTTACATAAATAGTGAGGACTGCTTAAACATCTTTCTAGAAATATCACTCCATACCCCGACTCGATCTTGCTATGTTCTCACCTCCTGAGAAGAAAAATGGAACAAAAAGGAAAAGGATGAGCTCAACTAGCCCAGTAAAGAATATTATGACTAAGATAATATACAACAAATTATCGTTAGTCTTCAACAGGGAAAAATCTGATAAAATATAATCGACAACGAGTTTTAGATCAACAAATAATGCGAAAAAAGCAATCCATTAAAAGAGTCACGTAGAGGATGAATTCTACTATCTTCTAATATTTAAGAGTTCATCATCAATATTTTATCCATGTAACAACAATCAATATACATCTTTAATCATCTTTGCACTAGAGGCCAAAGATAATCATTTATATCACCGGTTGGTCATGTTAAACTCAACACCTGTTCATCTTTGCACTACGGGCCAAAGATATTCATCAGTAATCATTTATCTTTGCACTACAGGCCAAAGATATTCAATAATACCATCATTAAGGACTGAGGATGATGAAAAATATTTTTAAGAACGAATCTAGTGAGATAGAAGGACAAATATTAGGGATTCGTATAACAGTTTTATCCAAGATCAATAATACTCCATAATAACCAATTTTGAAGGAGAATTCAAAAATAACGATCAAAACATGGATACAATCAAAGATAGTAGCCAAAATAGATATCTTGGACAAAAAGGAAAATTTTTATTTTTCGGTGAATAGTACCGTAATCGTGAATAGTGCCGTATATGTGAATAGTGCCGTATACGTGAATAGTAACCCCGACACAAAAAGTTCCAAATTTGATTAAAAAGTTCACCAGTAATTCGGCATAATGATATTGAAGAAAATAACATCCCTTACCTCAAAATAACCGTACTTCTGACTGAATTTCGGTATAGTGCTGACAGAAACTCGCACCGTATAGCAACACTCAAAGTATACTCACAAGAACACGCTTGATATATAGAGAGAGAAGTAGAGAGAAAGCTTATGTTTCTGGTGTGATTTTCAATTCTAACTTAGCCCTCTATTTATAGGAAAATGCTAGAACGCCAAAGGAGACTAAAATAAAAAAAATATCATTTTCTTTTTCTTATTCCACACCAACCTTCACCAACCAATTTTGAAAGCCATCAGCCATCTTTGGTCAAAAACATCAGCCACCCATGTGCCAACAACCACAAAAACGTTTTTCTTAAATAAAATAATTAAAATTTCCAAAAATCAATTATTTCGGAACTCCGGAACTTCAATAATTCACAATAAATAGGTCTTTTATCAGAAATTTCGAATCTCGCGAGTTTTTATAGGAAATTCAATTATCTACAACTTTGCAGAAGGAAATTTCCAAATTCCAAACAGAAATTGACCGAAATCCACAAATGGGCGATTTTACAGTCTATAATAAATTTTCGGTCAAGAATTGTGTTCACCGACACACAAAACATGTGTTAAACATTTAATGCCACAAAAATACTCTTCCTCCTCATATACTCATATATCCCACATTCATTATAAAAATATCACTGTTAATATATTATTAAAATAATATATTTAAATGAATTATTTTATCAAAAAAAGATAAAATATTAATTTTCAACAATTGTCACATTAAAAATTTCATCCATCTATATCCACATAAAATAAATATTTTCTTTATCATAATAATCAATAATTAATTGTTCAAAAATAATATTACAGAATCACAGTACTGACAACCAGGCCGTTCCCAGGATAGAGGGGGCTTTCCAATAAGGATTTCTCTTTACTGGCGCACAATTAGGTGACCAAACCTCTCCTTAGATAGAACTTTCTAGACATTGCCAATAATGTTATCTGATAATATTATTCAAATAATATGAATTATTGATCTGATAATGGAAAATACTGTGCAGTGACAATTATTGAAATAATAATAATATAAATATCAACACAGCAATTATTGAATCAATAAAATAATGAAAAATAATTACTGTAATAATTATTGAGTAGTGTCTTCTTACGTACGAATCAATAATTCAACAATACTGTGCAATACCATGTGCTACTGTGCAACCACGCGTATTACTGTATTTTAACCACCAGGTAACCCAACAGTGTTAACGGTAATAATTTACGCCGTTATTTATAAAACTCAATCTTTGTCGTTTTCTTTCATCCAACTGTTTTCCATTATGGGGCCCACAATTGACTGCGCCGTCGTACGATTATTCCCGACAAAAAGAATATTCCACGACCAAACGAATATTCCCCGACAACAATTATTATTTTATAACCACTTGTTTATTTTGTAAAAATTTTCACATTTCACCCATAACCAAAGTATTATATCAAATTAACCCTTATTAATTTAGAATAATGAATAAAGGAACGTTCAATTTTATTTATAATAAGTTGGGGTCTTACAGTGACCCTTGTTGCTTTAGTACCAAAAAGCTTCTTGTCAAAGCTTGAGTAGCTAGTACTCTCTCTTAAATAATGTGTGATAGTTCTTTTATTGCTCCACTAATGGTTCATACTTTTAGGTAGTTGAATCTAATCTTGGCCTTTAATATCAAGGTACAGAGCAGTTGTGCGAACACAATCATCAAAAGTTGAGATGGTTGAAGCTTTGTTCAAACCTTCACCGCATGGGAAAGATTTTTGCATCATGACTTCATGAGGTATGTAATTCATGTTTGGAGCTTCTTTTTTATTTTTCCCAAACCTTTTGTTGGCTTTCTAACTTTTTGATCCTGCCTTGACTAATTAGATGGTGCTACTGGGATACTTTGTATGTGGATTATAAATGTTACAGCTGATCTTGTATGCCATATACTGCAAAAAAGAACTGCTGATAATTCTCATCCTTGGACTTGGACACTTGAATGAATCAATGTTAATGCTGATGCTTACTGGAAATTTGAATCCTTGTGATGGTGTTTGTTAGATAATGCTGCTGCTAGAAACTTGAATGTTAATGTTGTTGCTGCTACTAATGTGTATTTTGTAATTCATATGCCTAACTTTTTAAAATTGTATATTGTAAATTGTAAATTTGGAATCAATAATATGATATAAGCTCGTTTTTACTCGAGTTCGATTCAAAACAAGTAGTTCGAATATAATTTCGAGTCGAGTTGATCTTTGAGTATCATTTTTTGCATCGAGTCGAATACGAGTACATTGTTTAAATTTTATTTCAAATTCGAATCGAATACGAGCAAGATATTTTTGTATCGAATCAAATCTGAGCAGTCTAGAATCCGGATCGATTCGACTCGTTTACAGCCTTAGGTCTAGGGTGTGATTTGAATACATATAACAATACAGGTCAGTACAGACTGTACAGACCTGTTTGGTTATATCTATCTAAATCACACCCAAAACACTGTATTATGAAGAAAAAAAATTAGTTCCATAAAATATTAAACTTTTTTTATAGTTGTTTTTAAAAAAAAGTATAAATAAATAAACAAATCCGTATTTTAACAAAATTCGAGAGTCCGGATCTGATCCGGACCATATATATATACTAGCAACAGTCTCGTGCTTTTGACACTATGGACGGTGGAATTTATCCCAAATTTTGGGCGGCTCAGATGATTTCTTAGGGTGAGCGACAAATTTAAAATCATTTGTATTTTGTTATATATATATATATATATATATATATATATATATATATATAGGGTCCGGTTCCTATCCGGACTCTCACATTTTCTTAAAATGCTGACTTTTTTTTTCTTTTTTTTAAAACAACTAAAAAAAGTTAAATATTTTATGGAACTGAAATTTTTTCATAATACAGTGTTTTTGTTGTGATTTGAATACATATAACAAAACAGATCTGTACAGTCTGTACATACATATTTTGTTATGTGTATCTAAATCACGTCCAAAACACTGTATTATGAAAAAATTTCAATTCCATAAAATATTTAAAAAAATAGTTGTTTTAAAAAAAAAATTATCCACATTTTAAGTCAATCTGAACTCCCGGACGAGATCCATTTCGTATATATATATATATATTTGTGTCTTTTTCACAAGGAATGAGCTTCAATCAATGCTTTGAATACGATGCCCTGATCTCTCCACCAGTGTTTTTGAGTTTTTTTGTCAATGCCCATATATCTGGATTACCAAAAAATAATAATATAAGTTTTGAACGAATGGAGTAGAATTTGTCTCCATGATTGTTTTGAAAAATCTCTAGTGATATAGATAATATATAATATTGGTTCCGTTTCAAAATGTAAATGATGAATATTGACTTTTAAATGTGAATTTGATGCATTTTTATTTATTTTTTGAAGAACAATCAACAGATTGAAGATTTTATTAATTCAAATCATCATATACAATTAAAGGGAGAGTACTAAAATTAACTTCATCCACCCAAAAAGTAGGAGCTTGAAACTCCAAAAATTGAGCGAGATCTGCTGGACCATGAGCTACTCTATTTCCAATTCGCCCAACATGATTAAAATCAACTGCGTCAAAGTAACTAACTAGCGAGCGACAATATCCTCAATAACATCATTAAAATAGTTTTGATAACTCTACTATTATCGCTCTCCACAATGATTTGGAAACTTGAAACTGTTAAATTTATACAATTTTCATATTTGCAATTGTTTTGACAAAAATTAAATCTATTTCTAGTTTGTTTTTTGAAAGTCAGCATTGAAGTTATATTTGAAATTCAGTGTGTACACACTTATAGAAAGGATGGTTGAATAGGTGTATGTGATAACTATGATAATTTTAAATTTTCTGCTACAAATGTTATCCAGACAGGTAGTATGACTTGTCTGCTTAGATGTTTGAATACTGAGAAAGGATTTAGAAACATTTATTTCAAATTTATCTAGTATATAATAAAATTTGATTGAGACTCGTTTAGTTACCGAGTCGATCACGATCTTTAAACGAACCGAGCAATTTAAACTTTTCGAACGAATATGATCCGAATATCAATAGAAATTTATAATTTAAAAAGGTTCGAATAATTTATCGAACTTTAAAATTTGTTTATATTTGAATTATTTTTATTTTCAGCCGAGTTCGAATCAAATTGTATATATGAAAAATCTCAGAACGAACCGGTCCGTCTCCATAGAATAGAAAATCGTGGTCAATTGGTTAAAGAACCAATTCGTTGGACAGCCGGATTATATATATAACCCGGCTATCTCTAGCAAACTGGACGGAGCGAACAAAGAGCGAACTGGTTATATCGACGGTTTTTTCCGCCGCCAAGCATAAAAAACCGGCTTTCTATGCTATAGCGACGGAAAAAACTGTCGTTATAGCCGGTTCGTTCTTAGTTCGCTCCTTCCTGTTTGCTGGAGAAGCAGACTATATATATATATATATATATATATATATATATATATATATATATATATATATATATAGGGAGTCCTTCCATAGCAACTGGTTGCTATGAGTACTGTGCAACACCCTCTTTTTGGACCGTTGATAAATTGAATAGATTGCTGCGATTAACTTTTCTATTTGATAAGCCGGCACAGGTTGTTGTGTCTAATTATCTACCTCTACCGGCTTCTATTTTAATAAGTAAGGCCCACGTAAAATTAACTTGTCAGTATAGTTATAAAAAATGAATATTTATTATTAAAATAATTCGGCCGAAAGAGCTTGTACCGGCTTACACATATTTTTTTAAGTTTTTTTATTTCTCCATTATATGTCATGACTCAACACATTAAAATGGAATAAAAAAATAAAATAAATTCCGGCGGGAAGAGCTTGTACCGGCCTATACATATTTTTTTTAAGTTTTTTTTATTTCTCCATTATATGTCATGACTCAGCCAGCACATTAAAATAGAATAAAAAAATAAAATAAATTCCGACTAGAAGAGCTTGTACCGGCTGGAAGAGCTTGTACCGGCCTACACATTTTTTTTAAGTTTTTTTATTTCTCCATTATATGTCATGACTCAGCCAGCACATTAAAATGGAATAAAAAAAATAAAATAAATTTCGGCCGAAAGAGCTTGTACCGGCTTACACATATTTTTTTTAAGTTTTTTTTATTTCTCCATTTTATGTCATGACTCAGCACATTAAAATGGAATAAAAAAATAAAATAAATTCCGACCGGAAGAGCTTGTACCGGCTTACACATATTTTTTTTTAACAAATTCTGGTCGGTACATGCTGATACGACCGGCATTAAAATAATAAAAAAAATTACGGACGGTACAGGCTGATACGGCTGGCATTAAAATAATAAAAAAAATTATGGCCGGTACAGGCTGATACGTCTTGCAATAAAAAATTGAAAAAAAATAGGCGGCTGGTACAGCTTGTCATGGCTGAAAATAAAAAATTGAAAAAAATAATTTTATTCAAACAATTCGCTACTAAACAGATTCGAACTCGCAACCTCAAACTCCATACACTTGTCATATGACCACCCGAGCACCACGGGCCTAGCTGTTAATTTCAACCAAAGAATAATTTTTTATTGTCAGCCGGTACAGCTTGTCACGGCTGACAATAAAAAATTGAAAAAAATAATTTTATTCAAGCAATTCATTGCTAAACAGATTCGAACTCGCAACCTCAAACTTCATACACTCGTCATATGACCACCCGAGCACCACGGGCCTAGCTTTTAATTTCAACCAAGGATATATCTTTATATTTAAACTTCACCATCCCCCAAAATCTATATTCTTTCATTATTATTATAATACGATTTATTATTATTAACAAGTCTATATAATACTTATGGGGGTTTTCTATTTAGAAATAAGTTAATATCTATATTTATTATTATCCCCTTTAATATTTTTTCTTATATAAAATATAAATAATGATCATTATAAATCTTGCATTATTAGTATTAATAATTTTATTATTAAGCAATGATTATTAGTAATGATTTTATATATTAAGCAACGATTTTATTATTAAGAAATGATTTTATTATTAATAAAACTAGTTCAATTAATCTAATAAGTAATGATGATAATTTTTCAAGTCATTTCAGGAAATTAATTTACTTATTAAATTTATAAAAGTATTGAAGTATTATTATAATAATAATAATGTGATTATCAATATTAAAAGTACAGATTATACCAATACTAGTACTGCATAACATTAAGAGGAATAGTACATATTACATGTTCATTTTCATAAAATAAAAAAAACATAGAATGATTAATACAACCGACGCCTATTTTTTTGGCTCAGGAATCCCTAGCACTCGATAGTGATTTCGCTTATCGTGGTCGGTTTCAAATCCACAAATTGCACATTTTCGATGAGTCTTAGAAGGAATGATTTTCTCTAGTGCACTCTTGAATCTAGATTGTTTTTTGCGGCCCTTTGTTTGAGAAATATTAGGCGGCAAAAACTCTTCTTCTTTTTCCACCTCTGCATCTTCATCGTCATTATCGTATCTCATATCATGATTTGGATCTCCAACTGTGCAATCAATGTCGTCATCTGCCAGTTCAGTAATATTCTCATCCGGATCATACTGGTCAACCAACTCTTTTCCTCGTGCATTCAGTTTAAGAACAGTTTTGTAACCTCGAACTGAGCAAGCCGCTTTGCTCGCTAACTCCTGGTAATCACTCATCAAATGATTATAGCGCATTGCTTGATTTTCTTCGAAGTCAGCAGATGTGGAGTTAAAGAGTAAGTCTTCACCATTGCTTTTGTTCGCGTCTCTTGTCCACCGATGAAGGATCATGTCGGTCGGTATTTGTGAAATACTCTTTGCTATGAAATATCTCAAGATGTGCCTGCATAATTCACCAGAGTGAGAAAACATTTGGCAGTTACATGTTACCGATCCCAGTTGTCGATTGTTGACAACTTCTTTATATCTTCCACCACTATCAGTTGCATCTGCATTATACACTGCATAAACCTTAGTATCAGTGACACACAACTCACTAAGTTTATGAACATTGTATTTCATGGAATCGACGAATTGACGTTGGAAACGTCTAAACATCTCTTTTGTGTACACTTGTGCAGTATGAACTTCTAAGGATGAACCGAGTACCATAATCCTTTTACGATGTTTTGTTATGTAGTCGGCCTTCCTCTCCCCGATAAACTGTCTTTCTACAGCCTTTTGACTCTGCAGTACAAAATATAGCATACCGGTTGATGCATTAACATACTCATCAAAAAAGGCATTCATGCTCTCGCTTCTTCCAGTGGTATTCATTCCCGCGGCAAAATATCTCTTTATATATGCTGGAATCCATTTCTGTCGTACATCATACAAACTTCCAAGCCATTCATTAGTATACAATTCATAGGAACTTATCAGAATATGCCAACGCTCTTCAAATTCTTCGATGGACAATGAGTTATACACACAGTTGTTATAATCATTTTTGAACGATGGGTGCTCAGAATAAACATGATGCAATTTTTCAGGAAATTTATTGCTAATATGCCAAAAACACAATAAATGATAACTAGTTGGAAGTACCGTAGCAATAGCATTATTCATGGCTCTGTCTTGATCAGTGATGATGGTTGTAGGTGCCTTGTAGTCCATGACTTCAAGCCATGTCTGTAATACCCAAACGAAAGTGTCCTCTGTCTCGTCTCGTAGCAATGTAAATCCAAACAATATAGACTGATAATGGTGGTTGACCCCGACAAATGGAACAAACGACATGCCATACTTATTTGTCTGGTATGTACTATCAAATGTCACAACGTCTCTGAACCGTTGATACATAAACCTTGATCGTGCGTCAACCCACAAAATACAAGCTATGCGGTTGTTTTCACCGGGTTTCACTCAGAAAAAAAATTTGCTAGAACTTCCGGATGCAAGTTTGTTCAAATGATTGACAGCAGCTTGTGCATCATTTTCATCTGCAAAATCACGCCTTAAATCTCGCACCACATTCTCAACATTAGCAGTAGAGAAAGGAACATTTTGCAACCCACCTCCCATTGTGCTCAAAACATTCATCATCTTACTAGGACCAATACCGGACTTATTTAAAGTGTCAATTAAATTTCTTGCAATAGGAGTAATATTTCTGTGAGTCTCGATCAAATCTACTTTGGTGGGGGTCACTAAGTGATGATTGTGCTCTAATTCAACAGTAGATATACGCAAATTGTCTTCTTTCTTATTGTGGACAACATATATTCTAGCTTTGCACATTGTTCGTCCTATAGAGTCTCTCTGTCTAGTTATTTTATTACTACTATCTTCATCATCAGATAAACTCTTGCCAACAATTGGTGTACCGACTTTCTTACATACATATTGCCTAGATCTGATATCATTCGTATTAGCATGTTTATGACTAGTTGCAATTCTAATCTCAAATCCATTTTTGCGAGCATATGATCTATAAAAATATTCAACCTCTTCCAACGTACAAAATAATTGACCAACGTACAGAACAATATCAGATTTATTACTTTCAACTTCACTAACAAATTCAGATGTATTATATGACATTTTGAAAAACTTATTTGTGAATAATAGTGATGAATTTTGCTCGATCAGAACTTCAACTTGATTTTCTGAAGTGAAAGTGGGCAACCAGATGAAACAAATTATGAGTAGAGGAGAAAAGAGAAATTAATATCAGAGAACAAATTCTATGGAAGGATAAGAAGATGGGTGCTCAGAATAAACATGAGAAAATAGCAGCTTCCTAGACAATATTTAAAGGTAAAAAGACCAGCCGGTACAGCTTGTTGCGGTTAATGCTCAAGAAGTCAAACTAATGTACTTTTCCCATATAATCAATGTCAGTTTTTCTATTCCCATAGTGTTGTATTATTATGTTTGACTACTTATTCACCAGACAGTGTTTATATCTGTAATAATAATAATAATAATAATAATAATAATAATAATAATGATAATAAAATAATTAAAAGTACATAAGCCGCTAGAATATGGAACGGCTTTATACTCAATTCGTAATAATAATAGAATAATAATAATAATCGAATAAGTATAATAAAATATTGAGAAATTTAATTTGCGGGGAGATGGAATGGTTTAAGATATATACAAATCCAAGGTCTGATATGGCAGCTAGGCCCGTGGTGCTCGGGTGGTCATATGACGAATGTTTGGAGCTTGAGGTCGCGGGTTCGAGTCTAGCTAACAGGGAAAATATATATTTATTCCCAGCCGATACAGCCTCTACCGGCCGAACGGTTTTTATTAATAATATATATATTTTTTATTTTTCCAGTCGTTACAGCCTCTACCGGCCGAAACAATTTATTAATAATATATATTCCCAACCGGTTAAGCCTGTACCGGCCGAAACTACTTAATACATATTCCCAGATTTCTTTGTCCACTTTTTCTGCAACATCACCTCGGGAAAGAACAATTTATTAATAATATATATTCCCATCCGAAACAATTTATTACTAATATATATTCCCAGATGTTTTTGACCATTTTTTCTGCAACATCACCTCGGGAAAGAACACATACAAACTCGGTAAACTAAAAAGCTAATTAAACAACAGTATCAGTGTTTGAATTTGGTCCTAAATGTATTTCATGTACCGGCTTGCATGAGCTTATTTAACCATCTATAGTGATCTATTGAGAACACACGTTGTTCAACTGGGCTAGTTCAGTATATAACTAGATAAAATTACAGTAACAGAGAGTGGAGAGAGGGAGTATTTCGGAAGAGATGAGCAAAAAACTTCAACAAGTAAGTTTTTATTTATTGTTATTTGTTCAGTTTTTAATAGTTTCTGTTGTTATTATTTTTGTATAATAGTAAAAGGATATTATTACCTCAATCAAGCCATTTTTTTTATCACTGCATGTTATTACCGAGTTTTTTTTTATTCCAGCTGTCAGCCGTGACAGGCTGTACCGGCCGGGTCTTGCCAAGCCGGCTGAAGCTGTACTGGCCGGATGCTTTTTTATTTTTTTTATTTTAATTTACCGAGTCATCATTATACAATGGAGAAAAGAAGATAAAAAAAATTAAAAAAGCTAAGTCGGTTTAAGCTGTACCGGCCGGAAAAAAAAAACTTTTGCAGCATACCATGCATTGATAAGTATTTATTTTATTATTATTTTTCATTTATTGTTTTTATTTTATTCCAGTGTACTCAATTGTTCACTTATTGTTTTAATTTATTTTTCTTCTTATTGTTTTTGTTTTTAATAGTTTCTGTTTTTACTAGTTTTTAATGCATGTTAATGTTATTACATTATATACGTGCATGTTATTATTACATGCATGCTGTTCAGTTTTTAATGCATGTTAGTGTGTATTGTTATTACTGTCATTTTGCAGCATGTTACTTTCAACTTCATTTTGTCATGCATCTTAATACTAATATGGAATTGATGTATTTTTTTAGGTAAAAAATGGATAGTTGGGAATATGGGCCAATTGATCCAAGTGTTCTGCATGATCAACAAGATCATGTATCAGATGACATATATCATGGGAGAGATAGGGGAAAACTAAGCTCCAGTCAATATACTGATCAGAAATATAATCAGTGGGCTTTGACAAAAGAACAAAAAATCCTTTTAGATAAATGTGGATTTGGAGTATTTAGTTATCAAGGTGTTGTACACCAAATTGATCTTGGTCTGATATCTGCCTTAGTCGAGAGATGGCGCCCGGAGACCAATATTTTTCATTTAAACTGTGGAGAAATAACAATCACGTTAGAGGATGTTCACTTTATTTTTGGGTTACCGGTGGTGGGAAAGCCCTTAACGGGTCCCCTTGCTGTCACCAATTTGAATTATTTTAGGGATTGTTTTGGAGATAAATTAGCTTGTGAATATTTTAGTTCAAAAAAACGCAGTGCAATTTCATTAGTGTGGTTGCACGAACATTTTAATAAATTTGCCGAGAATGCAAGTAAAGATGTTGTAGGGCGACACACAAAGGCATACATGTTGTGGTTGTGTGGAGCAATATTATTCCCTAATAGGAATAGAAATAGTGTGCACCCACGATATATGCCTTTTATTGCCAACGCTGAAGATTGTGTAACTTACTCTTGGGGCGCGGCAGTGTTAGCATATTTGAACAGATCTTTATATACTGCTACTAGGAAAGGAGTTAAATACATTAATGGTTGTGTTACATTGTTACAAATTTGGGCTTATGAGCGTGTAAGTATTGGAAAGCCAAACCCTTGGCCACAATCATCCTTATGGTTACCTAGGGCTTTAGCATGGTCCTATTTTGGAGCCCACAGTTACCCTGGTAGACGTGAGAATCCCCATCACCATTTGTCATTTTACCGAGGGGAGTTAGATATTAAGTCTATGTGGGATGTGGTTTGACGGCCTTACATAATGTGGGATGATGATATCAGTGGATTTAATTTTGAAGGAAGGTTGTTGGGATCTGGTGGGGTCCCCTTAATCCACTTTGATATTATAGAATTTCAGATGCCGGATCGTGTGATGAGACAATTCGGGTTCATGCAAGGCATACCATCAACAGCCAAAAACCACGGTGACCTTAGGAAGGAGAAAAAGTTTAAATTTATTGATGTCGAGGATTGCATGGCCTTGAGAGGGGAATATATTTTGATGTGGGAGGCATACATGGATCATCTCGAAGGACAACAAACTGAAATTTCTGATTATGTCCTAATAGATGATTACATGGTCTGGTATAGGAAAATTACACGTTGGAAAATCCACCGACCTCGACAGGCAAGCGACCACGACAGTTGTTATGAGCCTCGGGCCATTTACAACCAACAACACCTTATTTAAATGGTATAAAATTATATTCTTCTTTAATAAATCATGTATTGGAGTAAATAACTCATATTACATTTATTCATATTTATTGTTAATAATATTTGTTTGTGTTTATCTTACATGACAGGTTGAGAGTGCAAAGTCGTTACTTGATAAATTTTCAGTACTTACTCAGCTGCCTCCCGAGTTGGTTCTGCAAAAAAATAATTGGGATTTCCAATATGCCCTATACGACTTCGAAGCAAGAGGTAAACAAATACCTCGACAGGGGGTCCCACAAATTTTTGACCACAGTCCCAATACACACAACTCAATGAAGGGCTTGGAAAACAAACTGATTATGTAGTACAAGAGAGCTACATACCCACCCCACAAGTAATCGAGGAGAGCTCCATTCCCACCACTCAAGCCTACGAGGAGTGTTACATTCCAACATTCCAAACCTATGAGGAGTGTTACATTCCAACCAACTCTTCATTTGCGAGACTTACGAAAGCCAAGGGATCTAGTTCACAAAAGGTATATATAGTTATGTTAATAGTGATGGTTTTAATTATTATTGCTATATAATAATAATGTACATTTGGGTCTCAATCAGGTACAAGATGCGGGAGACCACATCTCTTATGGACCAAAAGGGTCCTTATCCAAAAGACTTAAAGATTGGAAGGAGACATTTGTAAATAAACATATGTTTGGAAACGTGGTGGCACCAGAAGGGGATTTATATCCTTTATCACATCCGCGCCAGTTATATGAATTAGAACACAATACAGTGCAATCCTTAGGGCCTGGGAGTTGGATATTTGAGCATGTCATCGACGCTTATATGTTGTTGCTACGAGACAGAGAGGAATACTACAGGTCGCGGGGAATACAAAGGTGGTCCCAATTTGGTTTCATGAATTCATTCTTCATGCATCTTGGGCACATCTATGTGCCCTGCATTAACGTGAATACTACATGGAGTTTTTGCGATCCGTATGTTAACCAAGATGTTGGTCCACCTTTACACGAATGCAAATACATATTCATGTCGGTGTGTAGTACTAATCAACGCCATTTTGTCTTGTTCCTATTCGCAGTTGAAGATTGGATGGTTACCATAATTGACCCGCACTACAATGACACTAAGTATATTAAGTTACATGAAATGTACTCAGAATTCGTTAAAGTTACGGTATGTTTAGTTTTAAAATATTTTAATTTTATAATGTCCTTTAATATTAAAAAATTATTAACCAACTACTTTGTACATGCAGGTACATTTGATACCATTTTGTTTACGAAATGGTAATCCGATGCGTTAGTGGCCCAGCGGTAATCCTACTGTACAGACCTTAAAGATTCGACCGAAACAACACAACAACTCAGACTGTGGAATTTTTGTATGCAAGTATGTTGACTGTTTCGTTAGGGCCAATGGTAATATTTCTGAAGAGAAGTGGTCCTTGGAAGATGTCACAGTCTTTCGTTACCGCGTCGCATGGGAGCTCTACAAGAAATCCGTAAGATTACTTCCGGCATATGAGATATAGAACTTATCCAACGTTATCTAATGTACATATTAATTAATAAGAATGTCTATTTGGTTGAACTTTATGGGATTTTCAAATTCATAACTTAGTAATATGAATATTATTGAATCATATAAAACCACTTCATATTATTAATACGAAAAAAAATTATCTATTTTGTTGAACTGTATGGATATTTTTATTTGGACTAATATTAATAATCACATTATTTATATTAATATTAAAAATCACTATTAATATTATTTCTAATAGTAGTAATACATGAATATAAAATTATTATTTATATTTTATTAAAGAATGATATTTTTTTAATATATTAATAATCCTTTTATTGATATTATTACAAAAATAAGAAAAAATATTAAAGGGGATAATAATAAATATAGATATTAACTTATTTTTAAATAGAAAAGCCCCATATGTATTATATAGACTTGTTAATAATAATAAATCGTAATATAATAATAATGAAAGAATATAGATTTTGGGGGATGGTGAAGTTTTAATATAAAGATATATCCTTGGTTGAAACTAACAGCTAGGCCCGTGGTGCTCGGATGGTCATATGACGAGTGTATGGAGTTTGAGGTTGCGAGTTCGAATCTGTTTAGCAGCGAATTGCTTAAATAAAATTATTTTTTTTAATTTTTTATTGTCAGCCGTGATAAGCTGTACCGGCTGACAATAAAAAATTATTCCTTGGTTGAAATTAACAGCTAGGCCCGTGGTGCTCGGGTGGTCATATGACGAGTGTATGGAGTTTGAGGTTGCGAGTTCGAATCAGTTTAGCAGCGAATTGTTTGAATAAAATTATTTTTTTCAATTTTTTATTTTCAGCCGTGACAAGCTGTACCGGCCGCCTATTTTTTTCAATTTTTTATTGCAAGCCGTATCAGCTTGTACCGGCCGTAATTTTTTTTTATTATTTTAATGCCAGCCGTATCAGCCTGTACCAGCCGTAATTTTTTTTATTATTTTAATGCTGGCCGTATCAGCCTGTACCGGCCGAAATTTATTAAAAAATATGTGTAAGCCGGTACAAGCTCTTCCGGCCAGAATTTATTTTATTTTTTTATTCCATTTTAATGTGCTGAGTCATGACATATAATGGAGAAATAAAAAAAACTTTAAAAAATATGTGTAAGCCGGTACAAGCTCTTTCGGCCGAAATTTATTTTATTTTTTTATTCCATTTTAATGTGCTGGCTGAGTCATGATATATAATGGAGAAATAAAAAAAACTTAACAAAATATGTGTAGGCCGGTACAAGCTCTTCCGACCGGTACAAGCTCTTCCGGCAGGAATTTATTTTATTTTTTTATTCCATTTTAATGTGCTGGCTGAGTCATGACATATAATGGAGAAATAAAAAAAACTTAAAAAAATATGTGTAGGCCGGTACAAGCTCTTCCGATCGGAATTTATTTTATTTTTTATTCCATTTTAATGTGCTGAGTCATGACATATAATGGAGAAATAAAAAAAACTTAAAAAAAATATGTGTAAGCCGGTACAAGCTCTTCCGGCCGGATTATTTTAATAATAAATATTTATTTTTTATAACTATACTGACAAGTTAATTTTACGTGGGCCTTACTTATTAAAATAGAAGTCGGTAGAGGTAGATAATTAGACACAACAACATGTACCGGCTTATCAAATAGAAAAGTTAATCGCAACCATCTATTCAATTTATCCACGGTCCAAAAAGAGGGTGTTGCACAGTACTCATAGCAACCGGTTGCTATGGAAGGACTCCCATATATATATATATATATATATATATATATATATAGAACTAGGATCCTGTCCGGATTCTCGGACAGGCTTAAAATACGGACCCAAGTTTTTTTATTTTTTTTTGCTTTTTTTTAAAACAACTTAAAAAAATTTAATATTTTATGGAACTGAAATTTTTTCATAATACAGTGTTTTGGGCGTGATTTGAATACCTATACCAAAAAATGTATGTACAGTCTGCACATACTGTACATACATGTTTTTGTTATATGTATCCAAATCACACTCAAAATAATGTATTATGTAAAAATTCGAGTTCCATAATTTTTATTTTTATTTTGTTGTTTTAAAAAAAATAAAGCAAAAAAAAAAGTTCGAATTTTGGTCCGGTCTGGGAGTCCGGACCAAATCCGACCTCTCTCTCTCTCTCTCTCTCTATATATATATATATATATATATATATATCTTTTTCACGAGGACTGAGATTCAATCAATGATTTGAATACGATGCCCTGATCTCTCCATGAGTGTTTTTTATTTTTTTTGTCAATGCCCATATACATGGGCAGGACTAGGGGTCGAGGGGGGTCATGTGACCTCCCAACTCTGGATTCTGAAACATGTTAATATTAGTTAAATTTGATCTTTGTTATGAGATGATATTAATTTATTTATTTTTATGTCTTTTCACCTATAATAAATTAACAATATTACTATAAGATAAAATAATGTTAAATAAATTTGATAATTAATTAATTAATATTACATTCATTTGTCTTAGTGACTTAATCATACATTGGTATCAATTTTTTTTTGTAAATGAGAATAACTCAATTCATTTTCTTACTTTGAGTGGCTACTCTCAGTTGTCTCCAAAGAAGATGACCAGAATCATAATATAAAGTTTTGAATATATAATATTATAATTTGTAATTTATCTATAAAATTAACTAATCAGTTGACTACAAAAATTCAAAGTCTGATTAATAGTCTTATAGTTCAGGGGTAATTAATATATATATTTAAAGTTATTAGACTCACAACCCATAGGTTTACAATGGTTAAAATAAGATGTTGTGAAATACTATAATTGGATAAAATAAATTTGAAAGAAGCACTGCAAGTGTCAATAAATAATTTTTTTTATTAATATATTTTGACCTCCTCTAAAAATATTCTGGTTCCGCCATTGACCATATATCTGGATTACCAAAAAATTTAAGTCAACCAAAAAAAATATGATTACCATTTTTATTGAACGAATGAAGTAGAATTTGTCTCCATGATTGTTTTGAAAAATCTCTAGTGATATAGATAATATATAATAGAAAATTGTTAAATCCACAACAAAAAATATTATTTTCACAACAAAAGTGTCGCTATAGATCCTATAACGACAGTTTTTACCGTCGCTACACATCTACAGCGACACTTTTGTTGTGAAAATAATAAAAAATATTGTGAATTTAACAATTCCCTATATAATATTGGTTCCGTTTCAAAATGTAAATGATGAATATTGACTTTTAAATGTGAATTTGATGCATTTTTATTTAAATTTATACAATTTTCATATTTGCAATTGTTTTGACAAAAATTAAATCTATTTACTAGTTTGTTTTTTGAAAGTCAGCATTGAAGTTATATTTGAAATTCAGTGTGTGCACACCTATAGAAAGGATGGTTGAATAGGTGTATGTGATAACTATGATAATTTTAAATTTTCCACTACAGATGTTATCCAAACAAATAGTATGACTTGTCTGCTTAGATGTTTGAATACTGAGAAAGGATTTAGAAACATTTATTTCAAATTTATCTAGTATATAATAAAATTAAATTGAGACTCGTTTAGCTACCGAGTCGATCACGATCTTGAATCGAACCAAGCAGTTTAAACTTTTTGAACGAATATTATCCGAATATCAATAGAAATTTATAATTTAAGAAGGTTCGAGTAATTTATCGAAATTTAAAATTTATTTATATTTGAATTATTTATATTTCGAGCCGAGTTCGAATCAAATTTTATATATGAAAAATCTCAGAACGAACTGGTCCATCTCCATAGAATAGAAAACCGTGGTCAATTGGTTAAATAACCAATTTGTTGGACAGTCAAACTATATATATAGCCTGGCTTTGACAACCCCAAAATAGGTATAATCCATCCAACCTATTCTGAGTCACCAAATACATGGTACAGAAAATAACTACAACTTTATTACAACAATTGTCGTGCGAGATACAACAACACATATGATGTGAGTTTTGATACAAATATATACCAACTATGACTCTCATCCCAACCTTGGATACCACGTCACAATGGCACCTTACATAAAGGTACAGTCAAAAACTGTTTTAGAAATTAAAACCTTTGGAAAGTGCTCAAGGAAACCTTCGTACATGGGAGGCCATGTGTCTAGGTTATTATAGATATCATATGTCCACAGAATTATCCTTGGTTGACCCAATAGACCCCAAAGAAAAATGAGAAGATTACTATCATATTCTATCCAATGGTGAGTCTTCTCTTGACATATCATTATCTCCACTGTCTTTAATTGAGGATTATATTTCAACCAAACACCAAGATTATATAGGTAGTGCTCGTAGATATACTCAGTAAGTGGATGTGCACAACCCTGTTTTATGATGACACGAGATTGTATGTCATTAGACATCTTGTATGATAGTGGCAAAACAGCCTTTCAACGTTGGGTTCGCCTCACCCTATTTGATTCACCAAATATAACTAATAAATGATGTATAAAATATAACACACTTTTCTATACTGTTTAGGAAGAACTCCACAGCTAGAGACCACCGTTTTATTCCCTTGTTACCCCCGCTAGACCAGCTACACTCTTATTACCTGAAAGGAATTGTGAAGCAAAAGGGTGAGCTCAACTAGCCCAATAAAGAATATCATGACTAAAGATAAATAAATTATCAATAGCCTTTAACAGTAATAAATCAGAGATTTAGAACATATGGTAGATGATAAAAATTTTCAACCATAGTTGCAGCGGAACGAGAAATCCATTAGAAGAGTCAAATAGACTATAAAGTCTATTATCTTCTCCAATTTAAAAGTCCACCATCAATATTTTATCCATGTAACATCAATCAACAGTTCATGTCCACAATCATGTGAATAACTCATAATCATAATTGTAGTTCTAAATTCCTCTTCTCATCCAAGACGAAGATAATTTTCATCACATGTCTTTACCTGAAACATCAAAGATCATGGTTATACCAAATCACAGTTCATGTTCATAATTATACTAATAAATTCATCTTTGCACTACGGAACAAAGATATTCATTAGCAATTCATCTTTGTGCTACAGGCCAAAGATATTCAATAACAGGTCATCTTTGCACTACAGGCCAAAGATATTCAACAACAGTTCATCTTTGCACTACAGGCCAAAGATATTCAACAACATGTCATCTTTGCACTGCAGGCCAAAGATATTAATATCCCAAAGAAATATATAATCATTTCAGAATTTATATAACCAATAATTATAACCATGTTGATCAATTCACCTTTGCACTTAAGCTAAAAATATTCAATTGTAAATTCAATGGTCATGTTCATATCAGTCAACGATTCAACTTTACACTACTGGCCAAAGAGAACCCATAGTCATGATCATACCAATAATCTACACATCTTTACACTCAAGTCAAAGAAAAATTTCTTCACTAGGATTATAAAAATGTTATATATAACAATAAAAACAATATAATCAACATATAGATTTAATCTTAAGAGTAAGATTCATAAATCAACGATAATTTGGTTAGAAAAAGAAACTAATTTTTTCGTGAATAGTAACTCATGAATAGTAACTCGTGAATAGTAATTCATGAATAGTAATCCCGACATGAAAAAGTTAGAAATTCCACAATAAAATTCATACCAATATTTCGGTATAATGATATTGAAAGAATAACATTTCTTAAACTTATAAACAATTTATTTTGATTGTTTACACTTTACTAAATAATGCATTTAATCATCCTAAAATGCCAAACTCATAAGATTTCATTACCAATAACAAAAACCCTCATCAAAAATCTGCATATACCTCATATAGGATTCTCAAGCCATAAAATCCTATTTTTCAATTTTCTTACTTCACATAACATATTTAATTCATTTACTCATAACTAGTCCATTTTCATGAAAAATACCAATAAGTACAAATAAATTTTCTTTTCTGGGATTTAGCAGAATATAGTTCCATATTGAACATATATTTTTCTCAGAATTTTTAAAATTCATTTACTATTTTTCATATGGCCAAAAAGCCGAATATTTAGACATTTATCATAAACTGTACTTTTATCCAAAAATTCCGAAATTTACATAGTATACTTCTGTTATATACATGTACTCTCAATAAACATTTCACCAATTTTGGAGTTAACCATAAGGAGTTATAAGGGTTTACTTTTAAAATAGTCTTTTCTTATAAAATTCATAACTCATAATATCTACATCCAAAAATCGCCATTATTTGACACAATCTAGAAAATTAATCAAATTATCATTTTAAAGTTTTCTAGAATTTTTGAGGTTCGAAAAAAATTACGAAACTAAAAAACATAACAACCCTTAAAATCTCTTACCTCAAAATAACAGTTCTGATCGAAATATCGGTATAAGGCTGAAGGAAACTTGCACTGATAAATAGAAACTCATAAATTATCTAAATACTCATAAAATACGCTCGATAATATAGAGAGAGAAAGAGAGAAAGCTTATATTTCTGGTGTGATTTTCAATTCTAACTTAGCCCTCTATTTATAAGAAAATGTTAGCACGCCGAAGCAGACTTGACCTGCTACCTGATGGCTTTACCTGCTACTATTTTCACCCACCACATTTAAAATAAAATTTAGCATATTTCTTCACCAACCATAAGTGGGGCCCACTCAATTCTAGAATTTTTCACCAAAATCATTTATAAATCTAATTTCTGAATCAGTCATCTCTTAAAATTCATAACAAATTATACGTCATTTTTAACGGTTCAAAATTTGTGGACATATACTCAACTTATATATGTATAACATATCCAAAAATTACAACGATCTAACAGTCAGATTAAATATTATAACTCACGCAATATATCTCAAAAACAGTGATTTAATTTGTAATACCTCTATTCCTACAAAAACAGCTCAACATTAATTCCTTCAATTATATTCACATAAAATAAATATATCCATCAATTATATCCACATAAAATAAATATTTTCTTATCATAAAAATCAATAATTAATTATTCACAAATAATATTACAGAATCACAATTATGACAACCAAGCCGTTCCCAGGAAAGAGGGGGCTTTCCGATAAGGATTTCTCCTTACTGGCGCGCAATTAGGTGACCAAACCTCTCCTTGACAAAATTTTCTAGACATTGCCAATAATGATATCTCATAATATTATTCAAATAATATGAATTATTGATCCAATAATGGAAAATACTGTGCAGTGATAATTATTGAAACAACAATAATATAAAATATCAACGCATCAATTATTAAACCAATAAAATAAAATATTGAACAGTAATTACTGTAACAATTATTGAGTAGTGCCTTCTTACGTAAGAATCAATAATTTAAAAATGTTGTGTAAAATCGTGTGCTACTGTGCAACCATGCGTATTGCTGTATTTTAACCACCGGGTATTCCAACAGTGTTAACGGTAACAACTACGTCATTATTTATAAAAACTCAAATTTGTCGTTTTCTTCATCTGACAGTTATTCTGTTATGGGGCCCACAAATGGCTGCGCCGTCGTACGAATATTCCCCGACAAAAAGAATATTCCCCGACAATAATAAATATTTTATAACCACTTACTTATTTTGAAAATTTTGCATATTTCACCCATAACCAAAGCATTATATCAAATTAACACCTTATTATTCACAATAATAAATAGAGAAAATTTGATTTTATTAATTAAAAAGTTGGGGTCTTACAACGGCTATCTCTAGTAAACTGGACAGAGCGAACGAAGAGCGAACCGGTTATATCGACGGGTTTTTCCGCCGCTATAGCATAAAAACCGGCTTTCTATGCTATAGTGACAGAAAAAATCGTCGCTATAGCAGGTTCATTCTTAGTTCGCTTCTTCCTGTTTGTTGGAGAAGCAGACTATGTGTGTGTGTGTGTGTATATATATATATATATATATATATATATATATATATATATATATATATATATATATATATATCTTTTTCACTAGGACTGAGATTCAATCAATGCTTTGAATACGATGCCCTGATTTCTCCACCAGTGTTTTTTAGTTTTTTTCAATGCCCATATACATGGGCGGAACTAGGGGGTCGAGGGGGGTCATATGACCCCCAACCCTAGAATCTGAAACATGTTAATATTAGTTAAATTTAATCTTTGTTATGAGATGATATTAATTTATTTGTTTTTTTATGTCTTTTCACCTATAATAAATTAACAATATTACTATAAGATAAAATAATGTTAAATAAATTTGATAATTAATTAATTAATATTACACTCATTTGTCTTACTGACTTAATCATAAATTGGTATCAATTTTTTTTTAAATGAGAATAACTTAATTCATTTTCTTACTTTGAGTGACTACTCTCAGTTGTCTCCAAAGAAGATGACCAGAATCATAATATAAAGTTTTGAATATATAATTTATCTATAAAAGTAACTAATCAGTTGACTAAAAAAATTCAAAGTCTGATTAATAGTCTCATAGTTCGGGGGAATTAATATATATATTTAAAGTTATTAGACTCACAACTCATAGGTTTACAATGATTGGAATAAGATGTTGTGAAATACTATAATTGGACAAAATAAATTTGAAAGAAGCACTGCAAGTGTCAATAAATAATTATTTTTATTAGTATATTTTGACCTCCTCTAAAAATGTTCTGGTTCCGCCATTGCCCATATATGCGGATTACCAAAAATTTAACTCAACCAAAAAAAAATATGATTACCATTTTTATTGAACGAATGAAGTAGAATTTGTCTCCATGATTGTTTTGAAAAATCTCTAGTGATATAGATAATATATAATATTGGTTACGTTTCAAAATGTAAATGATGAATATTGACTTTTAAATGTGAATTTGATGCATTTTTATTTAAATTTATACAATTTTCATATTTGCAATTGTTTTGACAAAAATTAAATCTATTTCTAGTTTATTTTTTGAAAGTCAGCATTGAAGTTATATTTGAAATTCAGTGTGTGCATGCCTATAGAAAGGATGGTTGAATAGCTGTATGTGATAACTATAACAATTTTAAATTTTCTGCTACAGGTGTTATCCAGACAGGTAGTATGACGTGCCCTGCTTAGATGTTATCCAAACAGGTAGTATGACGGAGCGAACGATGCAAATGAATGTACAGAGTTCTAATGCAATCCATCTGTATTTATAGTCCATGTTTGATGTACACATAGTTAACTAGTATTTTAGTTTAAGTGCAGTCTTGAAATTACGAATTCCCCAATATTTTTATAGTTGAAAATTATATATATATATATATATATATATATATATATATATATATATATATATATATATATATATATATATATATATACGGTCCGTCTCTAAAGCGAACCAAAGACGAACCGTCGTCTTTGATGTCTATGGCGACAGTTCAATCCGTCGCCATAGCCATGTAGTCTTTGGCGACGGGTCGAACCGTTGCCATAGACACTAAAGACGACGGTTCGTCTTTGATTCGCTTTTTAAAATTCGCTTTAGAACCTCTCCGTATATATATATATATATATATATATATATATATATATATATATATATATATATATATATATGTATTGAAATTGTGATAGCACAGTATAAAACTAGTACTTATTTAGAAAAATAACAATTTAAGTGCTAAAAAGATATAAATATAAACGGTAAAATCTTGGATATTTATAACGAAAATGTCAATAAAGAGTTGTATTCGATTTATAAATTAAAGTTACGGATTAAAAATAACTAGCAATGAAGAGAAAGAAATGAGAGAAAAGTTATCATAGGCCAACTCAAATTTCGAGTTTGGAATGAATTTTTGAAATGCGGACCACACCATTGAGCTCGGAATGTCGAATTTAGTAAAAAAGACTAAATACAATGGCGTGTAAGAGTTAACTTTTGTGTTCAAAGTCAACAATTGACTTTTATTGCAAAGTCAACAGTTGACTTTTAGGATTAAAACTTAAATGATAAGTACACAATATTTATAATTTTTTATTCCTTTATGTTTAGTTTGTTGCATGTTTTATGGTGTATATGATCATACAAAGGTGTTTATTGATTTAAGGAGAAAAATGGAGCTTAAAGGAGAAAAAGTCAAAAAAGCGTTGCTCGCTGGAGGTCCGGCGCGACAACGCCGGAATTGCACTGAGATGTGGCGTGGCAGTGTCGTGTGGTCAGAGTCAAGGAGAATCCCTGAATGGGTGGCGTGACATCGCCCAATTTGTAAAGGATTCCGCGCCAGGTACGGATTTCGAGGACGCATTTTTCACGCGATTTCCTAGATTTCTTTCCATATTTCAGAATTCTATTAAACTTGGATTTCTTTTTGACTGAGATTCTCTTTCTAAATTGGTTTCTATTTCTTTATGAAAACTAGAGTTATGTTTTGAAATTCTTTTTAGGATTTGAATTTCTATTTCTTATAAGAGTTAGGACTTTGTCTAGCATTATAAATACATGGTAATAGTCAGGGTTTTAGATATCTTCTACATTGGAATTCAACTCTTGTTTTAGAGGATCAAATGCATGTCAAGCTAAATTTTCTCTTTCAGTTCTTAGGGATGTTGAGCCTTATTCATAATTAACGATTTGATCAGGTTTACTTTATTTATTCCTTCTTACATGGGATTTATTATGATAATCTATTTTAATTGATTGCATGCTATTCTATCTGATTGATTTGATTTGGCCAGTTAGATTAATCTGATTAATATCATCTGCTATATTAAGATATAGTATTAAACAGATGATATTATATTTGATCATAAGTAGCAATTAGTGATGCATGATAGTGGACAAGCTTTTAAGTATTGCTAAGATTATGAGAATACAAGTTAAATAATTTCTGATTGTGTGGTTGTTACTTAAAACAACCTAATTGTCATTCTTCATGCTACTATTATATTAAATCTAGACTGATAGTTCTACGTTGTATGTGATAGACACGTAATTCATACATTTTACTATCCCTAATTTTGTCCTTTTAATTATATTAGTTTATTAAATTAATATATTTTATTTTATTTTGTAGGATTTAATATTTGTTGCAATAAAGTCAAAATCTTGGTGATCAGGCGATATTTAATGCTCTTATTCATGTAAGGAATATCCAAGAAGAATCCTACAACGAGAAGGAAAGAGGTGGAACAATCTTGGTGTGCAAGTTAAATTCAACAAGAGAAAGGAAAGTCAATCTAGAAGATCTCTTTATCTAGAAGATCTTTTTTAGAAGTTGATTACCACTAGGAAATTGAAACCTACATGGAAATGGAACAAAAGTGTCCAATTTCAATGAATCTAAATTAGGGTTCAAAGTTATTTTCCCTATAAATAAGTCTCTTGTTTCAGAGAGAAAGATTATGAGGTATTGTATTAGTTTATGCTAGGAGTAGAAGTAGATTAAATTACGTCTTCATTGTACGTTCGTTGGATGGTGATAAGTAGGTTTTATACCTACTTATCTGGTATCTATTACTTGAATTTGTTGCTTAAACTAATGTTTCTTAGTTACTTTTCATGCATTTCATGTTCATTTTGTAAGTTATACGTTTGGGAGCGGTGTGAGTGACTATTGGTAAGGAAAAGCAAGGAAAATGCAAGGAAAAAGCAATCCGGACATCATTTATGCTTTCATGTTCTTGGCTTGGAGCTTAGACTATATTGTAGAGCATTTTCTTAGCTTTTCGGAACATCTTTAATCATTCAAATCGGAGTTCGGATGAAAGAGTTATGACATTTCTACCAACGGACGTTGAACTTCACCGTTTTGGGTGGTTATTTGCATAGCAGTCACTTCCAGTCCAATTTCGACCATCATGCGTTTGATATTTCTGAAAGATCAAAGAATAAAAGTTTTAGATATCGTCGATAGCTTCGATTTGATAGGTCGCGGGCCCCGTTACTCCTCTCGGTTTAAAAGTTATGGCAATTTTAGCAGAGGAGGTTCCAGTAGAAAATTAATTGGTAGTTTGCACCTTAGCCGGGGCTGGACGTTTTTGTGCCTTAGGACCCAGCCGAGGCTGGGGTCCTGGCCATTTTAGCAGATCACTATCCAGCCAGGGCTGGGTTTTTACAAAGGAAAAAGACAGCCGGGGCTGGCCTATGCGCGGAATGAGTAGATTTTGTCCGAATTTGAGTCCGAAAAGGATTGTTTTGAGTTGTTTGATTCAAGGACTTCCAATAGAACTTAAAGACATGTACAAAGGCTTATAAAAGGAGGGGAATAACACAGAATAGAGGGGATTATTGATAAATTAGGGAGTTTTTGAAAGAATTCTATTAGATTAGATTAGAGTAAATTAGATCGAAACACTAGTTTTTAGGAGATTTGGAGATTGATGCAACTTGGAGACCATTGAAGATTCAAAGTAGGAGCAAGGAGGGAGTGTTAAATCTACAGACAATAGATTCTATCTTCTTTACTTCTTCTATTTTTGTCTTTTAATGATTATTCAATTGTGGATTCTTAGTTTAAATTCAATAATCATGAACTAATTCTTTGTTTGAGATTACAATGGATCTTATTGTGTAGTTTATTTTAATATGCTTTGTTATCAATTATTATGTTCTATTGAGAGGATTATCTATTGTGATTTGGACTTAATTGTTTAATTGCTTGGCCATCAATTACCGTGATAATCTATATGAACTCGAGAGATGAAGTATAGATTTAGATCTAATCATGATAGCATGTGTTCAGGATTTTGTTAATAACTTAAACTTGATGAGTGTTAAGGTAGAGATATGCTTGACATCGCATGTAATCGGGTAGAGAACTTATTCTTCAACCTTCTTTAATTGTAATTTACATAGAGATATAGTGGGTTAGTTGATTAAGGTGTTTAACGAATTTCTATCTTAATTGTGGATTGACGTTAATACGGTATTAGTGCATCGAGAGGTGGTTAATACTACTCTAGTGTTCTTGATTAACAATTCAGGATAGAGAATAATTGATGAGAAGTGTGTTAACTTAAATGAAGCAATAAGTGAAGTTGTGATCTTAAATCTCCTTAGTCTTAATTTAATTAGTGGAATAGTAGTTAATTTATATAGTTTGTAATTCATCCGTTTAAATAAGATTGAGTTGGTTACGGGTTAGTACTTGGTTATTTTTATTAAATAATTCTCTGTGGGAACGATACTCAACTTATCACTTTATTACTTGTTGACCACGTATACTTGCGTGTTGTGCGTAACTAGATTTTACCCAACAAGTTTTTGGTGCCGTTGCCGGGGAATTAGTTTAATATTTTTTTTACCAATATTAATTTCAATTAAAACACTCTTAATTTAAACATTTTTATTTTTATTTTTAATTCTCTTCCTATATTTCTCGCTTTTCAGGTACCATGGATGAATTTGCGTATCAATGGCCATACACGAACATGACTCAACCAAAGGAAGCGGAGATTGACAGACTCGCTACATTTCTGTAATGTCAGCACAGATTAAAAAACTTTCGAGGAAGTTGGACGTTATCGCAGCCCAGCAGAGTCGAAGGATGGCAATCATGTGTGACTATTATGCTGGCAACCATCCGAGTCATCAATGCACCGTTAGTTTTGGGCGGGGACAACAAGGTGGTGTATACCTCAACCAGTATGCATATGATAATTACCATCAAGTTTGGGGGTATCACCCGGATTCTTCATGGAGCTACAACTATCAAGACCAATACTCTGCTCCAAGTCCAACATACACGTCGGAATTCTCATATTCACCTCCAATGCGACAAGAAGACAAATCAGAGTTTATGGAATTCATGTTAAGGGCTATAGCAGAAAAAGAAGAGTTTATAAATAGTCAGGAGCTGTCAATCCAAAATTTTAATAATTGGATGGAAAAACGTTTTACAGCCTCAACCAATGGTCCTCAATACATGGCTTCCGAGATTGAAACAGAAAGTTTAAGGCTGGGGGAAATATTGTCCAAGTTCATAGTAGATGAGGAGAAGATGAGTAATTAAGCGAGGGAAAATCAAAATTTTACGGATCAGATAGAGCAAATGACCGAAGCTGTAAGCAACCTTCCTCCAAACACTTGGCTTTATGACATGGATGACGAAATTGACGGAGAACCTGAACCAAATATACAACTAGATGAGCCTCGAGATGTTAAAAAAGAGGAGACAAGTGGGGATAATGACAACAAGGTCGGTGAAGAACTAATTATGAGAACCAACGATGATGAGCCGATGTTATTTATGCCTCAAGTGCCTTCTCCTCCACAGTTCAAGAATCTGGTTAGATTTGCAAAACCTTGTCCAATTGGTAGTCATGTCATTGGCAATACTCCATGTGACGTAAAAGCGAGTACAACTTCGAAGCCATGGTGCGATGAGTTGGAGAAGATAGAAGAAGAGATTGTTGTGTCTGACAAGCCTCAATGCCAGAATCTATTCGCAGACACAATGGAGAAAACACCTAGATGCTGGACGTTCTTGAATGTGATCTTATCTAAACAAAGCATGCTAGGTGACTTTAACTCGATGGCTATCACAAATGGGAACATACCAAAAGCTATATTATTTCTAATGGATGGAGGGTTCCTCAACTTTCGAAGAGGAATTGGATAGCATTGACCAGACAAAGTCAAGCTGAAAGACTATAAATCAAGCGCTGACTGGGAGGCAACCCAGGAATTTTTATATTTATATGCTTTACTAGTTTATATAGTAGATAGGAATTAATTTTCTTATTAAGTTTTCTTATAATCTAATCCATGTTGTCTCTCTTCATTGTAGGTATTGGAGGTCTAATGGATAGTAAAATGATCGTCGCCGCCATCACCATCACTTCACGCTTAGCTAGTTATAGGGAAGTTCTCTTCTACTTATTGCTATATTTTTACAATGAGGACATTGTAATTGCTAAGTTTGGGGGAGTTTAGTTTAGTTCGTTATTGCATGTTTAGTTTCATGTTTATGTTATGTTATTTTGTATATGTTGTTAATATAGTTTAGGTTTATTATTAAAAAAATTCAAAAATTCAAAAATTCAAAAATAATAGTTAGTTACTATGTTCATCTTGTATGAGTCCAGCTATTTGATATTTACAGTTTATTTTGGCCAATGATGAGATTCGGATTGAGTAGGCAAGTATAGTACTGACTATTAGAGCTTTGATGTGATTTCTTGTTATGAATTAAATTTTTTTCTATTTGAAACTGGTATAATAAGGATAACACAGTAAAAACAACTTGTTGATTGATTGAGTTTAAATTGATACATAATGGGACTCTAAAGGATAATGCTAGTTTGAATGAAAGAATGAGAAGAATAAGTAGTGATGGCTAAAGTTCGATAAGAACCTAAGTTTGGGGGAAATAATTGGGATATATAAGCTTCAAAAAAAAAGAAAAAAAATACCGTGGCTAGTTTTGTTTCGGGGCCTTTGTTATTTGAGTAAGTACGCCCGAAGGGGTATCTTAAAACCTAGCGCCCTAAGGTCTTATATGATCTGGGAGTCGTTTGTCGAAAGCTCGTTAAGGGGTAGCACTGTTAGCCTAATGGAATGAGACATTGCACAGTCATGGTTAAAAAGTAAAAAAGAAAAAAAGAAAAAAAAAGAGAGAATAAAACGGGAAATAAGAGCAAAAAGCCCCCGTAGATGAAAATAAACCATAAGTATCCCATGTTAACCCTCGATATTGGTAATTGTTTGATTTTAGTTGGATCTAGCTTATTTTTGGATTTCTTAAGTTTACACTGTATGATGCCTTCGAAGAGACTTGTTATGTGTTAAATTTGATTTTATATCAGTTAACATTGTTGTGGAGCACACACGCACTATACCAGTGATAACAATTTAAGACTTGATGATTAACTAGGAAATTGTTGATTGGTTTTGATATGAAGTATTATCGTGTTTGCTTGATGGCTCTAAGGCCGAGTGAATTAGATTTGTGTTTATCAATACTGCTGGATTCATAGGCATATAGATTAGTTGCATTTCATTGTATTGCATTGCATTATGTTGTGTTGCTTGGGGACAAACAACGGTTTAAGTTTGGGGGTATTTGATAAGTAGGTTTTATACCTACTTATCTGGTATCTATTACTTGAATTTGTTGCTTAAACTCATGTTTCTTAGTTACTTTTCATGCATTTCATGTTCATTTTGTAGGTTATACATTTGGGAGCGGTGTGAGCAACTATTGGTAAGGAAAAGCGAGGAAAATGCAAGGAAAAAGCAATCCGGACATCGTTTATGCTTTCATATTCAATTCATGTTCTTGGCTTAGAGCTTAGACTATATTGTAGAGCATTTTCTTAGCTTTCCAGAACATCTTGAATCATTCAAATCGGAGTTCGGATGAAAGAGTTATGACATTTCTACCAACGGACGTTGAACTTCACCGTTTTTGGTGGTCATTTACATAGAAGTCACTTCCAATCCAATTTCGAACATCATGCATTTGTTATTTCTGAAATATCAAAGAATACAAGTTGTATATCTCGTCGATAGCTTCGATTTGATAGGTCGCAAGCCCCGTAACTCCTCTCGGTTTAAAAGTTATGGCAATTTTAGCAGAGGAGGTTCCAGCAGAAAATTAATTGGCAGTTTGCACCTTAGCCGGGGCTGGACGTTTTTGTGCCTTAGGACCCAGCTGGGGCTGGGGTCCAGGGCATTTTAGCAGATCACTATCCAGCCGGGGCTGGCCTATGCACGGAATGAGTAGATTTTGTCCGAATTTGAGTCCGAAAAGAATTGTTTTGAGTTATTTGATTCAATGACTTCCAATAGGACTTAAAGACATGTACAAAGGCTTATAAAAGGAGGGGAATAACACAGATTAGAGGGGATTATTGATAGATTAGGGAGTTTTTGAAAGAATTCTATTAGATTAGATTAGAGTAAATTAGATCGAAACACTAGTTTTTAGGAGATTTCGAGATTGATGCAACTTGGAGACCATTGAAGATTCAAAGTAGGAGCAAGGAGGGAGTGTTAAATCTACAGACAATAGATTCTATCTTCTTTACTTCTTCTATTTTTGTCTTTTAATGATTATTCAATTGTGGATTCTTAGTTTAAATTCAATAATCATGAACTAATTTTTTGTTTGAGATTACAATGGATCTTATTGTGTAGTTTATTTTAATATGCTTCGTTATCAATTATTATGTTCTATTGAGAGGATTGTCTATTATGATTTGGACTTAATTGTTTAATTGCTTGGCCATCAATTACCGTGATAATCTATATGAACTCGAGAGATGAAGTATAGATTTAGATCTAATCATGATAGCATGTGTTCAGGATTTTGTTAATAGCTTAAACTTGATGAGTGTTAAGGTAGATATATGCTTGACATCGCATGTAATTGGGTAGAGAACTTATTCTTCAACCTTCTTCAATTGTAATTCACATAGAGATATAGTGGGTTAGTTGATTAAGGTGTTTAACGAATTTCTATCTTAATTGTGGATTGACGTTAATACGGTATTAGTGCATCGAGAGGTGGTTAATACTACTCTAGTGTTCTTGATTAACAATTCAGGAAAGAGAATAATTGATGAGAAGTGTGTTAACTTAAATGAAGCAATAAGTGAAGTTGTGATCTTAAATCTCCATAATCTTAATTTAATTAGTGGAATAGTAGTTAATTTATATAGTTTGTAATTCATTCGTTTAAATAAGATTGAGTTGGTTACGGGTTAGTATTTGGTGATTTTTATTAAATAATTCTCTGTGGGAACGATATTCAACTTATCACTTTATTACTTGTTGACCACGTATACTTGCGTGTTGTGCGTAACTAGATTTTACCCAACAGATGGTCGTTAATTAAAGGGAGTTTTCTTATTTATTTTTAATCTACTTCTTTTCTTTATTTTAGTTAGTTTAATTATTTTTCATGTCTAGCTAATTTCTTTTATCTAGGTTGAAGATGAAATTAAATAATTATTCATGATAATATTTTTCATCTCTTCTATTATTTATGATTTTATTTTTAATTGATTTCGCTTTCATGTTTCGTTATTGAAATACCTTCGCTTTATAGTTCTAATGTGATTTTAAATTAATTCAGAGGTTTTGATAGATTATTGTTAAGATATGAGTTTTTCATAATCCATGCTTGCTCAAAGAAGTTTTGATGAGTTATAGTTAATCCTTAAATTTTCATAATCTATGCTTGCCCACGTTAATTGCAAATTACTAAATTAAAGGGAGATGAGATCAAAATCATAGTGAGTTATAAAAATAGAATAGATTGAATTATATGTTATGATTATTATTTAATGGATTAAGATTCCTAAATTTTTTTTTCTCATTATTTATTTTCATATTCTAGTTAATCAATTCTAAACCTTTATTTATAATTCACCTAAAATAGATATTACGGATACATTAAATTAATCTAGCCTCTGTGGGTTCGACCTGTACTTGTCAGTTCTTCAATTAGACACTGTGCACTTGCAGTACATAATTTTAACACATCAAATTTTTGGTGCCGCTGTCGAGGACTAGAATTAATTTTTATTTATTCCTTAATTTTTATTTATCCGAATTAGTTTTAACTCTAAATTTTTATTTATTTATTTTTTTTAATTCTTTTTCCAGGATTATTGAAGCGGATCGAAGGAGCGAATAAATAAAAATTTTGTTGTTGCGCTTTCTTCGGTACTTCGTATCTCCATATTTATTTATTTTTTAAAAATAAAATATATAAAAAATAGTAGTTTAGTTTTTTATATATATAATTTTTTTTATTTGTCGCATTCATGCATTCACTCACGTAGAGCACATCCTGTTAGGTTTTTTTATTTTTTATTTTTATATTTTTGTCAAATATAAACTGTGGTGATTGCTGGAGGATTGATGTACGTCAAAATTTCTCCTTCTTTCGTAACTCACATAGTTTTAGGACATTTTATTTGTTTATAGTTAATTTTTTATTTGTGCATTTTCATCTTTAATCTAACATTAAGGGCACAACATGTAACAAGATAAGGTGGGAATTTCATCACCCTTCCTTGTCCACAAACAACTCAATTTGCATTTTGCATAACCATGACCTAATAAATTCAAGTAGACGTTGGCCCCTAAGATTCTCGAGCTTAATTAGGACAAGAAACTCCAAGAGGAGTCTGAATTTTAAATTAATCAAACTACTGGTGTCTAGGCAAGTGGTTCAAAATGTATACGCCTAAAGATTGTGCAGTTATTCAATTAGTCACCGTTTCTACGGAGAGACTCCCGCCTTTCTTACACTTACCTGGCTAGTGGTGTGATTAATTTCGAATTTGGTGGACCTTGCGGTGTAACTTGGAATAGTTAGGAGCTGTCTAGATTTTATTTAGGTTGACCTTAGAAGTAAATTTTTTTTTATTTTTTTTGTTTTTTTTTTGTTCTTATCTGCTTATTTGTTAAGTAGTGTATGCAAAGAGTGTGGATTAGGGACGAAACATCCCGATTAGTGAGAAAACTTGATTTTTCGAATTTCACTTTAAAAGATCTCATTTTAAGAAAAATGGAGGGCGCACAAACTGTTTCTTTAAGGGATCGATGTTATCCTTCCCGCTCTGCCCAACCTTCATATATCAGTCTACCACCGGTAACTGGTAATAATTTTGAACTTAAGCCACATTTTATAAATATGTAACCTAAGTTTACGGAGATTGAAGATGCATATTTATTTATTCAGGAATTTGAGGAAGTTTGTGCCCTAATAAAAATTCAACAATTGTCTGATGACTCAATTAGGCTAAGATTTATAACATTTGATTTAAAAGATAATGCTAAAAATGGTTATATAGCCTACCAAATAAATCCATATCAGCCTGGAAAGGAATTGTTGTTACATTTCTAAAAAAATATTTTCTAAATCATAAAACTGCTAAAATTAGGACTGCAATTCATCAATTTTGCCAACTTAAAAAGAGTCATTTTGGAAATATTTTCATAGATTTAAAAATTTGTTATCCCAGTGCCCACACCACGAAATTGAGAAATGGAGATTGTGTCAAATTGCTTACGAAGGTTTAGACTATCCCACTAAAAGAATGTTAGAGTCAATGTGTCAAGGGGATTTTTTGAATAATGATGAGAAAAAAGCTTGGGAGTTTTTAGAAGACTTGGTAGAAAAAACCATGCAATGGGAAACCACCCGAGAGACCGATAAACCTAGTTCATCTAGGGGTGTTTATAAGACCCCAAATTATTAATAAATAAAATTTATTTTCCTCTATTTATTATTTTGAAATAGTAAGGGTTGATTTGATTAATGTGATTAGTTATGGGTAAAATGCGCAAATATTTTACATAAGCAGGTGATTATAAAATATTCATTGTTGTCGGGGAATATTCGTTTGGTCGTTGAATATTCTTGCTGTCGGGGAATATTCGTACGACGACGCAGTCTTTTGTGGGCCCCATAACAGAAAGCGATTGGATGAAGAAAATGACAAGTATAAGTTGTTTATAAATAACGGCGCAGTTGTTACCGTTAATACTGTTGGAATACCCGGTGGTTAAAACACAGTAATACGCGTTATTGCACAGTAACACACGGTATTGCACCAATTATTGATTTTTACGTAAGAAGGTACTACTCAATAATTGTTACAGTAGTTACTGTTCAGTATTTTATTTTATTGATTCAATAATTGTTGCGTTGATATTTTATATTACTGTTGTTTCAATAATTGTCACTACACAGTATTTTCCATTATCGAAGCAATAATTCATATTATCTGAATAATATTATTAGAAAACATTATTGGCAATGTCTAGAAAGTTCTGTCTAAGGAGAGGTTTGGTCACCTAATTGCGCGCTAGTAAGGAGAAATTCTTATTGGAAAGCCCCCTCTTTCCTGGGAACGGCCCGGTTGCCAGTACTGTGATTCTGTAATATTATTTGTGAATAATTAATTATTGATTTATATGATGAGGAAAATATTCATTTTATGTGGATATAGATGGAGAAAATTTTTAAAGTGACAATTGTTGAAAATTGATATTTTATCTTTTCTGATAAAATAATATTTTATTATATTATTATAATATAATAATGATGATATTTTTATAATGAATGTGGGATATATGAGTATATGAGGAGGAAGAGTATTTTTATTGCAAAAGTTGTTTAAAACATGTTAAACATGTCTGTGGGCCCATTTCTTGACTGAAATTTGATTATAGCATGTAAAATCGTCCGTTTATGGATTTCGGTTAATTTTTATTTGGAATTTGGAAAAACTTTCTTCTGCAAAGTTGTAGAGAATTGAATTTTCTATACAAAATTGCAAGATTCGAATTTTTTGATAAAAGGGCTATTTATTATGAATTATTGAAGTTCCAAAGTTCTGAAATAATTGATTTTTAGAAGTTTTAATTAATTATTTTAAGAAAAACATTTTTAACAAGTTGATTGCACATGTTAATTGCTAAAATCTGATGTCTTGAGTGTGCGTAGGAAATTTATTAAATAATAATAATATTTTATTAAATTTTCTGCTTTGGTGTTCTAAGTATTTTCCTATAAATAGGGTGCTTAGGTTAGAATTGAAAAATACACCAGAAACTACAGATTTCTCTCTCTTTCTCTCTCAATATATTGAGTGTATTCTTGTGAGTATTTTAGTACTTTGAGTATTGGTATACGGTGCAAGTCCTTTCAGCACTATATCCAGTATACCAGTCAGAAGTACTATCCTTTTTAGGTAAGGGATGTTATTTTCTTCTCAAATGATAATATTTCTTCAATATCATTATGCTGAAATATTGGTTGGAACTTTTTATCAAATTTGGAACTTTTTCATGTCGGGATTACTATTCATGAGTTACTATTCACGAGTTACTATTCTCGAGTTACTATTCATGAGTACTATTCACGAAGCATGATGATATTTTTTTGTGAAATTTATATCTTTTGGTGTCGGAGTTACTATTCACGTATACGAGAGTATTCACGTATACGGCACTATTCACGAATACGACACTATTCACAGAAAAATTAAATTTTCGTTTTTCGTCCAAGATATCTATTATGGATACTAGTTTTGATTGTATCCATGTTTTGATCATTCTTGAATCTTACTCCACTACTGGTTATTTATGAAGTATTTTTGAACTTGGATTGTTTAAAGTACGAATCCTTAATATTTATTCTTTTGTTTCACTGGATTCGTTTTCTTTAAAATATCTTTCATCATCCTCAGTCATAAATGATGATATAATTGAATATCTTTGGCCTTTAGTGCAAAGATGAATGATTTCTAATGAATATCTTTGGTCCGTAGTGCAAAGATGAACAAGTGTTTAGATGAACATGACCAACTGATGAATATCTTTGGCCTGTATTGCAAAGATGAATATTTGATTTCAGATATATATATTGATTGATGTTACAAGGATAAAAGATAGACGATGAACTTTTAAATTCATATATAGAAGATAGTAGTTTGCATTCTCTACTTAACTCTTCTAATGAATTATTATTTCCACTGCGAATATTGATTTAAAACTTGTTGTCTATTGTATTCTATTAGATTTTTCCCTGTTGAAGACTAACGATAATTTGTTTTATATTATCTTAGTCATAATGTTCTTTACTGGGCTAGTTGAGCTCACCCTTTTCCTTGTTGTTCTATTTTTATTCTCAGCAGGCGAGAATGTAGCGAGTACTAGTCGGGGTGTGGAATGATGGTTCTAGAAGTCGTTTTAGTAGTCCTTACCATTTTTATAAAATAATGTATCAATAATTGTACTGAGGACTTATTTGAGTGTGGATATTGTCTAGATGACAATATTTGTATTTAAACTCAAAGTTTTTATGTTGTATTAATAAAGTTGTAGTTGTTTCTGTACCATGTATTTTGACGACTTAGAATGGGTGTTGTATACCTATTTTGGGGGCGTCACAGTGTTCATACAATTGGCAATTCAATTGCTACCGAAGCTAAGTTGGCTGGTGTACTTAAAAGACATGAAGCTTTAGAAACTAGTGGACAATCACACATGAACCAAGTCTCAACACCAACACTTTTGTGTCTAAGGTGTAATTCACCAAGCCATGTGATTGAGGAATTTTCTAGAGTCATGCCCCAACCTGAAGAATATGAACAAGTCAATGAAATATTTCAAAGACCTAGGAATGACCCATTTGCACCCACTTATAATCCAATCATCCTAATTTTGAATGGAACCAATGACCCTACCAAAATAATTCCTCAAATCAGGTCAATCAGTCTCTAAATCAATCTTTTCAACCTCACCAAAAGCCAAATCCTGGTCCATACCAAAATTCAAGTTCAACAACCTCATATCCACGAGGTTTTTCTAATGAAAGTGAGAAGAGACTTAACACTTTAGAGAAGAGCATAGAAACTGTAATGAAATCTCATAATAATTTCATGCAAAACACTAACCAAGCCTTATCTCGCCTAGAGATCCAAATGAGTCAATTGACCACTATAGTTAGTGAAATAGATAAGGGTAAGCTTCCTAGTCAACCCGAGATCAATCCAAAATTTTCAGTCCCTAATCAAAAACCTTATCATACTTGAAAACAACCAAGTCAATCATGTGAATTCTATAATTTCTTTAAGGTCTGGAAATTATTTTAATAATCATTTTGGCATTGATAATGAAGAAGAGAAAAATTTAAATGTTGAATCTAACAATCCATCTTCAAAGTCAGCCCAGCCTGAAAAGCCCACAAACTCTGAGTTAGTAGGTCCATCTACTAAGCTTGTTTCAAAAAATGATCAAACCAAGTCTTCTGAATTAAATGAAAAAGTCTTTAAACCAAAAGCCCCATTTCCTCAAAGACTTATTTCGAACAAGCAGTCAGCCCATATGGACAAAATTCTGGAAGTGTTCAAACAAATGAAAATTAAAATTCCTCTTCTAGATGCCATTCAACAAGTTCCATAATATGCTAAATGTCTAAAAGATTTGTGCACACACAAAAGAACCACTCATGTTCCTAAGAAAGCTTTTCTAATAGCCCATATTAGTTCTATCTTGTCATGTCAAGTCCCTGTGAAGTATAAGGACCCCAGTTGCCCTACAATTTTATGCATCATAGGTGACACGTTAATTGAAAAAGCTTTGCTTGATTTAGGAGCTAGTGTGAACCTGTTACCATTTTCTGTGTACCAAACCTTAGGTTTAAAGGAGTTGAAAAAGACAAGTGTCACAATCCAACTAGCTGACCATTTTGTTAAAGTGCCAAAAGGAATAGTTGAAGATGTACTCATTAAGGTTGGTAATTTTTGTCTTCCCTGTTAACTTTGTTGTCCTTGAAACTCAGACTGTTGTCAATCCCAATGGTCAAATTCCTGTAATTTTAGGTAGACCATTTCTAGCAACTTCTAATGCGTTAATCAATTGTAGAAATGGACTAATGAAATTGACATTTGGAAACATGACAATTGACTTAAATGTGTTTAATGTGGGAGAGCAACCTAGTGATTTGTTTGACCAGTCCGTTGAAGTGAACATGATTCAGAAAATGTTGGGAAATGAACTTACAGGGGAAGATGAAATTGTTAACTTTTGTCTAAATTATTTTGGTCAAAATTGGGATGAAACTGAATACTTGAATGAGGTCAATGAGATGTTGGACTTCACAGCCCAAAAATCTTACTCTAGATTGGAACCTATAGTTGAATCAAGTTTAACACATTTTGAGCATTTTCAAGAGAATCAAATTGACCTTAAATCCTCTTATGATCATTTTAAGTCTACCTTGGGTCCATCCGAAGCGCCTTCCAGAAACACTAAATGTGATTTAACAAATGAACCAAAGGTTGTGGACAATGATAATCTTCCATGTTTAGATAATGAGATCATATCTCCCATTTCAAATAATGCATGTGTTAATCCAGTGGTGCCTAAACATGGTATAACCGTTATTCAAAATGATGAACATGTTTTAGTGCCCCTTGGTAATGAATATGGATGACAAGTTTGGATAGATTTCATGAAGTTAGAATTTTTCAAAAGGAACTGTCATTTTTTCGTTATCCTTCCCTGACTCAATTTTAAAAGAATCAGTCGGGTATGCTCACCATTGTTCTTCTGTTTCAAATTATAACTATTTCCAATTACCCAGACTGTGAGACCCCGAATTTTATGAAATAAAAGTATTCAATTTTTATATTTTGGTAAATAGTTAAATTGATAAAAGTTTAAAGTTAAGGGTGATATGTAAAATTTTTTTAAAGTAGACAAGTTATCATAAAATACCCGATTACTATTTACTCTAGTATCGTTCACTCAAGTATTTGGGGCACTTTTTGTGTCAGAGTACTATTCACGAGTTACTATTCACGGGTTAATATTCACCTAAATTACTATTCACCCGAATATTATTCACTCGGGTATTTGAGGTATTTTTTGTGTCGGAGTACTATTCACGAGTTACTATTCATGAGTTACTATTCACGAGTTACAATTTACCTGATTACTATTCACTCTAGTATTGTTCACTCGGGTATTTGGGACACTTTTTGTGCCAGGGTACTATTCACAGGGTACTATTCCCGAAGTAGTATTCACGGGGTACTATTCACCCGAAAAATATATTTCTTTTCGGTCTAAATCATTTTTTGGGTACAATATTATTCCATGAGGAGATGTACTAATTTTTCAGACCGTTGGTTGAAATTATAATACTAAATCAATATGGATTGTTGGTTTAAAGTTTTAATAGTAAAATCTTTTTATATAAAACAGAATACTTTTATAAAGTTATTCTATAAATAGAATATATTATATTCTATTATGCATAGTGTTTTGCATAGTAAAATCTTTTTATATAAAATAGAATACTTTTATAAAGTTATTCTATAAATAGAATATATTATATTTTATTATGCATAGTGTTACATAGTGCTTACATAGTGTTTTGCATAGTAAAATCTTTTTATATAAAACAGAATACTTTTATAAAGTTATTCATTTTATTAGATTATAAATAGAATATATTATATTTTATTTAAAAGATTTTTCTTTAAATATGGACCGTCCGATTAAAAGTAAATCAATCTAGACCGTTCATGAATTAGTTACTATGCAATCCATTCTCCTATAAATAGAAGCTCATTCCTTCATTATTTCTTACGAATTCACTGAAACTCTAGGGAGAGAAACTATAGAGAGAGTTCTTCTTCTATAATCTTGAGCGTATTTCTTTAGAGTTTAAGAAAGCTTTGAGCGTAATACAAGTTTCTTCGAGTATATCCTCGCCCTACCAGTCGGAATACTCTTCTTTCAAAAGTAAGGGATAATATTTGTTGTACTCGTAAGGGGTACGATATTATTTCTTTTGTATTCATGAAGAGAACTTCTGTTATTCTATTCTTTACTATTATGTTGGAATAACCTGTCTATGCGAAGTACCGCATACTTGGTAAAATTCTTCTGTTATTTCATTCTTTATTATTATGTTGGAATAACCTGTTTATGCGAACTACCGCATACATGGTGAAATTCTTCTATTATTCCATTCTTTATTATTCTGTCGAAATATCCTGTCTGTGTGTTTACGCATGACCTGGTTCCATTATTTATTATTATGTTGGAATAACCTGTCTGTGCGATCTATCGCATGTATGGTGAATTCTGTTATTATTCCATTCTTATTTATTCTGTTAAAATATCATGTCTGTGCGATTACGCATGACCTGGTTCCATTATTTATTATTCTGTTTGAATAACCTGTCTGTGCGGATTACCCACGCATGGTGAAATTCTTCTGTTATTCCATTCTTTATTATTATGTTGGAATAACATGTCTATGTGAAGTACTTCATATATGGTGAAATTCTTATATTATTCCATTCTTTATTATTATGTTGGAATAACCTGTCTGTGCGAAGTACTGCATACATGGTGAAATTCTTTTATTATTCCATTTTTATTACATTATTGGTTATTGGTTTTACAGTTGTATGTCTTTGGCCCGTAGTGCAAAGATGATATGTTGTTGAATTTCTTTGGCCTGTAGTGCAAAGATGATCTGTTGTTTGATAGCTTTGACCCGTAGTGCGAAGATGGACAGGTGTATGACATGATCATGACCACTAGTGATACTAACGAATATCCTTGGCCGTAGTGCATGGATAATTCAATGTTGTGATTGGCAGGATCATGACCATTAGTTAACAATTGATTGTCTTTAGCCGTAGTGCACTGACAGGCAATTGATTGGTATGATCATGACCATTGGTATTATAGTTGAATATCTTTGGCCCGTAGTGCAAAGATAGAAAACTGATTGGTATGATCATTGTTATTACATTTGAATATCTTCAGCCTTTGGGGCAAGAATATTGAGTAAACGTTCTATTAAGCCTTTGTGGCAAGAAGGAACAATTAATTCACATTATTATAAATATGAATTGTGAATTTAACTAACATCTTTGGTGGTTCAGGTGAAGACAAGTGATGAAAGTTCTAATTGTCTTGAGTATAACAAAGAACTGTTGATGAGTAGTACAAGAATAAAATATCAACGATGGACTTTTAATCTAGAAGAGATAGTAGATATTAGGTTCTACTTGACTCTTCTAATGGATAGCTTGTTCTGCTGCAGTTAAACTTGATGTCTGTTATATTTTATCAGTTTAACACTGTTGAAGGCTAATGAAAAATTATTCTGCATTATCTTAGTCATGATAATTCTTACTGGGCTAGTTGAGCTCACCCTTTCTTTCACAGTTCTCTTCAGGAAATGAGAACGTAGCTAGGACTGGTCGGGGAATAGAGTGATGTCCAGATGATAGCATTAGTAGTCCTCACTATTCTGTGAAATAGTGTGACAATAAATGTAATGAGGATCCCATTGAGTGTGGATATTGTCTAGATGACAATATTCTTATTAAAACTCACAGCCTATGTTTTGTCGTATTTTATAGCTCATGTTGTATAATTAAGTTTGTATTTGAATTATGTTCCATGTATCTGGCGACCCAAGATGGGTGATGTAGAACCAAATTTTGGGGGCGTCACAGTTGGTATCAAAGCTTTGGGATATGATCACTGGCTGAGATGTGAGACGAGAACTAGGAGGGGAGAGACGGGGATTTCCTTCACTAGTATGACCTACCTAAGTTTATTTGGTATTTATTTGGTCGGTTAGAGTATATGGATAATATGTGGCATGTCAATTAACCCTTATTTTGAAACTATATTCTAGAATGATATTTGAAATACAGGAGATGAGAAATGGAAAATCATGATAGAGAGGAAATAACTGGGAAGGTGCAATTCTGAAAGAAAGCAAGGTATTCTCAATTCTTCGAATATCAAGTACGTACGTAAATTTCGAGGGCAAAATTTCATAAGGAGGGGAGATTGTGAGACCCCGAATTTTATGAAATAAAAATAATCAATTTTTATATTTTGGGAAATAGTTAAATTGATAAAAGTTTAAAGTTAAGGGTGATATGTGAAAAATTTTCAAAGTAGACAAGTTGTCATAAAATACCCGGTTACTATTTACTCTAGTATTGTTCACTAGAGTATTTGGGACACTTTTTATGTCGAAGTACTATTCATGAGTTACTATTCACGAGTTACTATTCACGGGTAACTATTCACCTAAATTACTATTCACCCGAATATTATTCACTCGGGTATTTGGGGTATTTTTCGTGTTGGAGTACTATTCATGAGTAATTCACGGGTTACTATTCACTCTAGTATTGTTCACTCGGGTATTTGGGACACTTTTTCTGTCGTGGTACTATTCACAGGATATTATTCCTGAAGTATTATTCACGGGGTACTATTCACCAAAAAAATATATTTCTTTTCGGTCTAAATCATTTTTGGGTACAATATTATTCCATGAGGAGATGTGCTAATTTTTCAGACCGTTGGTTGAAATTATAATAGTAAATCAATATGGATCGTTGGTTTAAAGTTTTAATAGTAAAATCTTTTTATATAAAACAGAATACTTTTATAAAGTTATTCTATAAATAGAATATATTATATTCTATTATGCATAGTGTTTTGCATAGTAAAATCTTTTTATATAAAATAGAATACTTTTATAAAGTTATTCTATAAATATAATATATTATATTTTATTATGCATAGTGTTACATAGTGCTTACATAGTGTTTTGCATAGTAAAATCTTTTTATATAAAACAAAATAATTTTATAAAGTTATTCGTTTTATTAGATTATAAATAGAATATATTATATTTTATTTAAAAGATTTTGATTTAAATATGGACTGTCCGATTAAAAGTAAATCAATCTAGACCGTTCATAAATTAGTTACTATGCAATCCATTCTCCTATAAATAGAAGCTCATTCCTTCATCATTTCTTACAAATTCACTGAAACTCTAGGGAGAGAAACTATAGAGAGAGTTCTTCTTCTATAATCTTGAGCGTATTTCTTTAGAGTTTAAGAAAGCTTTGAGTGTAATACAAGTTTCTTCGAGTATATCCTCGCCCTACCAGTCGGAATACTCTTCTTTCAAAAGTAAAGAATATTATTTGTTGTACTCGTAAGGGGTACGGTATTATTTCTTTTGTATTCATGAAGAGAACTTCTGTTATTCTATTCTTTACTATTATGTTGGAATAACCTGTCTATGCGAAGTACCACATACTTGGTGAAATTCTTCTGTTATTTCATTCTTTATTATTATGTTGGAATAACCTGTTTATGCGAACTACCGCATACATGGTGAAATTCTTCTATTATTCCATTCTTTATTATTCTGTCAGAATATCCTGTCTGTGCGTTTACGCATGACCTGGTTCCATTATTTATTATTATGTTGGAATAACATGTCTGTGCGATCTATCACATGTATGGTGAATTCTGTTGTTATTCCATTCTTATTTATTATGTTAAAATATCATGTCTATGCGATTACGCATGACCTGGTTCTATTATTTATTGTTCTGTTTGAATAACCTGTCTGTGCGGATTACGCACGCATGGTGAAATTCTTCTATTATTCCATTCTTTATTATTATGTTGGAATAACCTGTCTATGTGAAGTATTGCATATATGGTGAAATTCTATTATTATTCCATTCTTTATTATTATGTTGGAATAACCTGTCTATGCGAAGTACTGCATACATGGTGAAATTATTTTATTATTCCATTTTTTATTATACTATTGGTTATTGGTTTAACAGTTGTATGTCTTTGGCCCGTAGTGCAAAGATGATATGTTGTTGAATTTCTTTGGCCTGTAGTGCAAAGATGATCTGTTGTTTGATAGCTTTGACCCGTAGTGCGAAGATGGACAAGTGTATGACATGATCATGACCACTAGTGATACTAACGAATATCCTTGGCCGTAGTGCATGGATAATTCAATGTTGTGATTGGCAGGATCATGACCATTAGTTAACAATTGATTGTCTTTAGCCGTAGTGCACTGACAGGCAATTGATTGGTATGATCATGACCATTGGTATTATAGTTGAATATCTTTGGCCCGTAGTGCAAAGATAGAAAACTGATTGGTATGATCATTGTTATTACATTTGAATATCTTCAGCCTTTGGGGTAAGGATATTGAGTAAACGTTCTATTAAGCCTTTGTGGCAAGAAGGAACAATTAATTCACATTATTATAAATATGAATTGTGAATTTAACTAACATCTTTGGTGGTTCAGGTGAAGACAAGTGATGAAAGTTCTAATTGTCTTGAGTATAACAAAGAACTGTTGATGAGTAGTACGAGAATAAAATATCAACGATGGACTTTTAATCTAGAAGAGATAGTAGATATTAGGTTCTACTTGACTCTTCTAATGGATAGCTTGTTCCGCTGCAGTTAAACTTGATGTCTGTTATATTTTATCAGTTTAACACTGTTGAAGGCTAATGATAAATTATTCTGCATTATCTTAATCATGATAATTCTTACTGGGCTAGTTGAGCTCACCCTTTCTTTCACAGTTCTCTTCAGGAAATGAGAACGTAGCTAGGACTGGTCGGGGAGCAGAGTGATGTCCAGATGATAGCATTAGTAGTCCTCACTATTCTGTGAAATAGTGTGACAATAAATGTAATGAGGATCCCATTGAGTGTGGATATTGTCTAGATGACAATATTTTTATTAAAACTCACAGCCTATGTTTTGTCGTATTTTATAGCTCATATTGTATAATTAAGTTTGTATTTGAATTATGTACCATGTATCTGGAGACCCAAGATGGGTGGATGTAGAACCAAATTTTGGGGGCGTCACAGTTGGTATCAAAGCTTTGGGATATGATCACTGGCTGAGATGTGAGACAAGAACTAGGAGGGGTGAGACGGGGAATTTCTTCACTAGTATGACCTACCTAAGTTTATTTGGTATTTATTTGGTCGGTTAGAGTATATGGATAATATGTGGCATGTCAATTAACCCTTATTTTGAAACTATATTCTAGAATGATATTTGAAATACAGGAGATGAGAAATGGAAAATCATGATAGAGAGGAAATAACTGGGAAGGTACAATTCGAAAAGAAAGCAAGGTATTCTCAACTCTTCGAATATCAAGTACGTACGTAAATTTCGAGGGAAAAATTTCATAAGGAGGGGAGATTGTGAGACCCCGAATTTTATGAAATAAAAATAATCAATTTTTATATTTTGATAAATAGTTAAATTGATAAAAGTTTAAAGTTAAGGGTGATATGTGAAAATTTTTCAAAGTAGACAAGTTGTCATAAAATACCGGTTACTATTTACTCTAGTATTGTTCACTAGAGTATTTGGGACACTTTTTGTGTCGGAGTACTATTCACGAGTTACTATTCACGGGTTACTATTCACCTAAATTACTATTCGCCCGAATATTATTCACTCGGGTATTTGGGGTATTTTTCGTGTCAGAGTACTATTCACGAGTTACTATTCACGGGTTACTATTCACTCTAGTATTGTTCACTCGGGTATTTGGGACACTTTTTCTGTCGGGGTACTATTCACAGGATATTATTCCTGAAGTATTATTCATGGGGTACTATTCACCAAAAAAATATATTTCTTTTCGGTCTAAATCATTTTTGGGTACAATATTATTCCATGAGGAGATGTGCTAATTTTTCAGACCGTTGGTTGAAATTATAATAGTAAATCAATATGGATCGTTGGTTTAAAGTTTTAATAGTAAAATCTTTTTATATAAAACAGAATACTTTTATAAAGTTATTCTATAAATAGAATATATTATATTCTATTATGCATAGTGTTTTGCATAGTAAAATCTTTTTATATAAAATAGAATACTTTTATAAAGTTATTCTATAAATATAATATATTATATTTTATTATGCATAGTGTTACATAGTGCTTACATAGTGTTTTGCATAGTAAAATCTTTTTATATAAAACAAAATAATTTTATAAAGTTATTCGTTTTATTAGATTATAAATAGAATATATTATATTTTATTTAAAAGATTTTGCTTTAAATATGGACTGTCCGATTAAAAGTAAATCAATCTAGACCGTTCATGAATTAGTTACTATGCAATCCATTCTCCTATAAATAGAAGCTCATTCCTTCATTATTTCTTACGAATTCACTTAACCTCTAGGGAGAGAAACTATAGAGAGAGTTCTTCTTCTATAATCTTGAGCGTATTTCTTTAGAGTTTAAGAAAGCTTTGAGCGTAATACAAGTTTCTTCGAGTATATCCTCGCCCTACCAGTCGAAATGCTCTTCTTTCAAAAGTAAGGGATATTATTTGTTGTACTCGTAAGGGGTACGGTATTATTTCTTTTGTATTCATGAAGAGAACTTCTGTTATTCTATTCTTTACTATTATGTTGGAATAACCTGTCTATGCGAAGTACCACATACTTGGTGAAATTCTTCTGTTATTTCATTCTTTATTATTATGTTGGAATAACCTGTTTATGCGAAGTACCGCATACATGGTGAAATTCTTCTATTATTCCATTCTTTATTATTCTGTCAGAATATCCTGTCTGTGCGTTTACGCATGACCTGGTTCCATTATTTATTATTATGTTGGAATAACCTGTCTGTGCGATCTATCGCATGTATGGTGAATTCTGTTGTTATTCCATTCTTATTTATTCTGTTGAAATATCATGTCTGTGCTATTACGCATGACCTGGTTCCATTATTTATTATTCTGTTTGAATAACCTGTCTGTGCGGATTACGCACGCATGGTGAAATTCTTCTATTATTCCATTTTTTATTATTTTGTTGGAATAACCTGTCTATGTGAAGTACTGCATATATGGTGAAATTCTTATATTATTCCATTCTTTATTATTATGTTGGAATAACCTGTCTATGCGAAGTACTGCATACATGGTGAAATTCTTTTATTATTCCATTTTTTATTATACTATTGGTTATTGGTTTTACAGTTGTATATCTTTGGCCCGTAGTGCAAAGATGATATGTTATTGAATTTCTTTGGCCTGTAGTGCAAAGATGATCTGTTGTTTGATAGCTTTAACCCGTAGTGCGAAGATGGACAGGTGTATGACATGATCATGACCACTAGTGATACTAACGAATATCCTTGGTCGTAGTGCATGGATAATTCAATGTTGTGATTGGCAGGATCATGACCATTAGTTAACAATTGATTGTCTTTAGCCGTAGTGCACTGACAGGCAATTGATTGGTATGATCATGACCATTGGTATTATAGTTGAATATCTTTGGCACGTAGTGCAAAGATAGAAAACTGATTGGTATGATCATTGTTATTACATTTGAATATCTTCAGCTTTTGGGGTAAGGATTTTGAGTAAACGTTCTATTAAGCCTTTGTGGCAAGAAGGAACAATTAATTCACATTATTATAAATATGAATTATGAATTTAACTAACATCTTTGGTGGTTCAGGTGAAGACAAGTGATGAAAGTTCTAATTTTCTTGAGTATAACAAAGAACTGTTGATGAGTAGTACATGATTAAAATATCAACGATGAACTTTTAATCTAGAAGAGATAGTAGATATTATGTTCTACTTGACTCTTCTAATGGATAGCTTGTTCCGCTGCAGTTAAACTTGATGTCTGTTATATTTTATCAGTTTAACACTGTTGAAGGCTAACGATAAATTATTCCGCATTATCTTAGTCATGATAATTCTTACTGGGCTAGATTAGCTCACCCTTTCTTTCACTGTTCTCTTCAGGAAATGAGAACGTAGCTGAGACTTGTCGGGGAACGGAGTGATGGTCCAGATGATAGCATTAGCAATCCTCATTATTCTGTAAAATAGTGTGACACTAAATGTAATGAGGACCCGATTGAGTGTGGATATTGTCTAAATGACAATATTCTTATTAAAACTCACAGCCTATGTTTTGTCGTATTTTACAACTCATGTTGTATAATTAAGTTTGTATTTGAATTATGTACCATGTATCTGGCGACCCAAGATGGGTGATGTAGAACCAAATTTTGGGGGCGTCTCACAGACCGCCTGAAAATCATATGCAATCCGCTCTAGGTTGTCTGTTTGTATCCCTGATCATTTACAGTTGCATAGTTTTTAAGATGTATAAAATTTGTAGATATGTATATTTGTTTTCTTTTTCACCACATTTTCTTGCAGAACAAATGCCTCGCATACAAGGTACATTTTTTTTCACATCTTGATTCTCTTTTCTTAATTTGCATACATTGAGGACAATGCATGATTTAGGTATGGGGGGAGTTTGTTTGTATTATTGTATTAGATTTTTTTTCTTTTTACGACAAAGATAAAAAAGGCACAAAAAAAATAAAAAATAAAAATTTTGTTTGACTTTTTATGAATTGAATTAATTTTAATAAGTGTTTGTGGAGCAAAACTCATGAGTGAGATTGAAAGATTTAGAACTCTTAAATTTTTGATAATATACAAAATCTTAGTTCGAAACACCATCTAAATTAAAATTGATTTCATGAGCATTTTTGCACTTCACGTTTGCACTAATTTCTTAGTTGTGGGGTATAAACTATGATTATTGTAATTTTAAAAAAAAGAAAAAAAAGAATGAATTAAAAAAAATTGAAAAAAAAAGAAATAAATAACTGCTTCAATGTCCATTTAAACGAAATAACTGGGTATCCAAGCCTCAAGAAGCATCAATATTCACGCTGAAAAGTGTGATGGATAAAAGCAGCTTGACTAATCTAATTTTTTGGCCTTTGTTACTCGAGTTAGTAAGCCCTTAGAGGTGTCTCTACACCTAGTGTCGTAAAGCCATCTAGTTTGGGAGTCATTGGTCCAACGCTCGCTCTACAAGGGTAACTCTGAAAAGCCTAAGAAAATGAGACATTGCACAAGTCAAGAATCAAAATTGGAAAAAATGGAAAAAAGAAAGAAAAAGAAAAAAAAATGAGCTTGCTTGATTTTCATAGTAAAACCCATACCAAGAGTTACATCATATACACAATGCATGCATCACGTGAAAATTGATTTAATGAAGGATGGTGTCTAAAATGAAGATTGAGTATTTTTTATAAGGTAAAAGTGTAATTTTGAATTTAATCTTGCTTATGTATAATGCCCATATATATTTAGAAGTTTTCTTTCAATTTCATAATTTGTTGAATCCAAAAATATTTTTGAATTTTGTGGGTATATTCACTGCAAACCCTCACGAGACACAACTCGTCAACTTGGGGTAACTTTGGGGTTTAAAGGCTTGTTGCACATGCTAAGTGCAATCGTGTTTCCTACGAAAATGGGGTAGTATAATTTTGTTTTATTTTATTTTTATTTTACTCGAGGACGAGCAAAAGCTAGGTATGGGGGTATTTGATAGACACGTAATTCATACATTTTACTATCTCTAATTTTGTCTTTTTAATTATATTAGTTTATTAAATTAATATATTTTATTTTATTTTGTAGTATTTAATATTTGTTGCAATAAAGTCAAAATCTTGGTGATCAAGCGATATTTAATGCTCTTATTCATGTAAGGAATATCCAAGAAGAATCCTACAAGGAGAAGGAAAGAGATGGAACAATCTTGGTGTGCAAGTAAAATCCAATAAGAGAAAGGAAAGTCAATCTAGAAGATCTCTTTATCTAGAAGATCTTGTTGAGAATGTGATTACCACTAGGAAATTGAAACCTACATGGAAAGGGAACAAAAGTGTCCAAGTTCAATGAATCTAAATTAGGGTTCAAAGTTATTTTTCCTATAAATAGGTCTCTTGTTTTAGAGAAAAAGATTATGAGGTATTGTATTAGTTTATGTTAGGAGTAGAAGTAGATTAAATTACGTCTTCATTGTACGGTCGTTGGAGGATCGTTAATTAAAAGGGAGTTTTCTTATTTATTTTTAATCTACTTCTTTTCTTTATTTTAGTTAGTTTAATTATTTTTCATATCTAGCTAATTTCTTTTATCTAGGATGAAGATGAAATTAAATAATTATTTGTGATAATATTTTTCATCTCTTCTATTATTTATGCTTTTATGTTTAATTGATTTTGCTTTCATGTTTCGTTATTGAAATACCTTCATTTTATAGTTCTTATGTGATTTTAAATTAATTAAGAGGTTTTGATAGATTATTGTTAAGATATGAGTTTTTCATAATCCATGCTTGGCTCAAAGAAGTTTTGATGGGTTATAGTTAATCCTTAAATAGTCTATGCTTGCCCATGTAAGACCCAAACTTATTATTAATGAAATTTAATTTTCTCTATTTATTATTTTGAAATAGTAAGGGTTGATTTGATTAATGTGGATAGTTATGGGTAAAATACGCAAATATTTTAAATTAAGCAAGTGGTTATAAAATATTCATTATTGTCGGAGAATATTCATTTGGTCGTGGAATATTCTTACTGTCGGGGAATATTCGTACGACGGCGCAGTCTTTTGTGGGCCCCATAACAGAAATCGATTGGATGAAGAAAACGACAAGTATAAGTTGTTTATAAATAACGACGTAGTTGTTACCGTTAATACTGTTAAAATACTCAGTGGTTAAAACACAGTAATACGAGTTGTTGCATAGTAGCACACGGTATTGCACCAATTATTGATTCTTACGTAAGAAGGCATTACTCAATAATTGTTACAGTAATTACAATAGAACGCACAGATAGGATATTCCAATAGAATAATAAAGACGGAACCAGGTCCGACGTAGAACGCACAGACAGGATGTTCCAACAGAATAATAAAGAATGGAACAACAGAAGAATTTCACCAAGTATAGGGTAGCCCGCGTATACAGGTTATTCCAACAGAATAATAAAGAATGGAATAACAGAAGTTCTCTTCATAGATAAAAAAGAAATAATACTCCCTACCTTAGAAAAACTGGATACTGGAATAGTGAGGTAGCAGATTTCACTTCTTCTTTCTATAATTTTTCTCTATAATAATCGCTCTAAAGCTTTTGTGAATTGGTGAGAAATGAAAGAAGAATCAGCTTCTATTTATAGAAAAATATAGTTTCGATAATTGCACGTTTTGGGGCTAGAAAAATTACAGTACAATACCTCCAACTTTTCCTTTATTTTTAATTTAGTCATGGAAGTATTATCAAACTTGCACCACCTCCCCTAATAGTAAATAATGTGATTCAATAGTAAATTATGTGAATCAATAGTTATAGACATGTGAAAATACGAATTACAGTATAGTACATCCATAAATACCTCCATTTTTAACTTAGTCACGCAAGTATTATCAATCTTGCACCAACTCCCCTAATAGTAACAAGAATGTGAAATAATAGTATACACATGTGAACAAATAGTTATAATCATGAGAAATAATAGCAATCAATTGCTCATTTATCTGGTTATATACCCGATTGGTCAATATAACCTCCAGACATCAATTATTATCGTAATAATTGTCGATTTTCACTAACACAAATAATTCCAACACAATGAAACCATTTTTATCAAAAATATAAATTTTGAAATTTCGAAGTTTGACTTTTCCCGAAAAAGTCAACTATTGACTTTTTGACCAAATAGTGAATTCCGAAAAATTTTGTGTTTATAGACTATTTTTACTAATTTCATCATTCCGAACTCAAATATCACGTCCGCGTCTCCAAATTCCACTCCAAACACAACTTCAACTTTAATAACATTCATCATTAATATTATAACTCACAATATTTATCAATCAGGTCGTTCCCAGGAAAGAGGGGGCTTTCCAATAAGAATTTCTCCCTATTGGCGACAGAACTTCTAGACATTGTAAATATTACAATTTAATAATATGAATAACTTTGTCGTCTCAATTATTGATTTAATAAAATATTATATTATGCAGATGATATTATGACAATAATCGAATCAATAATATGAGAGATATGATGCAGCAATTACTGTAGCAATAATTGAGTATAACTGAGTGACTTCTCACGTAAGCATCAATAATCAATACCGTGTGCTACTATGTAACCACGCGTATTACTGTACTTTTTATACCGGGTAGTTCAACAGTTAACGGTAAAACTTCCGCCGTTATTTTTATAAAGTATTTTTGTCATTTTCTCAATCCGACAATAATTCCGTTGTGGGGGTCCACCAATGATTGTGTCGTTGTACGAATATTCTCTGTTAAAACGAATATTCCCTGACCAATCGAATATTATATAACAACTTGCATACTTTGCAAAATTTGTAAATATTACACACAACTATAACATTATATCAAATCCACACCATAATATTCAAAAATATATTTCGAGAAAATTTAATCTTTATTCAAAAAGTTGGGGTCTTACAACCTTCCCTTCTTATGAAATTTCGTCCTCGAAATTAGGGTGCGTACCTGGTATGTCGAAGAGGTAAGGATATCTTGATTTCATCTCAGATTCTAACTCCCAAGTCATTTCTTCCTCATCGTGGTTTCTCCATAAAACTTTGACTTGAGGTATAACCTTGGAGCATAGAATGTGATCCTTTTTATCCAAGATTTTAACAGTTAACTCTTCATACGTTAAATCTTCCTCTATCTCATCTAGTTCTAATTCAATAATGTGGTTCGGGTTTTCACATATTTACGTAACAAGATATGTGAAAAATGTTATGAACACGAGACATACATGGCGGTAAAGCGAGTCTATACGCCATAGTTTCTACTCGATCGAGGATTAAAATGGGCCAAGAAATCGAGGTCTTCTCTTTCCAAATCTCGTAACTCCCTTCCATGGAGCAACACGTAACAACACATGATCTCCAATATCGAATTCTGCGTCCTTTCGATGAAGATCAGCATAACTCTTTTGTCGATCTTGTGAGATTTTTATACGTTGTCGGATCATTTGAATCTTTCCCGTAGTCATACGTACCAACTCTGGTCCCAACAACGTTTCCTCACCCACCTCATCCCAGTATACTGGAGAATGACACTTTCTTCCATACAACGCCTCGAATGGAGCCATGCCAATACTTACTTGATAACTGTTGTTGTAGGAAAACTCCACCAATGGTAAGAACTTGTCCCAACTTCCCTTGAAGTCAAGGACACAGAGTCTTAATAGATCTTCAAGAGTTTGAATAGTCCTCTCTGACTGCCCGTCCGTCTGAGGATGATATGCAGAGCTAAATCGTAAATCCGTGCCCATAGCTTTTTGCAAACTAACCCAAAATCTTGAAGTGAATCTTAGGTCTCGATCAGAAACTATGGATACTGGCATACCATGCAATCTTACAACCTCGTTTATGTATATACGAGCAAGACGTTCAAGTGCATAAGTTTCTTGTATCGGTAAGAAATGAGCAGACTTGATCAATCTATCAACAATGACCCAAATCGCATATATGCCTTGAGAAACTTTGGGAAGACCGGTAACGAAATCCATGGTAATGTGCTCCCACTTCCATTCTGGAATTTTAAGTGGTTACAATGGACCTTTTGGTACTTGATGCTCCACTTTAACTCGTTGACAAATTAGACACCTTGAGATAAATAGTGCTATCTCTCTCTTCATATTGCTCCACCAAAATGTATGACGAAGATCACGATACATTTTGGTACTCCCAGGATGGATTGAAAATGGTGTATTGTTGCGCCTCCATCATGATTTTATACTTTAAATCAGGGTCGTTAGGAACACAAAGTCTGGAGTTGACTCGAAGTATTCCTTCTTCATCGATTCTTGCTTCCGACATAGCACCTTCTTGCACTTTCTTCCTCATACGCATCAGCTCCGGATCTGTAACTTGAGCAATTTTAACTTTATCAATTAAAGTCGATTCTACTCGTATATTTTATCCATTATCACCTAGGTCCCTGGAGTCTTTAACTCTATCTCCATCCTTTGTAAGTCACATAAATGGGCTTTTGTGTTGTGAATATTGCACTCGTACCCACATATGATCTTCTACTCAATGCGTCAGCTACCACGTTTGCTTTTCTAGGATGGTATTGGATTTTATGATCATAATCTTTCAACAGTTCAAGCCAACGTCGTTTTCGCATGTTGAGTTCCTTTTGAGTGAAGAAATATTTGAGGCTTTTATGATCCGTAAAGATCTCCACTTTCTCTCCATACAAGTAATGCCTCAAAATTTTAAGTGCGAAGACAACAGCTGCCAACTCTAGATCATGAGTAGGATAATTCCTCTCATATTTTTTGAGTTGTCTTGAGGCATAGGCTATGACTTTCCCATGTTGCATAAGAACACATCCTAACCCTTTGCCCGAAGTATCACTGTAGATGACAAATTCCTCCGAACCAGATGGTATTGTCAGAATAGGTGCTGAAATGAGTCTCATTTTGAGTTCTTGAAAACTCTTCTCACATTCCTCGCTTCAACCGAACTTTGTATCTTTCCGAGTCAACTGAGTTAATGCAGTAGCGATTCGAGAAAATCCTTCCATGAATCTCCGATAATAACCAGCTAAACCGAGAAAGCTACGTACTTCGGTTACTAATTTGGGTTGCTCCCAGCTTTGAATAACTTCAATCTTTGCCGGTTCAATGGATATTCCATGACTTGATACTACGTGCCCAAGGAATGCTACTTCCTCAAGCCAGAACTCATATTTCTTTAACTTGGCATAAAGCTTATATTCACGAAGCTTTTGGAGTATCAACCTCAAGTGTTGCTCATAATCTTCACGGCTTTTGGAATAAATAAGGATGTCATCAATAAAGACGACCACAAAGTGATCCAAATGTTCCTTGAATACTCGATTCATCATATCCATGAAGGCAGCAGGAGCACTAGTCAGTCCAAAAGACATGACTAAGAATTCATAATGCTCGTATCGAGTTCTGAAGGCAGTCTTTGGAATATCCTTAGTTTTAACCTTTAGCTGATGATATCCAGAACGAAGATCGATCTTTGAAAAAAATTGTACTCCTTGTAACTGATCAAACAGGTCATCAATACGTGGCAATGGGTACCTATTTTTGATGGTGACATGATTTAACTCCCTATAATCAATACAAAGTCGCATACTCCCATCTTTCTTCTTCACGAATAGAACAGGAGCACCCCAAGGAGACGTACTAGGACGAATAAAACCAATGTCTAACAATTCCTGCAATTAGGTCTTTAACTCCTGAAGTTCAATAGGAGCCATTCGATATGGGGCTTTGGAAATGGGTTTTGTACCGGGTTCAAGGTTGATACAAAATTCAACTTCACGCTCTAGGGTAGGCCAGGAAGTTCTTCAGGGAATACGTTAGAAAATTTATTAACAATAGAAATATCCTTCAAATCTGACGTATTTTTGTTTAAATCCGTGATATGAGCTAAGAAAGCTTGACATCCATTTTTCAATAAACGAATAGCTTTATGGCTTGAGATGACCGTGATTGATTTTAATGGTTTGGTCGCTTGAATTCGCATAATAGATTTATTAGGAATATGAAAGCTAACAACCTTACAAAAATAATCAATTTTAGCATGATGAATAGTTAACCAATCAATCCCTAGAATCACATCAAATGCAAGTATTTTTAAGGAGATAAGATCGACAGGTAACGTGCGGTTACCGATTTGAATCAAACAAGACTTATAAACAGTGGATGTAATGAAGGTTTCTCCTAATGGAGTTTCAACAGATAAGTCAAAGTCTAATTTCTCCGGAGTCAAATTTAATCGTTGAGCGCAAGTATGAAAATAAAAGAATGGGTAGAACCGGTATCAAATAAGGTATAAACTTTGCTAGAGTTTATGATAAGCTTACTCGTGATGACCTCGTTCGGGTTCCTTGCTTTCTGGGAGGTCAAAACAAACGCTCTCCCTTGCACTACCGGCTTTGACTTTTCTGGGACGGCCTTTGGTGCCTCCATCCTAGCTGAACTTGTCTTCGGTGAACGACAAAATTGGGCTAGGTGACCTTCTCTTCCATAATTATAACATGCTTTGGATGGCATCGCGCAGTTTGGACTGATATGTCCCTCCCTTCCGTATTTGAAGCATATGATAGGTGGTCATTCTCCTTCCTTAACCACGGTTGCTGGTGATGACGTCTTTCCATCATTGTTGAATCTCATTTTCTTGAAATGTCCATTTTTACTGTCTTAGCCAAGATTACCACCGAAGTGGGTACCATTTCTGGCATGTTGATTCCTTCCACTCTTATTGTCACCGTTTCAATGACTGTTACCACTGGTATTTTCATGTTGTCGACTGCTTTCCCTTGGTTGCGTTGACTCGTTACCGCGCTCCAATAACTGAGCCCTATTTACAACATCTGAGTACAAACACAGTTTATGAGAAATTAGATATTGACGTATCTCCGATTTCAAACCTCTTAAAAACATTCGCGTCATTCGCTCTTCATTATTGACCAAATGGGATTCAAAACGAGATAACTCCGCAAATTTAGCCTCGTATTGCGACACGGTCATATTGTTTTGTTCCAACTTGATAAACTCCACCTCTTTCATGTGACGAATACTTTCGGGAAAGTACTTGTCATTGAATAGCTCTTGGAACTTCTCCCAAGACATCTTGAGTGCGTCAGGCTAGGTACGTTTTATAGATTCCCACCAGTAATCTGCCTCTTCACGCAACATGAAGGTGGCGAAGGGAACCTTTTGCTCCTCGGAGCATCCCAAGACATCAAATATCCTGGTGATTTGCTTTATCCATGCTTCAGCCTTAAATGGTTTTGGCTCTCCAATAAACTCTGGTGGTCCCAGCTCCTTGAACTATTTAGCTGTAACCATCTAAAAGTTTCCAGTGTTTCCACCTACATTTTGGACAGGAGCCGCTCTCGCCTGATGTTGCATGAATTGCATAAAGCCTCTGAACATTCCATCATTCATCATTTGGTCAGTGTTGTTGTTTGCATGAGGATTGTCGCCTTCCGGATGCACATTATTCTGATTGTTGATCTATGGAGACTCAACGGTCTCTTGTGCTCTATTGCTATTCTCAATATTCTCGGATGCCATTTTCAAATACTGCCACAAAACAAGGGTTAATTGACATGCAACATATTATCCATATACTCTGACCAACCAATTAAATACCAAATAAACTTAGGTAGGTTATACTAGCGAAGGAATTTCCTGTCTCTCCCCTCCTAGTTCTAGTCTCACATCTTAGCCAGGGATCATATCCCTAAACTTTGATACCAACTGTGACACCCCCAAAATAGGTATACATCACCTATTCTGAGTCGTCAAATACATGGTACAGAATACAAATACAACTTAATTATACAACTGTCGTGTAAAGTACGACAAAACATAAGCTGTGAGTTTTAATACAAATATTGTCGTCTAGACAATATAGAAACTCAAATTCAATATTATTACATTTATTTTCCACTATTTCACTGAATAGTGAGGACTACTAATGCTATCATCTGGTCCGTCACTCCGTTCCCCGACTAGTCCCTGCTACGTTCTCATTTCCTGAAGAGAACAATAAAAGTAAAAGGGTGAGCTCACCTAGCCCAGTAGGGAATATTATGACTAAGATAATGCAGAATATATTATCGTTAGCCTTCAACAGTGTTAAACTGATACAATATAACAACCACCAAGTTTAACTGCAGCGGAACAAGCAATCCATTAAAAGAGTCAAGTAGAGAATAAAATCTACTATCTTTTATGATTTAGAAGGTTTTTCATCACTTTTATCGCTGGGACTCAGCTTAATAAATAATCCACATCATCGAATCACCCCTGCACTACGGCCAAGGATATTCTTTAGTATCACGACCACAATTATCCATGCACTACCAGCTAAAAGTATTTGTGTATTCAATAATGGTCATAATCATGCCAACAACTGTCCATCAATGAACTATGGGCCAATGAGGACTTTTACCACTTCATTTGTAACATTACGGTCATGATTATACCGAATAATCCCTGGTCATAATCATACCAAGTACATCTATTCACTATAGGCCACAGATGACTTTCAACAAAATATAAATACGAGGATGATGACAATGATATAAGAATTCAATAAAACAAGTTCAAGAATTAATTTATCCAGGAACCAATAACATCCAAATTGTCAACATGATACTGCTTTGTAGAGTAAAATTCAAGAATGCTCAGAAGAATATTTCCATGAAAAGATACTGGATGAAGCGCAAATATCAAGGATATTCCACTAATTTCATGGAGTATAGAAGTCAAAACTTTAACCAACTGAGTATAATAAGGAATGGAATAACAAAAGAAATCATCAGGCATGAGATAGACCGCACAGGCAGGTTGTTCCACCAGAATAATAAATAACGGAATCAGGTCCGGCGTAAAACGCACAGATAGGATATTCCAACAAAATAATAAAGACGGAATCAGGTGTGGCATAAAATGCACAGACACGATATTCCAACAGAATAATAAAGACAGAACCAGGTCCGGCGTAGAACGCACAGACAGGATGTTCCGACAGAATGATAAAGAATGGAACAACAGAAGAATTTCACTAAGTATAGGGTAGCCCGCGTATACAGGTTATTCCAACAGAATAATAAAGAATGGAATAACAGAAGTTCTCTTCATAGATAAAAAAGAAATAATACTCCCTACCTTAGAAAAACTGGATACTGGAATAGTGAGTTAGCAGACTTCTCTTTCTCTTTCTATAATTTTTCTCTATAATAATCGCTCTAAAGCTTTTATGAATTGGTGAGAAATGAAAGAAGAATCAGCTTCTATTTATAGAAAAATATAGTTTCGATAATTGCACGTTTTGGAGCTAGAAAAATTACAGTACAATACCTCCAACTTTTTCTTTATTTTTAATTTAGTCATGGAAGTATTATCAAACTTGCACCACCTCCCCTAATAGTAAATAATGTGATTCAATAGTAAATTATGTGAATGAATAGTTATAGAAATGTGAAAATACGAATTACAGTATAGTACATCCATCTATACCTCCATTTTTAACTTAGTCATGCAGGTATTATCAATCTTGCACCAACTCCCATAATAGTAACAAGAATGTGAAACAATAGTATACACATGTGAACAAATAGTTATAATCGTGTGAAATAATAGCAATCAATTGCTAATTTATCCAGTTAAATACTCGATTGGTCAATATAACCTTTAGACATCAATTATTATCGAAATAATTGTCGATTTTCATTAACACAAATAATTCCAACACAATGAAACCATTTTTATCAAAAATATAAATTTTAAAATTTCGAAGTTTGACTTTTCCCAAAAAAGTCAACTATTGACTTTTTGACCAAATAGTGAATTCTGGAAAATTTTGTGTTTATAGAATATTTTTACTAATTTCATCGTTCCGGACTCAAATATCACGTCCGCTTCTCCAAATTCCACTCCGAACACAACTTCAATTTTAATAACATTCATCATTAATATTATAACTCACAGTATTTATCAACCAAGTCGTTCCCAGGAAAGAGAGGGTTTTCCAATAAAAATTTCTGCCTATTGGTGACAGAACTTCTAGACATTGTAAATATTGCAATTTAATAATATGAAAAACTTTGTCATCTCAATTATTGATTTAATAAAATAACATATTATGCAGATGATACTATGACAATAATCGAATCAATAATATGAGAGATATGATGCAGCAATTACTGTAGCAATAATTGCGTATAACTGAGTGACTTCTCACGTAAGCACCAATAATAAATACCGTGTGCTATTATGCAACCACGCGTATTACTGTAATTTTACTACCGGGTAGTTCAACAGTTAACGGTAAAACTTTTGCCGTTATTTTCATAAAGTATTTTTGTCATTTTCTCAATCCGATAATAATTTCGTTGTGGGGGTCCACCAATGATTGTGCCGTTATACGAATATTCGCTATTAAAACAAATATTTCTCGACCAATCGAATATTATATAACTTGCGTACTTTGTAAAATTTGTAAATATTACCCACAACTATAACATTATATCAAATCCACACCATAATATTCAAAAATATATTTCGAGAAAATTTAATCTTTATTCAAAAAGTTGGGGTCTTACAAGGAGTTCCAAGGCTGCTGGCCTTGAAGATTTCTTAGTGAACTGAAGTCCCAAGGATGATGGCCTTGAAGGAATCTTAGTGATTCAGGGTGATGCCCTTCCTTAGTGAAAATCCTGCTAGTTGAAAGCAGAAGAGTGGATTAGGAGCTTGAGTCTCTGAACCACTTAAAACCCCTTGTGTCTTTTACATTTGGTCATTTATATTATATATTATAACTGCTATAACTACTATGTATGTTCTAATTGCTTACAACCGAACTAACTCTACGAACAATGTATGTATGATTATGAATATATCAATGAAGGGGATCTTTTACTTATTTCGTTGTGCTTGAAAAGATTTTTATGTTTGTCATATGCTAACTTATGAGCAATACAAAATAAATCAGAAAAGTATTTGAAATAAAAAGGATCTATTCAACCCCCCCCCCCTTCTAGATCTATTGTGCCTACTGGGAACTAACAATTGGTATCAGAGCAGGTTCTCATGCTATATTAAAAAACTAATCGCTTTGAGTCTGATACCAGGCACAAACATTGTTCTAAACTTAGTTTAGTAGTAAGTAACTTGTTATATGCAGATGAGCTCACACGTTGGAAATACTGTGTATAGGTTAAATGTGTATATACATCTAAAGTTGCTCAGATTGGTCCACGTTCTTGATTGCTACATCAGCAAGACCAATTCCTGCCTGCAGTCAATCTTGTAGTCTGAAGACCAGACGAGAAAGCTCAAGAGACATCAACGACAAAGAGTCAAACATCCTCCAGCCTGAAAGATGAAAAGGCCATACATGCTAAGAAATGCTTATCCAGATAAGAAAGAAGATCTTCTCAAACGTGTGTCTGGCCAACCAGCAGTTGGGTGCAAACTTTATGAACTGAAAGATGTCAAAGAACTAAAGATGCTGATATTCTCCTAGCCTGTATTTGCAAGACCACTACTGATTGATTAAAGGCCAACAAGAGCAACAAGCTGTCAGGAGCAAATGTGAAGTTATGCACATCAATGCCTAAACTCAGTATATCTATGATAAATGACTGTTAAGAGACTGACAGTAAAAAGGTACGGTTCCTCACTATTATACATGTGTACATCATTAATGCACCTTCTTATGAACCATAACAGTATTCTGTCAAGAAGTCATAATCTACCTAAAAAGGTGAAGAGAGAAAGTACCCTGAGGATGGGAACTCAAATGTCTATAAACTTTCACTTCATACAAGTTTTAAGTTGAAGATGACACCTTGAAGGAAACCTAAAATGGGTCATAAGAGCATCACAGGCCAAATTAATTCTATGTGAAGTAATCTTTGCTGGTGGGTTAGTATATATGTATAAATCCTTGCTCTAAGTGTTTGATAACACACAGAGTATGATCAGTTCTTAGAGAGTATCTTGATGATGTGTAGAAACTGATCACCTCCATGAATCAACTAGATACTCCTAAATTATAGTGTTAATTCTCACTCTGTGAATACTTAAACATTGTGAACATGACCCAGCAAATGATGAAACCATCAAAGATAAAGAGTGTGTTATTAAATGTCAAATATTACACACACTCACCTTCATGCATATCAAAATGTATTATCTAAAACTAGTTTTATGCATGAATATGTTGTTGGTGATAAATGTGATGATTATCCAAATATAAGAGGAACAGGGGTTTAGAAAACTAACCTAGCAGGACCCATTTAATTATGGGTACCAAAAATAGAAATATATTTAAACCTGTAGGTACTTGGTCTGTCTGACCACACTAAGGAATGCTGAAGCAGGAGACTTCAGTCAAGAAGACTCAACCAGCAGAAGGCTAAGGATTATCCAGAAGTGATTCTGATAAAATTTCTATATGTCCAAGTCTGTCCCTGAAGACCCATTGAGCTGACCTGAGTAAAGCTTGTATGGTTGCAAATCTGTATATGGGAGCAGGCCATGCAACCAAAGATGAAAAGGGTCCTCTATGATCAAATCAAGAAAGGCATGCTATATGAGAAGAATCCTCAAAGAAGCTCACATCAAAGGATCATCGAGCATCAGACGAGAGGAACTCATTACGGGAGCAGAACTTCACACTCACAAGACTGACAAAGAAGACTATGTTCGTAGTGCTGTCAAATGATCGTAGAGTTATCAGTCCTGAAAATATCCATGCCTACGATACAGGGAGATCTAAGTGATAATGGTGATTCCAGTCAGAAGGAGATATGCAAGGCTACCTTCTAATACACATGTAGAAAAGGGAATCACAGCTGAGAAAACATCATCAACCATGGGGAGCAGTGATCTGTTGAGAAATAACAACACTGAGATATACTATGAAGCAATGTACCAGCTACAGAGTCTCAAAACTTTGTGGCTAATGAACCAAATGAAGATTCATAGTCAGTAGGAACGTCTCAAAATGTACTACTGATAACCTATCAGACACCCAACTAAAAATCATGGAGTGCCTATGATCAAACATCTGATCGCAGTGTAGAAGCAGGAGGACACCACGATTACAGCAAATGCAATTGTTCGAAGTTGGTAGAGGACCTCCCAAACAAAAAAGGTCAAAAGAGATATCAATGCAAATAACTCCTAAAGTACTTCATCTGGAAAGCGCCTCAGGGACAAACCTGACTCTTAGCTCACTCTAAGAGCTTGGCCCTTCCTGAGTTACCTTAACGCAGAAGAATTGCTTGATCAAATTCATCTCAAGGACCAAGTTAGTCAACGATCGTAGAGTCGAGGTTGAAGAGAACTCCACGATCGCAGTGCAACCTCAGCGATCGTAGAAGACAACTCGACGATCGTAGTCCTACCAAAGGGTACTCCAGTTTACAAGGAGCTTGGAAAATTGAACAATTGCTCAATCATTCAAAATAAGGAGATAAGTTCGAATACATCAGTGATCGAGTTATGCTGCATCAAAGTGAGGATAAAAGTCAGAACCATCCACTGCAGCATATCTCAAAAGTTGATCGTTCAGTCAACAAAGGAAAACGTAGAGTCCACAGCTGCCTTACCATGTTACTCTACGAATCAAAAGGTCAACGGTCAAAGCCACGTCATTTAAACATCTACTCTTCTAAAAGGAAATATCTAACTAAAAAGTTATGGGGAGTTACAGCTCATTACTGGGCATCGTGCAACCAATGGTCGGTTGACACATCACTGGTTATGCAGAGTTAAAAGGAACTGCCATAAAGATAATTTCAAATTTATAGATAGTTATCAGAAGCTATCGAACCTTTCTCCCTCCCATTTTCAAACCCTAAAAATCCTCTCAAAAGCCAAAATAGGTTAACATTCTAGAGCCTTACCAAATCACAATCAGCCATCCCTTATAGACCTCTCAGAATCAAATACCCACTTTCTTCGAACTGCTCAAATGGAAAACTGGCGAGTAATCACTGGAATTCAGCTCGGAACCAAGTCATTTGAGAAATCCGAAAAAAAGTTCAGAGACATTCTAGAACTTTTAAAGAAAGCTGGATTCTCAGAATTCCTTGAGGCTAGCACTCGAGTATACGTTGACCTAGTTAAAGAGTTCTACTCAAACGCCTCCATAAACTCCGAAACCCTTTCTACCAAGGTCAAAGGTCAGTCTCTAAAGCTGAAATCTTCTGACCTCAATCAATGCCTAGGTTTTCCTAACCAAGGACTGAAGAGCCTTGATGATGTTGACACTAAACAAACAAAGGAGATCATGGGGTACCAAAGAAACCCTAGACTGAAAGACATGAAAAAGAAGTAGTTTCCAGAAGAGTACGAGTTCCTTGCTGAAATAGTTGTAAAATGTATATTGTGCAAGGACACTGCACATGACACGGTGCTTAACCAACAGTTGAAGATAATGTCAGCAATAGTTCTAAAGAAACAAATCAACTTTGGAGCTATCTTGTTCGATCAAATCTCCAAGTGGGTAGAAAAAGCTGAGATGAATAAGTCCACCGAAAAACCCCTGACTAAGGTGTTTCATGGAAGATTGCTGAGTATTGTGATGAAGAAAGAGGTAGGAGGGAAGATCAAGGATGATGAGGGAGAGCTCTTGAACGTTCACAAGTTAATTTCTCCACAATTATTTGTAAATTAGAAGAAAAACCCCAAGGAGAACCGAAGGCTGACAACTGGGAGCAGCAGTAGAGCCTCTGCAAAGAAGAGGAAGACAAAAGAGGCAGAAATCTCTGAGTCTGATGATCCTATACCAACAGCAACCACACCAGCCAAAAAGAAATCCAGAGGTGTGAAGAAAATCAAGGCCCCACCAAGGAGTCTCTCCATCAAAGACAAGGTTGAAGAAGAAAGAGCCCTAACTGCTAAAACAACAAAGAGGAGAAGTAACAGATTACTTCAAGAGCCATCCAGCAAGAAAGCTAAGGTGGAAAACAGGCCAGCCTTAGCTTCCCAAAATAGTACATCTGATGAAGAGAAGAACGTAGAGTCAGCAGAAGAAAAGAAGACAGATGTCAAGGCTGAGTCCAGCAATGAAGGTGAAGCTGAAGTGATGGAAGAAATTGCAGCATCTACTGATGAAGAAGAATGCTCAAGCCCTGTGGCTAATCCTCAGAGCATTCACTCTGATCATGAAGAAGAGATTCAAGATGACCCAACTACATCACCAAATGCAACTGCCCCAACAAGCCCAGATAATGGGTCAAATGATGCCGATTCTAAAGAAGAAGAACAAGCCCCTTCCAATCCTGAAAGCCCTTAAAATGGCTCAAAAGGTGATCAGTCCAAAGAAGAAGGGTCTGCCCCAGCCAGTGTTGAACCCCAAGGAAGTTTGTCTGTTGAACTAGAGGAGTTAGAATCTGAAGAGGAGGAAGAGTCTGACTCTCCCATAGCTGAACCTCCAAGGAGAAGGAAGAGCTACAGACTACTTGCTCAATTTGCTTCCAAGAAGTAAAGTGATCACTCCAACGCTGTCATTGAACTGAGTGATGATGAGTTTGTATCAAAGGATGAAAGTGCTGAAAATGGAACCAGCAATGAAGAAGATGAATAAGAGGAAGATTTTGCTGAAGAAGGTTCTGGGAATGAAATGCAGCAAGAAGGATTCACTGCTGGAAATGATCAAGATGATTTAGACTCCGAGAGAGAGAGAAGAAATGGAGAATGATTCCAATTCTGAAAATCAGGAATCAGAGGAACCAGAATCTTATCCTGTCCTCTCACCAGCAAGATTCAACAAAAGAATAGTGGTGGAAGTCTCCAATGAACCACCAGAAGCTCCACCAGAAATATGTGTGAACTATGGAGATGAACAGCTCAAGGTAGTAAGAATGACTACCTTTGACATAGCTAAAAACTAGAACAACATGGAGCTAGACTGCTCGACCATTCTCTATAATTCTGACGACTTGCTAATGACATGGTTCTTCCAATGGATGTCATGGCTAAAGGCCCATACTGAAGGGGATGGAAGCTATCTCAGCTGGTGCTACTCTTACTTTCCAAGCATGGAGATGGTGGCACAAAACTTCCCAAGGATAAAACATTTTGCTACAAAGATGATCACAAACCAGCCCCACTTCAAAGTTTATCACCATGCTGGAAATCACTATATCCTATACGATCGTAGAGTGGACTCTAAAGTAAGCAAAAACATGATCAAGGAGATGATCGTAGAGTCTATTCACTCTACTGCTGATGGTGTTCAAGGTCAAAATCAGAAACCTCCATCTGCTCAAGCACTACTGACAGACATTCCCTCATACTTAACCAGCAATTGGTACTCAATGATTATTCAGATTCTCCAAGCTTTCGAAAATATGTCCAAGAATGAAAATTATAGAGTTCAATCTGATTCTCAACCCGAAGCTGCACAACCAGATAATCAATATCATGTAGAGCAGGAACTAATGAAGAACTCAAATGTGCTGATTGAGAAGATATCTCAGATTAATGAGGAGTCAAAATGGTGTTGACAGCAGAAGGAGATAATTCATTTTAGAACAGACTTCAAACTGCAATGGCTGATGTATCTCTCAAAATCAAAGAGAGAGATAACATCTATCTGAAGGCCATACAAGATCAAAAGGTAGAAGCTCTACGAGCACGGAAGGCCAATGAAGAGAAAATCCATGCCCTCTCTGACAAGATTGACGACATAAAGCAGTCCTTCTCAGTGTAACTTGAGCTAGTCCAACAGGAACTCAAGTTTGAAGTTGCCAACTCTTTCTACCTGATGGAGCAGCTTATGTCCAACATGGAGCAGCTCTCTCAAATGATTAATGATAAAAAGGGGGAGAAAAGAGGCATAGAAATAGGCAGAGCAAGAAGCACTCAAAGAAGATCCAGAAGAGCAGAAGGATAGTAGAGAAGAAGTCAAAGAAGCTGACAGTAGAGAAAGAGGCAGAGTCATCATCTGAGGGGGAACCAAAAGATGATGCTCACATGATCGCAGAGTTTGAGGGGGAGCATGTTAAGAAAGGCGCTGAAGGGGAGCTAAGAAAAGACAGAAGGTCATCATCCCGGGGGGAGCAAGTGTAAGAAGAACAAACAGATGAATAGCAGATCAACAGACATCCTGGAAATATACATGGAGCCAAAGAGGTACATCTCTAACTAGTTAGGTATGATCTGGATCCAGAATGTAAAATGTCTCAATTTATAAATTTTCATATCATTATAAATAACATTCATGATTATCTGTTTTAGAAATACAGCTGCTCACTGTATATAAAATTCATTCATAACATGCATATGTACTTATTGTTTTTGTCATAATCATATAGGGGGAGATTATTAGGAATAAGCATGTGAATGATTATTCCTATTTATATATGATTTGATTATGATATATATATATATATATATATGAATGAATATGCAAGTATGCTTGCATTAACAAAAGCTGTAAAGTCCTTTGATAGATAATAGAAACATGTGTACAAGGACTTAAAATGAATTGATCAAGTATGTTAGGTTGATCCTACATAAGCAAAACAGCTTTGTAAAGTCCTTAAAAAGAAATGATGTACAAGGATTATAAAGGTAGAAATATCAAGCATGTTAGGTTGATCTTATGATGTAATAGATAGGCTTGTCTGATCGTCGAGCACTGCACCAGAAATTGTAGTCTGCCAGGAGAGTCAAGGAGAACTCGAGAGTTGTCAAGGCAGAATCGTAGTCTGCAAGATAGTAGATCTCGGAGTTCGTAAACTACCAGGAGAGACGAGGAATGATCGTAGTGTGTCAAGTAGAACTTCCTCGGGGCCGAAGTCTACTGAGGAAGTCATATTCAGAATTGTTGAGACAGCCTACCTACGAGCCGACCGAACCTCTGCCGAAGCCAAGTCAGAACTGTAGAATACACTCAGAGTCGTAGAGTCTACTGATGCCGAAGCCAAGTCAAGGATCGTAGATCACACTCTGAGTTCGTAGAGTCTATTGATTACACGCAGAGATCATAGTCGAGCAATATCAGATGAAGACATCGAGCACAAAGACAAAAATCGTAGAGTGTCAAGATCTGATCCCGAAGTCATAGTGTCTGCACAATCGAAGCTGAATCGTAGAGTGTAGAACTACGACCTCAACATATGTGCTCACAATGCCAAGGTAGAATCGTAGAGAAAATACGATTCTCAACTAATAAGCACTCCCAGAATATCCAAAAGAATGAAGCCTCTGGTCGGCACTACAATGTAACATCCAAGGAAACCAGAGAGCACTCAACGAATGGCATCCAAGCTAATAGAAGATCTAAGCGTCAACCCAATCAGCATCAAGAATGAGTTATGAAGCCATTCGAGATGAAGTCTTCCACAAGATGATCATAAGAAGACTTCAGTAGCTGACCAAGGAAAGTCAGTAAGTGCAGTAGCTGTCAAGAGAACAGAAGTAAGCGATCTTGAAAGCAGTCAAGATCGTAGTGTTTGCCAAAAAAAGAAAGAAATGATGGAATGTGCACAGAGATACTGGTCAGCCTCTGAAGAACAAGGCTAAAGTGATTAAGCGTAGGGTCAGTCCATTGATGATAAGTGAACGGGAGATCACCAGGAGAAAGCAAGCTGGACGCGCCACAAATCTGAAGTGTCTTGCTATTCAGAAGGGGCCAGATCAAATAAGTCAAGCCATCAGTATCTGAGAACAGTCAAAACAAACAAAAGTGTTGAAGTACTGCAAAAGAGAAGGAAGAGGTGTTCTACATTGAAGATCCAATCAACACTCTTCAAAATCGTAGTGTTGTCTCTACCAGTCAACATGACACTACGATCAGGTCCTTGAAGATATACTTCAGAATCGTAGAGTTCGAATAGTTGAAGACTGAAGCATTGGCAACAGTTCAATCTGACATGTAATATTCGGACAAGAGCTTATAGAGAGCATCGATGCAAAATAACAACCTCTGATCGAGAAATTAGAAGGAGGAAATAAAGTCTTCGACCTGCCCAAGACATTAAAATGACATCTCTGATGGGTAGGTGAAATAGTAGACTGCAATGTCAGAGAAAGTATGACTTGTCACATCAGCAGTCTATTTCTGGTAACTCGAGATCTGTGAAGATATTTGAATAGCTTTCAACGGCTACTTTCCAACGGAAGGATTGGAAAGGAGTATAAATCTGCTAGAGCTTCAAAGATCGAAGGTTGCTGGAGTTATCGAGTTTGGAGTAACGGTGGACTGTTCTAAACCATGTAAAATAGTGAGTCTGAAGGCTAACTCTACGATCCACCAAGAATACTCAGAGGCATACAAAGGAAGAAGTAGAAGTGAGAGTTCTACAATATAGAAATGAGAGTTCTACTACAAGAAGAGTGTTTTGAACTACCGAGAGAAGGAAGAGCATCATGTCATCTTGGTGTCTATCATAGGAAGACTCTAAGTACCATAGAGAAGAGCTCACAGTCATCTTAGCAAGTCCATCATGAGAAGACATTAAGTATCAAGAAGGGAGATCACAAACGTCATCATGGTGGCAAACATGAGAAAGTTTTTAATTACCTAGTAGAATAGCTTACAGTCATCTTAGAAACCCATAATGTGCAGCCATCATGTATCAAGAGGAATGATCTTTAAGGCAGTCATCAAGGGATCATCCAAAGAGGTTGAGTAACTGAAGAAGTTGAGCATCATGCACCACTCAACTGCACTTCAAGGATGATCACGCCAAGCTGCTAAGTACAGAAGATGTTCAGAGCATGAAGACATCTTAACAGCTCAGCACCAACTCCAATAAATAAACAACTCAACAGAAGTCAGGGCCTGAGGGGTCCTTATCCGAAGGGACTAAATGAAGCCAGGGCCTGAGGGATCCTTGTCCGGAGAGACTAAATGAAGTTCCAAGCCTACTGGGCTTGAAGAGTTCCTAGGGAACTAGAGGAGTTCCAAGGCTGCTGGCCTTGAAGAGTTCTTAGTGAACTGAAGTCCCAAGACTGCTGGTCTTGAAGGAATCTTAGTGATTCAGGGTGCTACCCTTCCTTAGTGGAAATCCTGCTAGTTGAAAGCAGAAGAGTGGATTAGGAGCTTGAGTCTCTGAACCACTTAAAACCCCTTGTGTATTTTATATTATGTCATTTATATTATGTACTATAATTGCTATAACTGCTATGTATGTTCTAACTACTTACAACTGAACTAACTCTATGAACAATGTATGTATGATTATGAATATATATCAATGAAGGGGATCTTTTACTTATTCCGATGTGCTTGAAAAGATTCTTATGTTTGTCATATGCTAACTTATGAGCAATACAAAATAAACCAGAAAAGTATTTGAAATAAAAAGGATCTATTCAACCCCCCCCCCCCTTCTAGATTTATTGTGCCTACTGGGAACTAACAACATTCATTAAGCCTTGTTTGGCAAAACTGAATTAACCTCCCTTAACTTATTTTAATAACTCCTTTATAGTATAGTTTATGGTCACACTTTATTTAATTAAGTTTTAATACTTAATTTAATTAATTCTAATAATAATTTATTAAATAAATTTACCACATAAATCAATACAAAAAAATTATAATTTTCTTTATAATTATAATTTTATTTAATAATTTAACACATAATTTTAATTACACAAATAAAAATAAAATATCATTATAATAATTCATTTAATCATTACAAACTCTCTAACTTAATTATAATTTAAATTAGAATATTATCTCATGATGATCAGTTTTCTTAACTCATAAATTATTTATTTAACAAATAAATAATCAAATCAAATCACCTTAAACAAATATTTATTCGATCAATAAACACATCAATTAAAAAATTAATATAACTCAATAAATATTTTGAATTACAATTTAAAATTCTGGATTGTTACATCCTTTCCTCCTTACAAGGATTTTGTCCCCAGAATCATAACTCAAACAAATCATTCATCACATTCTTCCCTACTTACAAAGATTCTGTCTCCAGAATCGAAGACACAGATTAAACAAATAACTCAGGGTAATCTTTCATAATTTTATCATCGAGTTTCCACGTAGCTTCTTCAGCATTGTGGTTCCTTCATATCTCCTTCACAGAAGGTATTACTTTATTCTTGAGCACCTGTTCTTTCCTGTCGACTATCTGGATAGGAATCTCTTCATAGGACAAGTCCTTATCAAATTGCAATAGTTCGTACTCGATCACGTGCTTGTAATCAGGTTTATACGGTCATAATACCGAAACATGAAAAATATTGTGAACGTTTTCCAACTCTGGATGTAGAGCTACCTCGTAATCCACTTCTCCTACTCTTCACAGCACTTCGAAGGGTACAATAAACCTCGAGCTTAGCTTTCCCTTTTAACCAAAATGAATTTTCCCCTTCCAAGGATAAACGTTTAAGAACACGTAATTTCCTACGTCGAACTCACGATCTTGTTTGTGTTGATTAACATAATTCTTCTGTCTATCTTGAGCAGCTACAAATCTTGTTCTGATGATTTTTACAATCTCAGTAGTTTGTTGTACCAATTATGGTCCTAACAGTTGGCGTTCACAAACTTCATCTGTGACAAACGAGATTTTTATAATTTAATTTTAATATTTATTGAATTAAATAAATATTTTTGATGATTTAATTTTTAGATTAAATAATTAATTGATGCAATTGTGATAGATTAATTTAATGATATGTATTATATTTATTAAATTAATGTAGAGAATTTTATTATTCAAAGTTTATAATTATGTGAGCTTATTGAATTTAAAGAAATATTTAATAAGCCTAATGTTATTTTAATTAATGTAATAATTAATTAGAGATTTAATAATTTGATATAATTAATTTATGAGAAATTACTATATTTATTTAATTTAAATTAAATAAATTAATTGAGTTATTTTATAAAGGGTGTAACATTATTTAAACTATATGATAAAAGAGTTTATTAAATTAATTGAGTATAAGCCTTCTAAGGCTAGCCAAACATGGCACTAGTGGAGGTTGGGAGCAGTTAACCCATGATGGGTAACTGACCTCCACAATGCATCAGTTTATTTGAATACAACGTCTTCTTTTCTTTTTAGTTGATTACTACGTCTAGAAAATAAGCAGAGCAAAAATTGTGAGTTCACTGAGGGAAAATTGAAAAGTTTGAGTGGAATTGTGAGTGTGTAATCATCAATCATTTGTGAAAGGATCATCATTGATCATCTCTTCTAAATCTATACTCAGGGTAAATTCTCTAAACCCAATTTCTCTTTTTACGTCATTAAGTTTGCATAAAAATGGCTTTTAAAGTTTTTGTTTAAACCTCTGTATTTGGGAAAGGAGTAATGTCTATGATTTTGTATATGTATTAAATGTTATCAAATCGTATCTAATTATATATTATATAAGTTATCATGTCATCAGTTTCATGAAAATACGTCGTATATGTTGCTCAAAACTTACAGAGTATGGGTTTTGGCCATATGGCCCTTATACGTAAATTTAATGTGTCAAACATAAATGGTTTTGTAAAAAATTACACTCGTATATTATTATGCAAGTTAATACGAAGAGACCAAATTTTAAATGAACAGATTCAGTGTTATAACGAATCTGTAGTGTTAAATTTTATGTTTTTGTTCAAAACCTTCAAGAACACAAAGAATAATGAAAATTTCATTTCTTAATCCTGTTAATTATGTGTTTTAACATGTTAAAATCATGCTAGAAGGGTTAAGTAATGATTATATGTGTATTATTATGAATGGTATGATTAAATTCGTGTAATAATAATTTAATTGGAGTTTTTGGCTGTGTTCTGCAATTTTTTGCGAATTGCAGAACAGTTTCTGGTTCGCTGCGCCGCGGCGCCAGTCTCGTGCCTTAACATCCATGCCGCAGCGCCAAGAGTCCGATCGTAGCGCCATCGCGCCGCAGTGCCGAGTACTAGTACAACAGTGGCGCCGCAGTGCCATTCTCCATAATGTTCAGAAATGAACTATTTTTAAATGTCAAGTCTAGCAATGTGTTAGTAACTTAATGTAATGAACATAGAAATATGTTAGAATTATAATAAGATGTTAAAATAGATTCTTAACATGTAAATAACATAATTACATGTGGATTGAATTATTGAATACATAATTAGCTTATTATTCATGAAGTGTAAATTATGTGACAATGAGTGTAATAAATTGACTAAGTATAGTCATAATTCGATTTAGACAAAAAGAATGAACGTTTGATAATTAGTTAAGTTATAATTAACTGGTATTGTGAATGTAAATGGTATGTAAGATTAAATTCAAGGAACGTGTTTATTTAACGTGTAATCTACGAACGAGAAAAGTTTCCTAACCCTACTTGTTATCATTATTAAGTTATTCTCATTATTATTAATCAAGTTCAATTGTTATATTAAAGATTGATTATCTTTTCAAAGCATGATTCTATTATACAATAATTTTCCTATTGTATACCTACTGAGATTATTATTCAATTTAATTATCATTATTGTTGAACCTTATTAGACTAGTGATCCCTTATTGATTCGACTAGTCCATAGTTGATGAACGTTCTAAATTTCAGAACCCTTATTGAATTATTCAAACCAAACTTCCTTTGGTGCGGACTCAAATGTCAAACTGAGATGAACAACCCTAAAAAGGGATTTACTTATGCGTTAGCGTTAAGATATTGTGCACAATATGGTACTAAGGGCTGATCCCCTTAAGTATGAGAAAAAGAGTCCATAGTTTTATGACTGTTAAAGGTTTCAAGTATAACCCTTGATAACCTAGGACATAGTTCAAGGTCTTATGACCCTCAGAAATCTTTTGATTCTTGTTATTCATTCTTGATTCAAAAGTTGAGCTTTTATTTTAGAAGTCTTTGATTCACTCACATGTTATTATACATTATTATTTCATTATTTTACTTGTGGGCAATAGTGCTCACTCTTACGTAATAATAACATTGCAGTTAAGAATGAAAGGTCCGACGAGCCTTCTACTAGCAAAGGCAAGGGCAAGATTAACAAGTGATGAAGACTTGTTGTTTTATATGATGATGTATTTCTGTTTAAGACTTAAGTTAATGATGTTGTTTAAGACTTATTTGTTTATGTTTCCGCACAAATGTTTAAGGTTAGTATGACCTGGGATTACATTTATTATTCAAATGTTGTAACCCCGTAAGGGGAAGATTTATTTCTATCTGTTGCATAGTTTGCATTTATTATGGGTAGATAGATGATATTTGTACAGTGAACACCAAATCACGTGGAATCGAAATACCTGGATTTGGGGGTGTCACATCATCCCAGCACAGTGGAGTTCTGCACTTCCTGTCGTATAATGCTTCGTAAGGCGGCATGCCGATACTGGAGTGGTAACTGTTGTTGTAGGCAAATTCCACCAATGGTAAATATTCATCCCAGCTCCCTTTGAAGTCCATGATGCATGCCCTAAGCATATCTTCCAATGTCTAGATCGTTCATTCGCTTTAGCCATCTGTTTGAGGATGATATGCCGTACTAATTCTCAACTGTATTCCCATACATTGTTGTAGTCTCTTCTAGAAGTTTGACGTGAATCGCGGATCTCTATCAGACACTGGCACTACATGCCTCAAAACGATATCTTTAACGTATAACATTGCCAACTGATCAAGATTGAACCTAATCTTTATTGGCAAAAAGTGTGCTAATTTTGTAAGTCTGTCCACTATCACCCAAATCGCATCGCATCCTCTCTGAGTAGTTGGAAGACCCACCAAAAACTCCATTGTGATGTGTTCCCACTTCCATTCCGGTATTTCCAACTGTTGAAGTAATCCGTTTGGTCTTTGATGCTCGACCTTGACTCTTTGACATGTCAAACATTTTGCGACACATTCTGCGACATCTCTTTTCATGTTTGGCCATCAAAAATGACGTCTTAAATCTTGATACATCTTAGTAATTCCTGGATGAACCGAGTATCATGAGTTATGAGCTTCAATCAATATTTCTTCTTTAATATCTGGTACAGCTGGAACCCAGATTCTTCCCTCGAATCTTAGTAACCCTTCAGTATCGATCTTGTATTTCACTTCACCACTCTCAATCACTTTCTCTTTGATCTTTCCACATTCTTCATCTTATAGTTGAGCATTCTTAACTTTGTCCACCAAAGTTGTACTACCTTCTATCTGGAATAGTCGTTCATCGGATTCTTTTGGAAATTTTATTTTTAACTCTAGCTTTGTCATTGCTGAAATAAGCTCCTCTTGAGTGGTTATCAACATCAACTTTTCCCGACCTTTCCTGCTTAAAGCATCTGCAACCACATTCGTTTTGCCTGGATGATAAAAGATCTCACAATCATAATCTTTTATCAATTCCATCCATCTTCTTTGATGCATTTTTAGGTCCTTCTTAGTGAAAATATACTTTAGACTCTTATGGTCTGTGTAAATCTCACATTTTTCTCCATAGTGATAGTGTCTCCATATCTTTAGAGCAAATATCACCGCAGCCAACTCTAAATCATGAGTCGGATATCCTTTCTCATAGTCCTTCAGTTGTCTTGATGCATATACAATAACTTTATCGTTCTACATAAGAACCCAACCCAATCCTTTATTTGAGGCATCACTATACACCATAAAGTTTTCTATATTATTTGGTAATGAAAACACAGGTGCCACACTTAACTTCTTTTTCAAGTCTTGAAAACACTCTTCACACTTCTCCGTCCAAACAAATTTTATAGCTTTCCTTGTCAAATTTGTTAACGGAGTGGCTATCTTGGAAAAATCTTGAATAAATCATCTATAATAACCGGCCAGTCCCAAGAAACTCCTCACCTCCGAAGGTGTTCTTGGTTGTTCCTAATTGATTACGACTTCAACTTTTGATGGATCTACTGAAATCACATCTTTGTCAATCACATGCCCAAGAAATTGTACACGATCTAGCCAAAATTCACATTTAGAGAATTTCGCGTACAACTTTTCCTTTCTTAGTGTCTCCAACATTAAACGTATTTGTTCCATGTGTTCTTCTTGAGATTTGGAGTACACCAAAATATCGTCGATAAATACCACCACAAACTTGTCTAAGAATGGTTTAAATACTCTGTTTATCAAATCCATGAATGCAGCAGGGGCATTGGTCAAACCAAAAGACATCACCAGAAACTCGTAATGTCCATACCGAGTTCTGAATGTCGTTCTAGGTATATCTTCCTTCCTTACCTTCAATTGGTGATACCCACTTCTCAAATCTATTTTTGAGAAATACCTAGCACCCTTCAATTGATCAAAAAAGTCATCTATTCTTGGCAATGGATATTTATTCTTAATAGTGACTTTGTTTAATTCCCTATAATTAATGCAAAGATGCATTAACCCGTCCTTCTTCTTCACGAATAACACTAGTGCTCCCCACGGTGACACATTCGGCTGAATGTATTTCTTGTCTAATAGCTCCTGCAGTTGTACCATCAGTTCCTTAATCTCTACTGGAGCCATTCTGTACGGGGCCTTCGATATCGGAGATGTTCTTGGCGCTAAGTCGATCACAAACTCAATCTCTCTGTCATGTGAAAGTCCTGACAAATCCTCTGGAAACACATCTACAAATTCCCTAATTACTGGTATCTCTTCCAGTTTTACCCCCTTCCTCTGAGTATCGACTATGTAAGCTAAATAACCCACATAGCCTTAACTCAACAACTTCTTATCCTGCATAATCGTTAGACATCTCGCATGTCTAGGTGATTTGCTACCATAGAAAACTACCTTTGACGGAGTCATAAGGTTTACACATTTCTTTTGGTAATCAATTATCGCTCCGTAATTGAACAACCAATCCATTCCCAAAATAACATCAAACTCTCCAAGTTTTATTGGAATTAAATCTACCATCATGGCATTCCCCTTAATGTTCACCCTACAATTCTTGTATATGAACCTAACAAGAATTACTTCCTTATTCGCAATTTATATGTTTAAAGGGAAATTTAATTCTTCACTAGGCAATCCTAACCTCTTAACAAATTCATCAGATATAAACGATCAAGTAGCACCCGAATTAAATAATACATAAGCATCTATATCATTGATTGGGATAATACCTGACACAACATCCTTTGATTGCACAACATCTTGCATAGTCATGTTGAAGGTTCTGGCTGTGGGTTTGTTTGATGAAGTTGGTCCAAAAATGGTCCACGTACCTCCATTGCTACCTCCCTTGCTTCCTCTTGTCTCCCCAACTTTTTTCTTAGGGCACTCACGAGCAAAATGATCCTTTGACCCGCACGTGAGGCAAACGTTCTTTTTGGGCTGATAACAATTTGGGGCGATGTGGCCTTCCTGGCCATAGTTAAAGCATACACGCTTCCCCATTAAGCACATAACCTTGTAAAACTTCCCGCATGTAGCACATGCTTCAAACTTCTTATTCTACTGGTTACCCTGTTGATTTCCAGCACTCACATTTCCATTCCATTTTCTCTTCAGCTTATTGTTACCATTTTCGTTACCACCACCACCATTCTTAACCTCGACTTCATTCTTCTTCTTTCTTTGTTCTTGATTAAACTTTGTTACCGCCTCGCCTCCACCTTCAGCGAGAATGGCCTTCTCCATTACTGTTGTAAATATCTTCAGCTGGAACATGGAGACCCTACTTTACAACCAGGATTTCAGTCCCTTCTCAAACCTCTTAGCCTTTCACTCATCTGTGTTGACTTGATATGGCGTAAACCTCGCCAACTTGTTAAATTTTGCGGTATACTCCGACACCGTCATTGATACCTGCTTCAGTTCTAAAAACTTCATCTCCATCTGATTCTTCGAACTCTCTGAAAATAAGTCTCGAAGAATATCTCCTTAAACCTATCCCAAGTCAATACCCATTTGTCCTCCTCGAGTTTTATTGGCCTGCCACCAATAACTAGCCTCTTCATTCAACATGAATGTTGCAAAAGCAGTCTTCTGATTCTCCCCTACTCTCGCAACATCGAACACTTTCTTTATCTCCATGATCCAGGTCTGTGCCTCAACTGGATTCATGGATCCACGGAATTCTGGTGGTCCAACCGCCTTGAAGTCCTTAAATGTCACAGTTTCATTCTGCGGTTGATTCTGCAGTGCACCCGTCAGTAATGTCACCAGCTACTGAATTGAGTTAGTTTCGGCGTTGTTATTGTTGGTAGATCCCTCAGGGGTCCTCTGTCGTGGTTGACGTCTTGGAGGCATTTTCTGTTAAAATATACTCATTAGATTATTATTCAACTCCTTTAAATATTTTCTACTTAACTTGCACCCCATAAAAGAAATCATCACATAACAAATAACACTTTGAATAAAATAAAATAATAAATTTTATTCATTCATAATCTTTTTGAAAACATAAGAACAATATCATCATTACTATTTACATTACTTTCCTGAACTACTCAAGTTTCACGATAACATCAACATCATATCCCATCGATTACATATCACTAGGGATTTACATATTATTTAACATTTTATTAATCACATATCAGGTACATTCTCTACGATGTCCTACTAAGATGTTGTGTATCCTTACGACGCTCTTCCTCTATAATCCAGAACATTGTTTCGCGATCTAATATGTACGAAGGCAGTGTCTCGAACTGAATCGGATAATACATTACTCGATCTTGAGCTCGATTAATCATGGTGTTGAATACGTTATTCATCTCTTCCATCTTGATCCTCTTTGCTTGTGCGTCTCTCTCTATTATCTCGGCTCGTTGATAAGCTTCTTTGTACGCGTCTTTGGCTCTTTCCCTCTTAGTAGATTCTTCTTTCAACTTGTTCTTCAGCTCTGCAATCTCCCCGGTCATTTGTTCATTCTCTCTTTCAGTGTGAATTAGCTTCTCTTCGACATTATTCAGACGTTCATCTCGATCCTGGATCTCATCGTCCTTTTGTGCCATCGAGGTCTGTTGTTCAGCTACTATCTCTTCCAACTCCTTGATGGTATCCTGAAGTTTCACATTGCAGTCGTATACTTCATCGTACATACGGGCAGCGATCGAGTTAAGTGGAATCTCTTCCTCCTCGTCCTCCTCATCCTCATTCGGCTGTGGCAGCTCAATGGGGCCTTCCTCGTCCGTCTCTATCTCATCATCCTCATCAGGTAAACCCTCCTGCTCAACCACTGTGACCAAAGGAGATGACTCCCGTGGAAGTAGTTGTTCCCAAATCACCTGAATATCTCGAGGCTCCTCTTTTCTAGGCATCTGGGGTCCTTCCTCCCTAACCTGACTGGATTCTCCTACATTAGCCATCCTGACAACAAAATTTTTAAGTTTTAATTACTAATCATTACTACTTGACACTCACATAAGCACATAAGTGTTTTATTACTTCTTCCTTAAAACTCGACAAGAGTTTATCACCACTATCTTTTCAAAGGTTACTTCCTAAGGCTTTCCCCACACCTAAGGTTCATAACCTAAAGCTTTGATACCAACTTGTGACACCCCCAAATTGGGGTACTTCATTTTCACCAGATTTGATGTTCACTTGATAAAAACATTCATGTCTAACTACCCAATCATAATAAAATTTAATAATAAACCTTCCCATTAAAGGATTACATCAATAAGTTCAATAAAATCTCCCAGGATATCTAACCTTTAATAATTACATTAAATAATTACATCACAAGATTTAAAATAAAGTCTGACAATATTTAAAAGTCAACATGGTTACAAGTCTTCAATATTTTTTCATCTTCCCTTTCCCTTTACTGGTGCTAAGTACATCGACCTTCTCAACTTTAGCTGTAATAGTTATATAAGCAAGAGTGAGCAAACAAGGCTCACTTGAAATGACAATGAATAAAACTTTACAACAATTGCCAAATAATAGGCTCAATAAAACTGAACAATATGCTCTATTATTGATAATTAAAATTCTGAAATATATATCTGAGGGTCATAAGACCACGAACTATGTCCAAAGTTATAAGTAATCTTTCAACTTAAACTTTAACAGTCATAAGACTATAGGAACTCCTCGTACTTAGGGGGATCATCCCTTCGTACAATGTATTATGCACAAACATTTCAACGTTATGCGTAAATTATCCCTTATAATAGGGTTGTTCATCTCAGCATTTAGAATACAAGTCCGCCCCAAAGTAAGTACGGTTTGGATACGTTTCAAGATAATTTGGAATTCAACGAACATCAACTAAGGATTTGTTGAATAAAAAGGTAATACCATTATGCTATGGAATAAATCATAAGTGAATCAACATTGTATACTAAGGCCATGCTTTAGCAATAATCTAAGAGCATAAGCATTGAATAACATAACATTCATTGCTTGAACAATATTAAGCTAAGGTTATTTAGAATTGAGTACTGAGAATTCATAACAAATGGTAAATTAAATGATAAAATTGGTTCAACATTAGTATATCAGAATGTAGAAACTTGCATGCTAAATAACAAGTTAAAGATTAGAGAAACTTGTTCAACGAAAGTTTAGAGATAGAAAACTTGCATAATCATAAACAAACTAGATACAAGAACCTTGCTCAATATAAGAATAAAGTTTAGGAAACTTGCCTTGCGTGTAAGCTAAACCATAACAATTTGATTCACAATATCCTATACGCATATCATCATGACATAATTAGTCATTACAAATACTCTATAAATAAGTATCTATTTCATGCATGGTTTGATTTTTAACCACATAGTCAAGTTACATTAGTAATGAAACTCGTTAATTATTAATAATATGCTCATTCTTAGTTTAGTAATATCAAAATTACATTCTAACAGTCATATTATTTCACTTAATCAACTTTTTCTGACTTTGTGTAACTAAAACACACTGTCTGACCATTATGCTAACTCACGCTGCGACGCAGCGCTGGCGCTATTGCACGAGGCACATGCCAATACTTGGCGCTGCGGCGCGAGGATTTTACTGCGAGGCCGCGCTGCGACCAATTTCGACAACATAAATAAAGCCAATTTTGGCCTACAAGCTACTTTCTAACAACTAAATTAACACGTAATACATATATAAACTTCACACAAACATAATTTAATGTCTCTTAACATGATTTTACTCATATAACAATATAAACATCGAATTCAAAACCTCTAATTTCACTATTTTTGCTAAAACTTCACTTTTTGACATTTTCATTGAAAATCATCACTGTGATTTTGTTTTTCAACCAAAACAGTTACTTCAAAATACATTGTTTTAGTTTCTTCATCTTCTTTCAAAATCAATAGTCAATTGATATGTTATACAAAGAATTTAAAGCTCAATTTTACTTTAGACTAAGTCATATTTATATATTTTCATACCAATTCACTGTAACATGATTTCTTTCACAAACAAATACATAACATGGATTAATTTACTATAACTCATCTATAAACTTATGAAAACAACTTTATAACAACTAATTATCATATAGAAACTATATATAACAAATAATTAACCATCACACAAATTTTTACAGAGAATTCTTTTGAATAGAATAAAACTAAAACTTTTTGAAAAGTAAGAGTAAGATGATACCTTAGTTTTAGAAGATGATGGACATTATCCTATGATTATCAAGCTTCCTTTCCAAAATTCCTCTCTCAAAATCTCTCTAGACTTCTCCCAGTTCTCTCTCAACTTTTTCTCCTTTTTCTTCATTTGTGTTCTTCCCCCCTATTCTAATCTTACGTACTAAAAATATAACGTATAAGTAATAATATAGGTAATAATTATATAATATAAATATATCTATTAACTGACATCAGTTATCTTATTTTTGAAACTCAAAAGTCATAAGGCTTGTTTGGGTAACTACTTTAAAATTTAATCAATTAAACCTTATGTCTTGTTTGGTAAAACATATTTAAATTAAAGACTTAACATTCATTAAGTCTTGTTTGGCAAAATTGAATTAACCTCCCTTAACTTATTTTAATAACTCCTTTATAGTATAGTTTATGGTTACAATTTATTTAATTAAGTTTTAATACTTAATTTAATTAATTCTAATAATAATTTATTAAATAAATTTACCACATAAATCAATACAACAAAATTATAATTTTCTTTATAATTATAATTTTATTTAATAATTTAACCCATTATTTTAATTACAAAAATAAATTAAAATATCATTATAATAGTTCATTTAATCATTACAAACTCTCTAACTTAATTATAATTTAAATTAGAATATTATCTCATGATGATCAATTTTTTTAACTCATAAATTATTTATTTAACAAATAAATAATCAAATCAAATCACCTTAAACAAATATTTATTCGATCAATAAACACATCAATTAAAATATTTATATAACTCAATAAATATTTTGAATTATAATTTAAAATTCTAGATTGTTACATTTTTAATTAGTAAAAATTGGATCCGGTTATCATGAAGTTAACTTCATGGTAAGTAGATCAATTGACCAATACAGTGCTGACATGAAGAGAGATCAATTTTCACTTGCGTGTGTCGACACTGTATTAGTCAATTGACCAAAATTAACTTCATGCTAAATACTTCCGTAAAAATTGTTTTAGTTATGTAATATTTTGATGAGTGAGTTTTATACACATGAATTGGATATATTCGAGCTTAATTTATTGTTGTTCTTAAGTCTTTTAGGTTGTTTTTATGTGTTTGTGTCTATTCATGCATGTTTTATATTGTTTTGTAGGAATTGGGACAAAAGTTACTTGGATCGACGTTTAGGGTGGCTAGATTCGCGTTTTCGGCTTGCTATTTACACAGCAGTCACTTCAGAGCCAATTTGACTATAGCTCCGGATATTATTTCACGAAACTTCAAGAATGAAAGTTGTAGATCTACTTTTCCTCTTTCCAGAACATCTTGAATCATCTGAATCGGAGTTCGGACGAAGAAGTTATGGCCATTTTCCCAAAGGACGTCAGAGCAGAAAATGTTGGAAAAGTAGCAAGCGCCTAGGCGCTCCAAACAAGCCTATTTCAAGCGCCTAGGCGCTCCAAGTCAGAAACATAATGTTGGCCAAGCGCCTAGGCGCTTGGAATTGCCCTATGATGAGCGCCTAGGCGCTCTAGTGCGTAGAAAGTTGCGTTTTTATGCTGTCAAGTGGGTTTTTGAAGCCAAAGAGGAGTCTGAATGAGGGCTGAGGCCAATACAAATAGGAGAGGACTCTAGAAAAGCAAGAAGGAACGAATTTGACAAGGAATTAATCAAGTTTTCAAGAGATTTGCAGAGAGAACAACGAAGAAAAACACAAAGGAGAATTGCAAGGGCTGAAGATCTAAGAGAGAGTATTGGAGCAAATTCAGAGTTTCTTCTTCTCTTCTCTAGTTTTATCTTTTGTAACTATCTGGGATGTTTGGATTATTTATCTGGATTATGTTTTTCTTTATTATTATCATGAACTAAATTTTAATTAAGATTGCAACGGAACTTGGTATGTAGTTTAAATTGCAAGCTTCCCATTGAATGAAAGTTAGTTTTTATTGAATTGTTTATTATATCTTATGCTTATTGATTAATTGCCTGATCAACAATTACTGTGATAATCTATATAAAATTGGAAGATGGAGTATAGATTGAGATCTGGATATGATAACATCTGTTCATATAATCTGAATAGGGTTAATATGATTAGCATGTAGGATAGGAATATACCTATGTGTCTTTTGTATCCATTGAAAGAATTTGTGCATAAATCCTAATTAACTTGATTCACATAGGAATATAGTGAGTTGATTAATTGGGGTGTTCCTTGTAATTCTGCATCTTAAAGATTGGATTTAGGAGGATTTGTTCATGTGTCTTTGGAAGAAGAGCATGAATATTTATAGAGCATTCTTGGATAACAATTCATATTAATTGATTTATTTTAAATGGGAAGTAAGTTAGTTTGAATGAAATACCAAGGGAATTTGTAATCTTAACCTGTTAAATCTGCAATTATTCTTGTGAAATTCTTATTTTAATTATTAGTTTGTTAAGTTTAAATTTCAATCACAAACAAATTTTTCTTAGTTTAAAGTAGGATGAATTGCATTAGAATTAGTAATTGATAAATATTAGTCTATTTCCTCGTGGGAACGATACTCAACTTATCACTTTATTACTTGTTGACCACGTATACTTGCGTGTTGTGCGTATATAGATTTTACCCAACAAGTTTTTGGCGCCGTTGCCGGGGAAATTAGTTTAATATTTTGTCATTATTGATTTTTATAGCGTTAATCTTAATTTAAACTTTTTTTTTTCTCTAGTCTAATTCCTTTTCAGGCACCATGAACAACTATGACTATCATTGGCTAAATTTGGATATGACTCGGCCAAGGGAGGCAAAGAATTATGGACTCGATGAATTGTCAGCACAATTTGAGACACTTTCAAGGAAGATTGATGCTTTATCAGCACAACGTATTCAAAGTGTAGTGGTGATATTTGAGTATTGTGGTGGAAACCATCCGAGTCATCAATGCACCATCAGTTTCGAGTCGTTACAATATAGTGCTAACTTCAGCGATTATCCCAACAATTATGATTATTCCAGTGATTATCATCATGAGTGGGGGAATCCACTAAATCTTTCATGGAGCGATGACAATCTAGCCCAACCCTTTGCTCCATGCCAATCATACACTCCTGAATTACAAGTTCAACTCCCTAATCATGAAGAAGAAAGGATTTTAAACTTGGAAGGACGTATTTCCAAGTTAATGGTTTTGTTAGAGGAGCAGACGAATAGTCAGGAGATGTCGATTCGAAATCTTGAGAACCAGGCGAAACAACTTTTTAATGCCATCATCAACCTCCCTCAAGGTGAAGTGTCAAACAACATGGTTCCCGAGGCTGATGGATTGCCCACACTAAATCTGGAATCGGATGTTCCAAAAGAAAAGGATGTGGAAAGGGAGGAGACAAGTGGGGAGCAGGAAAAGAAGGTCGCCAAAGATCTAGCTTTGAGTTCTGACATAGATGAACCGATTTTGATAGTGCCTCATATATCTTCTCCACCAAAGTTTAAGGATCCGGTTAGATTTGCAATCACTTGTCCAATTGGTAGTCATGTCATTGGCAATACTCCATGTGACGTAAAAGCGAGTACAACTTCGAAGCCATGGTGCGATGAGTTGGAGAAGATAGAAGAAGAGATTGTTGTGTCTGACACGCCTCAATGCCATAATTTATTCGCAGACACAATGGAGAAAACGCCTAGATGTTGGACGTTCTTCAATCTAATCTTATATAAACAAAGCATGCTAGGTGACTTTAACTTGATGGCTATCACAAATGGGAACCTACCAAAAGCTATATTATTTCCGATGGATGGAAGGTTCCTCAACTTTCGAAGAGGAATTGGATAGCATTGACCAGACAAAGTCAGGCTGAAAGACTATAAATCAAGCGCTGACTGGGAGGCAACCCAGGAATTTTTTATATTTATATGCTTTACTAGTTTATTTAGTAGATAGGAATTAAGTTGCTTATTAAGTTCTCGTATAATCTAATCCATGTTGTCTCTCTTCTTTGCAGGTATTGGAGGTCCAATGGATAGCAAAATGATCGTCGTCGCCATCGCCACCATCAACTCACGCTTAGCTGATTACAGGGAAGTTCTCTTCTATTTATCGTTATATTCTTACAATGAGGACATTGCATTGGTTAAGTTTGGGGGTGTAAGTTTCCAGCTCCAGTTCATGCATGTAGTATTCATCTCGTGCATTCATATAGTATTTAGTTAATAGTTTTTCATGTAGTTTACATTCATAAAAAAAAATTAAAAAAAAATAAAATTTAGTTTTTGCATGTTTCCAACCGTTAGATAGTTTAAGTCTGTTTTGGCCAGTGATGAGTTTGGAATTGAGTAGACAAGTATAGTATTGTCTGTTAAGACTTTGATGTGATTTTTTGTTATGAATTGAATCTTTTCCTGTTTGAAACTGGTATAATTAAGGTTAGCACGTTAATAACAGATATGTTTACTGATTAAGTTTAAATTGATACATAATGAATTTCTTAAAGATAATACTAATGTGAAGGAATGAAAGACATGAATAGGCGGAGATGGCTAAATTTTGATAAAAACTTAAGTTTGGGGGAAAATTTTGGGATATATAAGCTTAAAAAAAAAGAAAAAGAAAGGAAAAAATAAAATAAAAATTTTCGTGGCTAGTTTTGTTTCGGGGCCTTTGTTACTTGAGCAAGTACGCCCGAAGGGGTATCTTAAAACCTAGCGCCCTAAGGTTTTATATGGTCTGGGAGTCGTTGGTCGAAAGCTCGCTAAGGGGTGACACTGTTAGCCTAATGGAATGAGACATTGCACAGTCATGGTTAAAAAAGGAAAAAAAAAATAAAAAAAAAGAAAAATAATAAAACGGGAAAAGAGCAAAAAGCCCCCGTGATGAAAAGTAAAGCATAAGTATCCCAGATTGGACTCTTGAACTTGGTGGATGTTTGACTTTAGTTGGATCTAGCTTGTTCGTGAATTTTGTGAATTTGCAATGTATGATGCCTTCGAAGATATCCATTATGTCTTAAATTTGACTTTATATCAGTTAACATTGTTGTGGAGCACACACGCACTATATCAGTGATAACAGTCTAAGATTTGATGATTGATTGAGAAATTACTGATTTGTTTAAATATGATTTATTATCATGTTTACTTGATTTCTCTAAGGCCGGTTAAATAGACTTGTTTCTGTCATTACTGTTGGATTCGTAGGCATATAGATTAGTTTCATTACATTGCATTGCATAACATTTTTGTGTTTTTGCTTGAGGACAAGCAAAGGTTTAAGTTTGGGGGTATTTGATGAGTGAGTTTTATACACATGAATTGGATACATTCGAGCTTAATTTATTGTTGTTCTTAAGTCTTTTAGGTTGTTTTTATGTTTTTGTGTCTATTCATGCATGTTTTATATTGTTTTGTAGGAATTGGGACAAAAGTTACTTGGATCGATGTTTGGGGTGGCTAGATTCGCGTTTTCGGCTTGCTATTTACACAGCAGTCACTTTAGAGCCAATTTGACTATAGCTCCGGTTATTATTTCGTGAAACTTCAAGAATGAAAGTTGTAGATCTACTTTTCCTCTTTCCAGAACATCTTGAATCATCTAAATCGGAGTTCGGACGAAGAAGTTATGGCCATTTTCCCAAAGGACGTCGGAGCAGAAAATGTTGGAAAAAGGGCCAAGCGCCTAGGCGCTCCATACATGCCTAATTCAAGCGCCTAGGCGCTCAAAGTCAGTAACATCATTCAGCCCAAGCGCCTAGGCGCTCCAGACAGTGCAAATTCAAGCGCCTAGGCGCTCTAGTGCGTAGAAAGTTGCGTTTTTATGCTGTCAAGTGGGTTTTTGAAGCCAAAGAGGAGTCTGAATGAGGGCTGAGGCCAATACAAATAGGAGAGGACTCTAGAAAAGCAAGAAGGAACGAATTTGACAAGGAATTAATCAAGTTTTCAAGAGATTTGCAGAGAGAACAACGAAGAAAAACACAAAGGAGAATTGCAAGGGCTGAAGATCTAAGAGAGAGTATTGGAGCAAATTCAGAGTTTCTTCTTCTCTTCTCTAGTTTTATCTTTTGTAACTATCTGGGATGTTTGGATTATTTATCTGGATTATGTTTTTCTTTATTATTATCATGAACTAAATTTTAATTAAGATTGCAACGGAACTTGGTATGTAGTTTAAATTGCAAGCTTCCCATTGAATGAAAGTTAGTTTTTATTGAATTGTTTATTATATCTTATGCTTATTGATTAATTGCCTGATCAACAATTACTGTGATAATCTATATAAAATTGGAAGATGGAGTATAGATTGAGATCTGGATATGATAACATCTGTTCATATAATCTGAATAGGGTTAATATGATTAGCATGTAGGATAGGAATATACCTATGTGTCTTTTGTATCCATTGAAAGAATTTGTGCATAAATCCTAATTAACTTGATTCACATAGGAATATAGTGAGTTGATTAATTGGGGTGTTCCTTGTAATTCTGCATCTTAAAGATTGGATTTAGGAGGATTTGTTCATGTGTCTTTGGAAGAAGAGCATGAATATTTATAGAGCATTCTTGGATAACAATTCATATTAATTGATTTATTTTAAATGGGAAGTAAGTTAGTTTGAATGAAATACCAAGGGAAGTTGTAATCTTAACCTGTTAAATCTGCAATTATTCTTGTGAAATTCTTATTTTAATTATTAGTTTGTTAAGTTTAAATTTCAATCACAAACAAAATTTTCTTAGTTTAAAGTAGGATGAATTGCATTAGAATTAGTAATTGATAAATATTAGTCTATTTCCTCGTGGGAACGATACTCAACTTATCACTTTATTACTTGTTGACCACGTATACTTGCGTGTTGTGCGTATATAGATTTTACCCAACATATTTCAAGACTACCTTGCCCTTGTATATGATCACCTGAGTTTTAAAAACAATAAATACCAATAGCACCATCTTTACGATGTTAATTAGTCAAAATATGTAAGACTTATTTTTATTTCTCTTTTTAATTTCTTCTTTTTCAATTTCCATAAAGTTTTTTCAATTTCTTGTCCAATATATGGAGCTTCTTCAGGCGAGAACAACACCACAGGACGAAATATATTATTTCAAGAAGTCTATTTAAACGGAATTCCACTATGTCATCTATATTTTCATTATTTTTTTCTTTGGTATAAAAAGATTAAGAACAAATGAGGAAGATGGAAGATATTCTTTATGTAAAAAGACAGAAACTAGTATAAAAGATGTACTAAAATAGTTGAGGAAAATTGTGTCCTCCTAAGCATAACATGAAGAAGATTCACAATGGCGGAATCAGAATATTTTTATAGGAGTGTCAAAATATATCAGTAAAAAAAATTATTTATTAACACTTAGAGTGCTTCTTTCAAATTCATTTTGCTCAATTATAGTATTTTCCAACATCTTATTTTAACCCTTGTCAACATTTGAGTTGTGAGTCTATACTGGCTATAAATACACACACACACACACACACACACACACACACACATATATATATATATATATATATATATTAATTTCCTTCGAACTATGAGACTATTAATCAGACTTTGAAATTTTTAGTTAACTGATTAGCTACTTTTATGGATAAATTATAAATTATAATATTATATATTCAAAACCTTATATTGTGGTTCTGGTCATCTTTTTTGGTGACAACTGAAAAGAGCCACTCAAAGAAAAAAATGAATTAAGTTATTCTCATTTATAAAAAAATTGATATCAAGTTATGATTAAATCAATAAGATAAATGAATACAATATTAATTAATTAATTATCAAACTTATTTAACATTATTTTATCTTATAGTAATATTGTTAATTTATTGTAGGTGGAATGACATGAGTAAGCAAATGAATTAATACTATCTCATACTCCCTCCGTCCCTAATTATTTTACGTTTTAGAGTTTTTCATTTGTCCCTAATTATTTGACGTTTGTTCAAATCTAGGAGAATTAATGATAATTTTTCCAAAATTATACATCATTATTCTACCTATTTTTTGATACTTTTAAACTCTTTCTCTCTCCTTATCTTAACAAAACTCTTCTTTTCCCAACAAAAGATTTAAGGGTATTATAGATAATGGGTCCGGTTCCTGTAAGGGCTCCCTTACTTTGTTAAAATGCGGACTTTTTTTTGGCTTTTTTTTAAAATAACTAAAAAGAAAAGTTTAATATTTTATGGAACTGAAATTTTTTCATAATACAGTGTTTTGGATGTGATTTGGATACGTATAACAAAATAGGTCTGTACAGTCTGTGCAGACTGTACCACCATTTTTTGGTATAGGTATCCAAATCACCCCAAAATATTGTATTATGGAAAAATTTCAGTTCCATAAAATATTAAATATTTTTTTTTAGTTATTTTAAAAAAAACAAAAAAAAAAGGTCCGCATTTTAACAAAGTAATGGAGCCCTCACCTGATCGGTTCTGTATAGATAATTAAGTACTATATTTAACTTTTTCCATTAATCATTATCTTAATTTTTGTGTCCATCTCTAAAACGTCAAATAATTAGAGAATGGAGAGAGTAACAAAGATTAAATTTAACTGATATTAGCATGTTTTAAATTTCAACTACTGATATTAACATGTTTCAAATTCCAGAGTTGGGTGGTCATATGACCACCTCCCCCCGTTCCGCCGGTGAAGATCCATCATCCAATAAATAGAATAGCTATGTCAAGCATAGCATATATATATAGTCTCAACTTTCAAGTTTGAAGTCACTTTTCATTCGTCTTATTAAATCACCATTCTAAATATTTTTTCCCAACACTTGTATTGAAATACTTTTATATTTTAGCTTTAGGATTTGCTAGAAGAATATATATTGAAACAACATGATGGTGTTTGTAAGAAGATTTTATACCAAGTGCTACCTCAGAGTCCTGTGTATCAGTCATAATTTAATATTTCTCCAGAAATTATTAACAAAACCCATGAAAAAAATGAGGTGAAATCCCCATAAGAGATGAAGGGTTTCTTCCCTGATCTCTTTTATTTGAAGGCTTCAATCACTATTCTCGTCTATCGAAGAGTATGCCCGGTGGCAAGAAGTGGATGTCTTTCCTTTGCGGCGAGGTGAAGAATTTCTTTGACAGCGTAGAGACATGGTAGATATGGGGTTATAAGGTGTGGAAGAATGAAGAAGATAATGATGGTGGAAATTATGAGTGAAAAGAAGAGATAGGTTGATGGCAGTACGTGGCAGACCCAAATAAAAATTAGTTTAGAGCATCTTAATTTAATAATTATACAAAATAATTCTTATTTTTTTCCATAAAAAAGTATCATTTATAAAATATAAGTTTCAACAAAATATTTTTCTTTTAAGGTTGTCTTTATGTATAATGAGCGTTTAATTTAGTAGTGATAATATAATAATAAAATTGTGTTGTTAAACTCGATAATATTATGTCATTATATACTATTATCAATAAAAAGTTGTGAATATTTTTTGTGAGTGGGACATTTTTTTTATATAAAATAGAGGTGGAATATATTAAGTATTGGGTCATGATACTTTAACTATTGGGCCGGACCTGTTAGGCTCCTCCCTTATATTATAGGAACAATTATATATTATAGTACATTTTTAAAAGTAATTACAAAAATCATACATTCATAAAATAATTATAAAAATATGACACTTCATTATTTTTATTTTCAATACTAATACAATTAAAAGTTCTTAAATTAAGGGATTAATATTAATGGGTTGACATAGCAAATTAGTTTCCATCTTCCTTCGGTATCTCTCTCTCCCCCTTATTATTTCCCTCTCTTCTCCCTTACTACTTCTCTTTCTCCTCTCAAAGCCACTCGTCGTCGTCCTCTTCCGCCGCCGCAACACCATAGACTATCAACTCTGACAAAAAATTGAATACGTGACTTACAGGCTATGTTTTCAGGCTAATACGTGACTTTCTCTCTCCAACTCTCTCACAACTGAAAGGATTCTGGTTTCTCTCTCTAAGGTTTACTTCTAATTTCTGTTAATTCTCATTCTACTAATTAATTGTCAATAGGATCATATATATACGCTATGTTTCTAACAGAATGGGGTATTGATTGTTTGGGTTTGTGTTGTTTTTATATTTTGTATAGAATGGTTGATACAAGGAAGAATGATGGAAAGAGGAAAAGAATCACAGAGGGTGATTCTATTAAAGACTTAAAGAAATTTGTTTGGGTTTGTGCAGTTAGATTCTGATTTTGATGTTCCTGTAGTCAAGACAGAAGCTCAAGTTCATATCCAGAAGATATTTCCAACCCAAAAATTTTAAAAGGTGTGCTAATTTAAATTTTTTTATTGTTACTATCATATAACTATTTGGTTACTTCTGCATTATGTTTTGGTTATTGTTATCTTGTGATTCGGATACCATTTTTGTTACCTTGATTTGGTATTTTGGTTACTTTTTTATGTTGTTATGGTTATCATGTATTTGCTTAATATACATGGTTGACTAAAATGGTTTTGGTGTACATGTTGTTTATGTATTGGTTACCATTAAAACATGTTTTGGTTACTATCATATAAATATTTGGTTACTTCGTTAATATGTTTTTGGTTATTGTTAGTTTTTGATTTGGATTCTATTTTTGTTTTCTTGAGTTGGGATTTTGGTTACTATTTTTTGTTGTTCTGGTTACCATGTATTTGCTTAGTATATATGGGTTGACTAAACTATGTTTGGTCTATATGTTGTTTATGTATTGGTTACCATTAATATATATTTTGGTTACTAACATATAACTGTTTGGTTACTTCATTAGTATATTTTTATAGTTTTTTGCTTATAATTTGGATACCATTTTTTTCTCTCAATTGGGATTTTGGTTACTTTTATATGTTATTTTGGTTCCAATGTATTTGCTTAGTATACATTGGTTGACTAAACTGAGTTTGGTATACATGTTATTTATGTGTTGGTTACCATTAAAACATGGTTTGGTTACTATCATATAAATGTTTGGTTACTTCTTTATAATATTTTTTGGTACACATGTTTTTGTGTTGGTGACCTTTAAATTATGTTTTGGTTAATATTATATATAATTATTTGTTTACTACATAAATGGTCTGTACTACATGTTGTTAATATTTTGGTCACTATTAGATTATATAATATAACTTTTTGGTTACTGCTTTATTATGGTATGGTTAATGTTATATTATGATATGATAACTATTATTGTGCAGTCAATGTGGGATGTTGGTTATTTGTTATACTCTATTTTGGCAACTGTGTAATTGTTATATTATATTTTGATTAGTATGCTTTTATTTGTTGGTCACTACGTAACTGTTTATGTTATAAATATTATTTATATTTAGTTACTAATTACTGTGTAAATCTGATTGTGTTTATTTGCAGTTATGAGATCATTATTATGAGGAATGCAACAGAAAATTCACTGGAATTAAAAGTTATATATTGGTGTGACATAGAAGTCCCCAGCATTATTACCAAGAAATTGAACCCAGGTCAGTTGGAGAAGTTTAAGGCATCATTAGTTTGTAGATGTATTTTTTTGTAAATAATAAACCCAAGTCATAATAAACCATGTATTTGCTTAGTATACATTGATGTATTATTTTTGTAAATTCCTTCAAATCTATTCTACAAGCGTTATGCTCTTCTAGAAAATTCATTGGAAAAGTTATGGTTAAATGTATACGTGAGAGTATACATGGGTTGCCTAAACTTGGTTGGATATACAGGTTGTTTCTGTTTTGATTACCATTAAAATATGTTCTGGTTACTTTCATATAACTATCTGGTTACGTCTTTATTATGTTTTGGTTACTGTTACCTTATGGTTTGTGTAAGACCCCGAATTTTATGAAATAAAAGTATTCAATTTTTCTTATAATTACAATTCAGTAAATGGTTAAATTGATAAAATTTATAGTTAAGGGTCATATATGAAAAAAAAAATTCGAAATATACAAGTGGTTATAAAATATTCTTTCTGTCGGGGAATATTCGTTTGGTCGTGGAATATTCTTTATGTCGGGGAATATTCGTACGACGGGCCAGCCATTTGTGGGCCCCATGACAGAATAATTGTAGGATTAAGAAAACGACAAAAGGGAGTTGTTTAAATAACGGCGTAGTTGTTACCGTTAACACTGTTGGAATACCTGGTGGTTAAAATACAGTAATACACGTTGCACAGTAGCACACGGTATTGCACCAATTATTGATTCTTACGTAAGAAAGCACTACTCAATAATTGTTACAGTAATTACTGTTCAGTATTTTATTGATTCAATAATTGTTGTGTTGAAATTTTTTATTACTATTGTTTTAATAATTGTCACTACACAATATTTTCTATATTATTGGAGTAATAATTCATATTATCTGAATAATATTATTAGATAACATTATTGCCAATGTCTAGAAAGTTCTGTCTAAGGAGAGGTTTGGGCACCTAATTGCACGCCAGTAAGGAGAAATTCTTATTGGAAAGCCCCCTCTTTCCTGGGAACTGCTTGGTTGTCATTATTGTGATTCTGTAATATTATTTGTGAATAATTAATTATTGGTTTATATGATAAGAAAAATATTCATTTTATATGGATATAGATGGAGAAAATTTTTAAAGTGACAATTGTTGAAAATCGATATTTTATCTTTTATGATAAAATAATATTTTATTATATTATTATAATATAATAATGATGATATTTTTACAATGAATGTGGTATGTATGAGTATATGAGGAGGAAGAGTATTTTTGTTGCAAAAGTTGTTTAAAACATGTTAAACATGTCTGTGGGCCCATTTCTTAACTGAAATTTGATTATAGGATGTAAAATCGTCCGTTTATGGATTTCGGTCAATTTCTGTTTGGAATTTGGAAAAACTTTCTTCTGTAAAGTTGTAAAGAATTGAATTTCCTATAAAAAGCCATGAGATTCGAATTTTCTGATAAAAAGGCTATTTATTATGAATTATTGAAGTTCTGAAATTCCTGAATAATTAATTTTTGGAAGTTTTAAATATTTTATTTATGAAAAACATTTTTCTAATTTTTTTTTGAGTGGGTGGTTGATGTTTGAATTCAGCTGATGTGCGTAGGAGATTTTATAATAATAATAATAATAATATTTTATTAAATTTTCTGCTTTGGTGTTCTAAGCAATTTCCTATAAATAGGTGCTTAGGTTAGAATTGAAAATCACATCAAAAACTGAAGTTTTCTCTCTATTTCTCTCTCTATATTATCGAGTGTATTCTTGTGAGTATTTTGATATCTTGAGTGTTGCTATGCAGTGCAAGTTCGTTCAGCGTTATTCTAGTCAGAAGAACTGCTATTTTGAGGTAAGGGATAGTAAGAGATTTTAAGGGATTGAAAGGGATGTTATTTTCTTCGTAAGTGATATTATTTCTTCAATATCATTACGTTGAAATATTGGTTTAAACTTTTTATCAAATTTAAAACTTTTTCATGTCAGGGTTACTATTCATGAGTTACTATTCACGAGTTACTATTCATGAGTTACTATTCACAATTTAGTATTCACAACGGGTTACTATTAATGAGTTGCTATTCATGAGTTACTATTCACGGGTACTATTCCCTACAAAATTGGTTTCTTTTTCTAACCAAATTATAGTTGATTTATGAATATTACTCTGGAGATTAAAACTATGTATTGATTATATTGATTTTATTATCATATATAATATTTTTATAACCCTGATGTTGAAATTCTCTTTCACTGAATGTAAAGATGGGTAGATTATTAGTATGATCATGACTAGGGTTCTCTTTGGCCAGTAGTGAAAAGTTGAGTTGTGACTGGTATAATCATGACCATTGAATTTATAATTGAATATCTTTAGCTTAAGTGCAAAGGTGAATTGATCAACATGGTTATAATTATTGTTTATATAAATTCTGAATTGATTATATATTTCTTTGAGATATGAATATCTTTGGCCCATAGTACAAAGATGACTTATTGATGAATATCTTTGGCCCGTAGTACAAAGATGAATTATTGATGAATATCTTTGGCATGTAGTGCAAAGATGGTCTGTTGATGAATATCTTTGGCCCGTAGTGCAAAGATGAATTTATTAGTATGATTATGAACATGAACTGTGATTTGGTATAACCATGATCTTTGATATTTCAGGTGATGAAAATTATCTTTGTCCTAGATGAAAAAAGGAATTTAGAATAACAATTACGATTATGAGTTATACATGTGATTGTGGACAGGAATTTTTGATTGATGTTACAGGGATAAAACATTGTTGGTGGACTTTTAACATTGAGAAGATAATAGACTTTATGGTCTATTTGACTCTTTTAATGGATTACTTGTTCCGCTGCAAATATGGTTGAAAAGTTTTATCATCTACCCTATGTACTAAATCTCTGATTTATTATTGATGAAGGCTATTGAAAATTTAATTATCTTTAGTCATAATATTCTTTATTGAGCTAGTTGTGCTCATCCTTTTGCTTCAAAATTCCTTTTAAGTAATAAGAGTGTAGCTGGGTCGAGCGGGAATAACAGGGGAATAGAACGGTGTTCTATAGCTATTGAGGTTCTCCCTAAATAGGTGAGGCGAACCCAACTTTGGAAGGGTGTTTTTTCACTATCATACAAGATGTCTAATGACATACAACCTCGTGTCATCATAAGACAAGGTTGTGTTCATCCACTTACTGAGTATATTTACCAGCACTACCTATATAATCTTGGTGTTATTTGGAGTATAATACCCAATTAGAAACAGTGGAGATAATGATATGTCAAGAGAAGACTCACCATTAGGAAGAATATGATAGTAATCTTCTCATTTTTCTTTGTGTTCTATTGGGTCAACCAAGGATAATTATGTGGCCATATGATATCTACCATAACCTAGAAGTATGGCCTCCCATGTACAAAGGTTTCCTTGAGCACTTCCCAATGATTCTAATTTCTAAAACAGTTTTTGACTATACCTTTATGTAAGGTGTCATTGAGACGTGCTATCCAAAGTTGGTGTCTAGAGTTACAATTGATATATATTTGTATCCAAACTCACATCATATGTGTTGTTGTATTTTGCACAACAATTGTTGTAATAAAAGTTGTATTTGTTTTCTGTACCATGTATTTGGCGACTCAGAATGGGTTGGATGGAATGGACCTATTTTGGGGTTGTTACAGTTGGTATCAGAGCTATAAGTAAAGAGCCCCGAGCCTCTTGCTGGTGACTTCCTGTTGATGGGGGATGCACCGAAGCCAGACTCTCCGTAGGGGACGCCGTTCTGCGGTGGCAAACTAATAGGTACCACTGTGAGGTGCTGTCCACGGTTGGGACATGAGTCACAGTTGGTATCAGAGCTTATGGATATGATCTCTGGCGGAGATCGGGATTAGAACTAGGAGGGGAGAGATAAGTAAATCCCTCGTTAGAGTGTCCTACCTAAGCTTATTTGTTGGTCAGTCATAATATCGGGATATTATGTGATATGTTAATTTGTTAAATTAACCTTTGAAGCTGTATTCTAGAATGATATCTGAAATATAGGAGATGAGCAATGGAGAAATCATGATGACAGGGGAGATAGAATCTGAAATGGAAGCAAGGTATTCTCAACTCTTTGAAATATTAGGTACGTAAATTTCGGGGACGAAATTTCATAAGGAGGGGACATTGATAAAATTATGAAATAATAGTATTTAATTTTTCTTATAATTACTATTCAGTAAATGGTTAAATTGATAAAATTTATTGTTAAGGGTGATATATGAATTTTTTTTTCAAAATATGCAAATGGTTATAAAATATTCTTTCTGTCGGGGAATATTCGTTTGGTCGTGGAATATTCTTTCTGTCGGAGAATATTCGTACGACGACGCATCCATTTGTGGTCCCATAACAGAATAAATGTCGGATTAAGAAAATGACAAAAGGGAGTTTTTTAAATAACGGCGTAGTTGTTACCGTTAACACTGTTAGAATACCCGGTAGTTAAAATACAGTAATACGCGTTGTTGCACAGTAGCACACGGTATTGCACCAATTATTGATTCTTACGTAAGAAGGTACTACTTAATAATTGTTAAAGTAATTACTGTTCAGTATTTTATTGATTCAATAATTGTTGGGTTGATATTTTTTATTACTGTTGTTTTAATAATTATCACTACATAGTATTTTCTATTATCGGAGCAATAATTTATATTATCTGAATAATATTATTAGATAACATTATTGGCAATGTCTAGAAAGTTCTGTCTAAGGAGAGGTTTGGGCACCTAATTGCGCGTCAGTAAGGAAAAATTCTTATTGGAAAGCCCCCTCTTTCCTGGGAACTGCCTGGTTGTCATTATTGTGATTCTGTAATATTATTTACGAATAATTAATTATTAATTTATATGATAAGGAAAATATTCATTTTATGTGGATATAGATGGAGAAAATTTTTAAAGTGACAATTGTTGAAAATCGATATTTTATCTTTTATGATAAAATAATATAATAATGATGATATTTTTACAATGAATGTGAGATATATGAGTATATAAGGAGGAAGAGTATTTTTGTTGCAAAAGTTATTTAAAACATGTTAAACATGTCTGTGGGCCCATTTCTTGACTGAAATTTGTTTATAGCCTGTAAAATCGCCCGTTTATGGATTTCGGTCAATTTCTGTTTTGAATTTGGAAAAACTTTCTTCTGTAAAATTGTAGAGAATTGAATTTCCTATAAAAAGCCATGAGATTCGAATTTTCTGATAAAAGGGCTATTTATTATGAATTATTAAAGTTCCGAAATTCCTGAATAATTGATTTTTGGAAGTTTTAAATATTTTATTTATGAAAAACGTTTTTCTTATTTTTTTTAGTGGGTGGTTGATGTTTGAATTCAACTGTTGTGCGTAGGAGATTTTATAATTATAATAATATTATTTTATTAAATTTTCTGCTTTGATGTTCTGAGCAATTTCCTATAAATAGGTGTTTATGTTAGAATTGAAAATCACACTAGAAACTGAAGTTTTCTCTCTATTTCTCTCTCTATATTATCGAGTGTATTCTTGTGAGTATTTTGATATCTTGAGTATTGCTATACAGTACAAGTTCGTTCAGCATTATTCCAATCAGAAGTACTGCTCTTTTGAGGTAAGGGGTAGTAAGGGATTTTAAGGGATTGAAAGGGATGTTATTTTCTTCGTAAGTGATATTATTTCTTCAATATCATTATGTTGAAATATTGTTTTGAACTTTTTATCAAATTTGGAACTTTTTCATGTCAGGGTTATTATTCATGAGTTACTATTCATAAGTTATTATTCACAATTTACTATTCACGACGGGTTACTATTCATGAGTTACTATTCACGAGTTATTATTCACGGATACTATTCCCTACAAAATTGGTTTCTTTTTCTAACCAAATTATAGTTGATTTATGAATATTACTCTGGAGATTAAAACTATGTATTGATTATATTGATTTTATTATCATATATAACATTTTTATAACCTTGATGTTGAAATTCTCTTTCACTGGAGTGTAAAGATGGGTAGATTATTGGTATGATCATGACTAGGGTTCTCTTTGGCCAGTAGAAAAAAGTTGAATTGTGACTGGTATGATCATTACCATTGAATTTATAATTGAATATCTTTAGCTTAAGTGCAAAGTTGAATTGATCAACATGATTATAATTATTGTTTATATAAATTCTGAATTGATTATATATTTCTTTGAGATATGAATATCTTTGGCCCATGGTACAAAGATGACTTATTGATGAATATCTTTGGCCCGTAGTGCAAAGATGAATTATTCATAAATATCTTTGGCATGTAGTGCAAAGATGGTCTGTTGATGAATATCTTTGGCCCGTAGTACAAAGATGAATTTATTAGTATGATTATGAACATTAACTGTGATTTGGTATAACCATGATCTTTGATGTTTCAGGTGATGAAAATTATCTTTTTCCTGGATGAAAAAAGGAATTTAGAACAACAATTACGATTATGAGTTATACATGTGATTGTGGACAGGAATTGTTGATTGATGTTACAGGGATAAAACATTGTTGGTGGACTTTTAACATGGAGAAGATAATAGACTTTATGGTCTATTTGACTCTTCTAATGGATTGCTTGTTCCGCTGCAACTTTGGTTGAAAAGTTTTATCATCTACCCTATGTTCTAAATCTTTGATTTATTATTGATGAAGGCTATTGAAAATTTAATTATCTTTAGTCATAATATTCTTTACTGAGCTAGTTGTGCTCACCCTTTTGCTTCACAATTCCTTTCAAGTAATAAGAGTGTAGCTGGGTCGAGCGAGAATAACAGGGGAATAGAATGGTGGTCTATAGCTATTGAGGTTCTCCCTAAATAGGTGAGGCGAAACCAACTTTGGAAGGGTGTTTTGTCACTATCATACAAGATGTCTAATGACATACAACCTCGCGTCATAATAAGATAGGGTTGTGCTCATCCACTTACTGAGTATATTTTCCTGCGCTACCTATATAATCTTGGTGTTTATTTGGAGTATAATACCCAATTAGAGACAGTGGAGATAATGATATGTCAAGAGAAGACTCACCATTGGGAATAATATGATAGTAATCTTCTCGTTTTTCTTTGGGGTCTATTGGGTCAACCAAGGATAATTCTGTGGCCATATGATATCTACCATAACCTAGAAGCATGGCCTCCCATGTACGAAGGTTTCCTTGAGCACTTCCCAATGATTATAATTTCTAAAACAGTTTTTGACTACACCTTTATGTAAGGTGTCATTGAGACGTGCTATCCAAAGTTGGTGTCCAGAGTTACAATTGATATATATTTGTATCCAAACTCACATCATATGTGTTGTTGTATTTTGCACGACAATTGTTGTAATAAAAGTTGTATTTGTTTTCTGTACCATGTATTTGGCGACTCAGAATGGGTTGGATGGAATGGACCTATTTTGGGGTTGTTACAGTTGGTATCAGAGCTATAAGTAAAGAGCCCCGAGCCTCTTGCTGGTGACTTCCTGTTGATGGGGGATGCACCGAAGCCAGACTCTCCGTAGGGGACGTCGTTCTGCGGTGGCAAACTGATAGGTACCACTGTGAGGTGCTGTCCACGGTTGGGACATGAGTCACAGTTGGTATCAGAGCTTATGGATATGATCTCTGGCGGAGATCGGGATTAGAACTAGGAGGGGAGAGATGAGTAAATCCTTCGTTAGAGTGTCCTACCTAAGCTTATTTGTTGGTCAGTCATAATATCGGGATATTATGTGATATGTTAATTTGTTAAATTAACCTTTGAAGCTGTATTCTAGAATGATATCTGAAATACAGGAGATGAGCAATGGGGAAATCATGATGACAGGGGAGATAGAATCTGAAATGGAAGCAAGGTATTCTCAACTCTTTGAAATACCAGGTACGTAAATTTCGGGGACGAAATTTTATAAGGAGGGGAGATTGTAAGACCCCGAATTTTATGAAATAAAAGTATTCAATTTTTCTTATAATTACAATTCAGTAAATGGTTAAATTGATAAAATTTATAGTTAAGGGTGATATATGAATTATTTTTCAAAATATGCAAGTGGTTATAAAATATTCTTTCTGTCGGAAAATATTCGTTTGGTCGTGGAATATTCTTTCTGTCGGGGAATATTCGTATGACGGCGCAGCCATTTATCGGCCCCATAACAGAATAACTGTCGGATTAAGAAAATGACAAAAGGGAGTTTTTTAAATAACGGCGTAGTTGTTACCGTTAACACTGTTGGAATACCCGATGGTTAAAATACAGTAATACGCGTTGTTGCACAGTAGCACACGGTATTGCACCAATTATTGATTCTTATGTAAGAAGGCACTACTCAATAATTGTTACAGTAATTACTGTTCAGTATTTTATTGATTCAATAATTGTTGCGTTGATATTTTTTATTAATGTTGTTTTAATAATTGTCACTACATAGTATTTTCTATTATCAGAGCAATAATTCATATTATCTGAATAATATTATTAGATAACATTATTGGTAATGTTTAGAAAGTTCTGTCTAAGGAGTGGTTTGGTCACCTAATTGCGCGTCAGTAAGGAGAAATTCTTTTTGGAAAGCCCCCTCTTTCCTAGGAACTGCCTGGTTGTCATTATTGTGATTCTGTAATATTATTTGTGAATAATTAATTATTGATTTATATGATAAGAAAAATATTCATTTTATGTGGATATAGATGGAGAAGATTTTTAAAGTGACAATTGTTGAAAATTGATAGTTTATCTTTTATGATAAAATAATATTTTATTATATTATTATAATATAATAATGATGATATTTTTACAATGAATGTGTGATATATGAGTATATGAGGAGGAAGAGTATTTTTGTTGTAAAAGTTATTTAAAATATGTTAAACATGTCTGTTGGCCCATTTCTTGACAGAAATTTGATTATAGCTTGTAAAATCGCCCATTTATGGATTTCGGTCAATTTCTGTTTGGAATTTGGAAAAACTTTTTTCTGCAAAGTTGTAGAGAATTGAATTTCGCGAGATTCGAATTTTCTAATAAAAGGGTTATTTATTATGAATTATTGAAGTTCCGAAATTCCTGAATAATTGATTTTTGGAAGTTTTAAATATTTTATTTATGAAAAATGTTTTTCTTATTTTTTTTTAAGTGGGTGGTTGATGTTTGAATTCAGCTGATGTGCGTAGGAGATTTTATAATAATAATAATATTATTTTATTAAATTTTCTACTTTGGTATTCTAAGCAATTTTCTATAAATAGGTGCTTAGGTTAGAATTAAAAATCACACCAGAAACTAAAGTTTTCTCTCTATTTCTCTCTCTATATTATCGAGTGTATTCTTGTGAGTATTTTGATATCTTGAGTGTTGCTAAACAGTGCAAGTTCGTTCAACGTTATTCAAGTCAGAAGTACTGCTCTTTTGAGGTAAGGGATAATAAGGGATTTTAAGGGATTGAAAGGGATGTTATTTTCTTCGTAAGTGTTATTATTTATTCAATATCATTATGTTGAATTATTGTTTGAACTTTTTATCAAATTTGAAACTTTTTCATGTCAGGGTTACTATTCATGAGTTACTATTCATGAGTTACTATTCACGATTTACTATTCACGACGGGTTACTATTCATGAGTTACTACTCACGAATTACTATTTACGAGTTACTATTCACGGGTACTATTCCCTACAAAATTAATTTATTTTTCTAACCAAACTATAGTTGATTTATAAATATTACTTTGGAGATTAAAACTATGTATTGATTATATTGATTTTATTATCATATATAACATTTTTATAACCCTGATGTTGAAATTCTCTTTCACTGGAGTGTAAAGATGGGTAGATTATTGGTATGATCATGACTAGGGTTCTCTTTGGCCAGTAGTGAAAAGTTGAATTGTGACTGGTATGATCATGACCATTGAATTTATAATTGAATATCTTTAACTTAAGTGCAAAGGTGAATTGATCAACATGGTTATAATTATTGTTTATATAAATTCTGAATTGATTATATATTTCTTTGAGATATGAATATCTTTGGCCCATAGTACAAAGATGACTTATTGATGAATATCTTTGGCCCGTAGTACAAAGATGAATTATTGATGAATATCTTTGGCATGTAGTGCAAAGATGGTCTGTTGATGAATATCTTTGGCCCGTAGTGCAAAGATGAATTTATTAGTATGATTATGAACATGAACTGTGATTTGGTATAACCATGATCTTTGATATTTCAGGTGATAAAAATTATCTTTGTCCTAGATGAAAAAAGGAATTTAGAATAACAATTACGATTATGAGTTATACATGTGATTGTGGACAGGAATTTTTGATTGATGTTACAGGGATAAAACATTGTTGGTGGACTTTTAACATTGAGAAGATAATAGACTTTATGGTCTATTTGACTCTTCTAATGGATTGCTTGTTCCGCTGCAACTATGGTTGAAAAGTTTTATCATCTACCCTATGTTCTAAATCTCTGATTTATTATTGATGAAGGCTATTGAAAATTTAATTATCTTTAGTCATAATATTCTTTATTGAGCTAGTTGTGCTCACCCTTTTGCTTCACAATTCCTTTTAAGTAATAAGAGTGTAGCTGGGTCGAGCGGGAATAACAGGGGAATATAACGGTGGTCTATAGCTATTGAGGTTCTCCCTAATTAGGTGAGGCGAACCCAACTTTGGAAGGGTGTTTTGTCACTATCATACAAGATGTCTAATGACATACAACCTCGTGTCATCATAAGACATGGTTGTGCTCATCCACTTGCTGAGTATATTTACCAGCACTACCTATATAATCTTGGTGTTTATTTAGAGTATAATACCCAATTAGAGACAGTGGAGATAATGATATGTCAAGAGAAGACTCACCATTGGGAAGAATATGATAGTAATCTTCTCATTTTTCTTTGGGGTCTATTGGGTCAACCAAGGATAATTATGTGGCCATATGATATCTACCATAACCTAGAAGCATGGCCTCCCATGTACGAAGGTTTCCTTGAGCACTTCCCAAAGAGTCTAATTTCTAAAACAGTTTTTGATTATACCTTTATGTAAGGTGTCATTGTGACGTGCTATCCAAAGTTGGTGTCCAGAGTTACAGTTGGTATATATTTGTATCCAAACTCACAGCATATGTTTTGTTGTATTTTGCTCGACAATTGTTGTAATAAAGTTGTAGTTATTTTCTGTACCATGTATTTGGCGACTCAGAATGGGTTGGATGGAATGGACCTATTTTGGGGTTGTTACAGTTTGGCTACTATTATTGTGTCCTCAATGTGGGATTTTAGATACTTTTATTTTTTATTCTGGTTAATATGTAATTGTTTAGTATACATGGATTGTCTAAACTGGGTTTCATTATATGATGTTTCTGTTTTGGTTACCATTAAAACCTGTTCTGGTTACTATCATATAATTATGTGGTTAATGTTTTATTATGTTACATTATGGTTACTGTGGGGCAATGTTGGGCCATGATACTTTAACTATTGGGTCAGACCTGTTAGGCTCCTCCCTTATATTATATTCCTCATGCCTTAAATGTATTGGGCTTTTCATTTGGACCGGTTGACTATGTTAATTACAATTTAACCCACCTTTGACCGGACATCATTACAAAAGATAACAGTTGACTGTTATCTGCCACCTTTCTGCATGACATTAATGAGGATGGGACTCAGATGACCGGCGGTGGCAAACTGTGGCAGTAGACAGTGGGTGAGCTGCACACTTTCGGCTGAGATGACTTGAACTGGGGGGTTGTGTCAGACGGTAGTGGGTGGCACGGTAAACCAGGTTTGGAGAGCATATGGGACGACGATCACAAAAAAAAAGAGGAAGGTAACAAATCACTTGACCAGATTATTATTCTCTCTCAATACACTAGATATATTTTCCTCCATTATTAACCTTGTGATCGCCGATACTGACTCTCACGCCGGAGCTATCCCCCGACGGTCAAGCCGTCAAGCTTTTGGTGTTGACTTGTTGAACTGTGCAGGATATCGGACACGTCTTGGTGATTGGGACGTGAGGAAAGATCTTAGCGTTAACATTGGTGCTAGAAGGAGGGCTGAGTTCTAGTGTTTTGAGTATTTTCAATCACAAACTGTGTTCGTTCTACGTTAGAATCCATGGGGAAGAATAGAACGCCTACACCTGAAGGACAGCCGATGGCTGCAAGTGAATCCGCACCACGAATATCCGTCAAAGATCATTTGGGACCTGCAGTAAGTGCTCATGCTAGCATAGCTTCCAAATGACCATCAGAAGAGTTTCGTCCAAAGGCCGGGGGTAACGCTAAGCAAAAGCTGGTTTTCACGGCTGAAAAAGGATCTGGTCATGATCGAAAACAGGTAAAAGGCACCTCGCCTAGAACTCGATACCGAGATGACCAGGATGATAAGGCCTCCAAGCTGGCCAAGATGGCAGACGAAGCAGATAGGGCCATGGAGGTACTTTTGAAGTAACAACAGGATATAGCTGAGCAGATGTCTCAGATGGCGGAGTTAAGAGACGAAGCTTCCGGTTATGTTCAATCCAAAAAACATGAGCATCGGAGTGGGAAGGAACCTGCCCATTCATGTTGTGAATCTCGGGGCCAACCTCGAGATTGAAAAAGATCTAGAAGCCCTACTCCTCAAAGATCGGAGAGGGTACCTCGCCCTGTCGGTTCTAAAGAGCATGGTCGAAGCAAACTGAGAGGTCGATCCAGAGAGCACACTCCTGAGAATACCAAGAAGGCGATCTACCTTGCACATTCTTACCACAGCGGTCGAGTTCAAGGATGAAGTAGATCCAGAACTCACACTCCTGGGAGTCCACTGAGGGTACTCCGCCCTGTGGACTCTCATCATCGAAAAAGTCCCTCCAAAGTTGTAGGTTCTATGGTAAAAGGACAGTCTACTCAGAAAAGGAAGGAGTCGCCGGAAAAAGAAGCATCATCTCAACCAGAAGGAGTGGAGTATCTGGTTAAAGAATTGAAAGAACTTCGGAAGCAGCTTGCCGAAGTCCAGCAAACAAAAGATACTTCGGGAAAGAAGGCATCTCCTTTTTTCGCGGAGATTCTTAAAGAAAAAGCTGACCCCACTAAGAAGTTGCCCCACATAGAAAGCTATGATGGATCTGGGGATCCCTATGACCACAGTCAGGCGTTCGACCGACTGATGGATTATTATGATTTTAGCGATGCTGCTAAGTGTCATACCTTTGTCACAACACTACGAAAAGATGTCAGGCAGTGGATGGGAACTTTGCCTTCAGATTCAATATCATCTTGGGCAGACATGTGCAGTAAGTTCCATGCTCTCTTTGGGAGTAACAAAAGGAGGGGAAAACCAACCGGCTCATTGGCTCAGGTTCGACAATATTCAAATGAGTCTTTGGGCCAATATGCAAAATGGTTCCGTGAAGCAGTCGGCCAAGTGATAGACCTGAATGATCTACAAGCCGTTGGACTATTTCAGAACGGATTAGATCTGGTTAAATCAGAAAAATTGGTGAAAAAGTTGATGTTTCACCATCCAAAAAGTCTTGCTGAAGCCTTTGACAAAGCAGAAGGCTATATCGTGGTAGAGAAGGCCATGAATAGTCTCAAACATCCTTCTTCAGATCGACTTAAGGAGATAGACTGGGATAAAATAGACGGGGACCAGAAGAAGAATGAAGGGAATAAAGACCGCTATGATGGTGGGTCGAAGAAGTATAATAACAACTGGAGACAGGGAGGAGGTCGTTCGTCCACTTCTGCCCAAAGAGTTAATAGGACGTACACTGCACTCAATACTGATAGGGCGGTCATTCTAGACCAAATCAAAAATCAACCTATTTACGAACCACCTCGAGATAACATTAATCCCGGAAAAGGTAACTCTCGTAAATATTGCGATTATCATCAGGCTTCGGGTCACGATACAAATGACTGTGCTAATCTGAAGGACTTCATAGAGAGGAAGGTTCAAAGTGGGGCTTTAGTTAAGTATGTAGATGCCAGAACGACTCAGCAAGCTCACCAGAGGGATAGAGAGCCTGTTCAGGCGGCTCAGCTAGTTCATCAAGCATTGCCAGCTCCGGGACAGCCTGCAAGGCATGTGATAGATGTCATCACTGGGGGAACTTCTGGCAATCTTATTGGAAAGAAACGCCGAAGCCACTTGGATTCGGTCATGTCAATGACGGGTACCCTCCCGAAGACTGATAGACCTTATCCAGGTACGTTAATATCCTTTACTGACGAGGATTACCCTTTGGAAACCATCGAACCGCATGAGGGATCATTGGTGCTGACTGCGCAAGTGGGTTTGATGGATATGAAGCGAATGATGGTCGACAACGGGTCTTTTGTAGATATTATGTATGCCCATGCTTATCAGAAGATGCATCTGGATGGGCAGAAGATGGAGATTGGGCAGGAGGCTCCTTTGTACGGTTTCAGCAATGATCCAGTCAAAGTGGTTGGAACTATTGAGCTACCGGTCATCTTCGGGAACGGCCCCCCAATAGGTAGAAATAACTTGCAGATTTTATGTTGTGTATGTAGATTCTACCTATAATGCCATTATGGGGAGGCCTACTTTGACTGCTTTACAAGCTGTGACTTCAATCCTTCATTTCAAAATTAAATTTCCTATGGCTCATGGAGTTGGAGAGGTGAAAGGAGATCTGGATCTGGCCAGACAATGTTATAGGAATTTTGTGATCACTTCGGGAGTGGGGGTATCGAAGCAGAAACAGACCATGGCGATAGAGATCGAGCCCTTCACTGAGAGCAGTACAAAGCCATTAATCATGCCAGCTGGGGAAACAGAGGAGATCGAGCTCATTCCTGGCAAGGCGAACAAAACCGTAAAAATAGGTTTGGGTCTACCAGAACCTTTCCAGACGAACCTCATGGAACTCCTACGCTGCTATGTTGACATCCGCGTGGGAACCTCAAGATATGCCGGGGGTGAGTAGGAAGATTGCTGAGCACCGATTAGAAGTGGACTCGTCAAAGAAGCCGGTTCGGCAGAAGAGGGGGATCTTTGCTCCCGAGCGCCAACGAATTATTGATGAAGAGATTGCCAAGCTGTTAGCTGTTGACTTCATCTTTGAGATCGACTACCCGTAATGGATTGCAAATGTGGTGCTGGTCCAGAAACAGAATGGGAAATGGCGAGTCTGCATCGACTATACAGATTTGAATAAAGCTTGTCCAAAGGATTTCTACCCGCTGACCCACATCGACCAGCTCATCGATGCGACTTCGGGGTATGCTTTATTGAGTTTCATGGATGCATTCTATGGGTATCATCAAATCTCCATGTGTAAAGAAGATATACCAAAGACGGCGTTCATTACGCATCGTTTGGTATATGCCTATAAGAAAATGACCTTTGGCCTAATCAATGCCGGGGCCACATACCAGAGGATGATGAATTACGTTTTTAGATATCAATTAGGCAAGAACATGGAGGTGTACGTGGATGACATGATTGTCAAGAGCAGGCTGGTGCAGAAAAATTTGGACGATCTAGAAGAATGCTTTCGACAGTTCGTCATCGTAATTTGAGGCTAAATCCTACTAAGTGCACCTTCGGATTAGGGGCTGACAAGTTTCTGGGTTATCTTGTCAGTTAGAGAGGAATTGAAGCCAACCCAGAGAAGATTCAAGCAATTCTTAATATGAAGACTCCTCAGTCATTTAAAGATGTTCAACGTCTGACTGGAAGGATTGCAGTGTTGAGGAGGTTCATGTCCAAATCGGCAGAAAGGTGTTTGCCATTTTTTGATACTTTGAAAGGGCCGAAGAATGCAAAGACGTTCCAATGGATTTCAGAATGTGAAGACGCCTTTCAGAGCATAAAGTCTTATTTGTCTTCGGCACCTTTGTTGGTGAAGCCCGCTCCTGCTGAGACTTTATATTTGTATCTGACAGCTAGTTCGTTGGCAGTAGGAGCAGTTTTAGTGCGTGAAGTTGGAGGTAAGCAGCACCCGGTTTACTACATAAGCCATGTCCTTCGGGATGCTAAAACAAGGTACCCAAACATTAAAAAGTTTGCTTTTGCTTTGATAATTGCTAGTTGAAAGATTAGGCAATACTTCCAGGGTAGGTTATTGGTGGTATACATAGATCAGTCTTTGAAGAAAATTATGGGCAAACCTGAGGTCTCGGGGAGATTAGCTGCATGGACTATGGAGTTGTCCCAATTTTTTATTGAATATTATCCCCGAACTGCCATCAAGGGGAAGACCTTGGCTGATTTTATGGCTGAGTGTTCATTTTCTGAAGCGGATGAAGCTGTGGCAGAAGCTGAGGGGTCTGACAGAGCAGTTGCAGCTCTTCAGCATAGGCAGAGCTCGTGGACGCTGTACGCAGATGGGTCTTATACTTTGGACATCAGTGGAGCAGGGATCATTTTGACAAGTCCAGAGGGGTTCAAAGTGCAACAGGCTATCAGATTTGGGTTCAGGGCAACGAACAATGAAGCAGAATATGAGGCGGTATTAGCAGGGTTACGATTGGCTAAGAGTCTCGAAGTGAAAAGAATAGTCATCTTCAGCGATTCTCAGTTAGTCGTTAAGCAAGCCTCAGGGGAGTATGAAGCTCGAGGTCCAAGGATGGTCAAATACCTGGCAGAATTGAAAGATCGGCTTCAGTATTTCTAGTCCTACGAGTTTCAGGGAGTTGATCGTAACGATAATTCCATTGCCGATGCACTCTCGAAGCTGGCCACTACGGGTGCTAATATTTTTGATGGATCCGTTTACTTGGAAATTTTGCAGCATCCTAGTGTTCATCATGAATCGGTTATGTGCATTGATCGTACTAACTATTGGTTAACCCCATATCTGGAGTATATGGCAGATGGCATCCTTCCTTCGGATCAGATGATGGCCAAGAAAATCAAATATAAGAGTGCTAACTTCGTTTTGATAGATGAAGATCTTTTTCGAAGGGCCTTCTCATCTCCATTACTAAAATGTTTGACTCCGTTCGAAGCTGAATATGCTCTTCACGAAATTCACGAAGGCATCTGTGGAGACCATATGGCTGCTAAGTCATTAGCCTACAAAGTACTTCGTCAGGGGTACTACTGGTCTACTATCTTCAAAGAAGCAACGGAGTATATCATAAAGTGTGAGAAGTGTCAACTTAACAGTCCGATCCCACATCAGCCACCAAAAGAGCTATACTCGATCTTATCTCCTATACCTTTTGCTGTCTAGGGGGTTGATATACTGGGTCCATTACTAAAAGCTAAAGGTCAGGTCAGTTTTGTTATAGTTTCCATTGACTATATGACCAAATGGGTAGAAGCGAAGCCACTTAGGTTAATAATGGAACAGGAATGCTTAAAATTCATAAAGGAGTCAGTAGTGTTTTGTTTTGGAATCCCTAAGGTGGTGATATCGAACAACGGACGTCAATTTGTGGGATTAAAGTTTGAAGCATTTTTGAAGGAGTTGGGAGTTCATCATAGGAAGACTTCAGTAGCTCATCCTCAGTCAAATGGGCAAGTCGAAGTGACCAACAGAACGTTATTGAATGGGATCAAGTGTAGACTGGATGAAGCTAAGGAAGATGGCCGGAGGAGCTTCTCAGCGTGCTATGGGCTTATCGGACTACTCCGAGGACTACAACGAGGGATTCACCTTTCAGACTGGCATATGGTACTGATGCTTTAGTCCCAGTTGAAATTGGATCCCCAAGTCTTTGGGTCAGTCAATTCAAAGAGATCTACAATGAATAAGGGCTAAAGGTTAATCTTGATTTGATTGAAGAAGTCAAAGAAACGGCCTTGATCAGATTGGCAGCCTATCAGCGAAGAGTGGCTAAACATTATAATAAGGGGTAAAGCTTCGCAGATTCGAAGTAGGAGATTTTGTTCTCAGAGAAGTCGAAGCATCTATGCCTCAGAATTTGGGAAAACTAATGCCGAACTGGGAAGGACCGTATGAAGTTATAGAAGTACCGAAGTCAGGAACTTATCGGTTGAGGACATTGGACAGATCAGAAATAAAGAATACTTGGCATGCGGGCAGACTTAGGAGATACTTTCAGTAGATACAGTGTCCGTACACCGGAAGTCTGTAAATGTTTAAGTCCATATCAATAAAAAGTCCTTTTTTCTCAACAAATATTATTTTCGTTGATGTTCATTGCATTGGTGTAAGGAGGTTCGGGTGGACTCGCTGACCATTCGATGGTAGCCTCTTCAGCAGGTGGTCCTTATGAGTTTGTCAGGCCCTTCGTGGTAGGCAAACATCATCGGTGTAAGGAGGTTCGGGTGGACTTACTGACCATTCGATGGTAGCCTCTTCGGCAGGCGGTCCTTATGAGTTTGTCAGGCCCTTCGTGGTAGGCAAACGTCATCGGTGTAAGGAGGTTCGGGTGGACTCGCTGACCATTCGATGGTAGCCTCTTCGACATGTGGTCCTTATGAGTTTGTCAGGCCCGTTGTAGTAGGCAAACGTCATCAGTGTAAGGAGGTTCGGGTGGACTGACTGACCATTTGGTGGTAGCCTTATTGGCAGGTGGTCCTTATGGGTTTGTCATGCCCTTCGTGGTAGGCAAATGCCATCCTTTAGACTTTGTCAAGCCCTTCGTGGTAGGCGAATGTCATCTTGTGGGTTTTTTAGGCTCTTCATGGCAAACAAATTCCATATGAAGTAGATCTATCTTGCACTTCGGTAACGAATAAGTATTCCTTTACTTTATTACCTAAATTTTTCTAAGTGTTGAGTTCGGATTGCTTCAATACTTAAACTTCATCTTATATGTCATATAACTTGTTTAATTATTTATTAACAGTTTAAGTTAAGTTTATAAAGAGCTTATACATTTTTTAAAATCATTAATATTACAGTATTGACAATAATAATAATTGCAACAGAAGTCATAAGTCACAAAATCAATATTTCATTAGTAATTAAACGATTACAAAAGATTGAAATTTTTACACAAAATTATGAAAATAAAAAGCTAGCAAGATCCTATTCAAACATTATCTTCTCCTTCGGAGTAAAGCAAGGTCGGATCTACCTTGGCTGCAATTAGTTTCTTTTTGCCTCGACTTCGGCAGACCTCATACCCTTCCGAATATACCCGAAGTACTTTTGCACTTAATTCTTCGGACACACGGTATTCAGTCTGAATTTGCTAACGCAGCTCTTCGATTAAGGGAGGACTCCGTCCCCTTAAGGCTTTCATCTTTTGGCGAAGTTTCCGACATTTGGATGAATGTCTCTCCTTTTCTTCGCTGGCCTTCACCTGAAGACTATTAACTTGTATCGTCAAGTTTTGGTTGGCTGCAACAAGTTCTTCAGTATTAACCTTTAAAGCTTCGTTATCTTCAACAAAACCGACATTCATGTCAGCCAACTTCTGTTCACTAGCTATAGTAATCTTCAGCTCTTCCTTAACCGAGCTTAGTTCATCATGGGATTCCCTCAGACACTCTTTGGTTTGGGCCAGTTCCCTCCGAAGGCCTTTATTGGTATGAAGAACACTTTCGTGTTCACTTCTCTCCCGAGCCAATGACGCCTTCAACATATTGGTTTCCCTTCTCATAGCCTCTTCTTCGGCCTCAGCATTTACATGTCTAGGACGTAAACGTCCGAAGACCGCATTTGCCTACATATATTCAACAAAATCCAATGAGTTTCAGATACTTGAACAAGAAAAGAAATTTATAAACTAAGAAAACTGTCACTTACCTTCGCCAAATAGCTCATTCCTTCATCAAGAAATTCCCCGTTCGAATGGTTACCAAATCGGTGATCATCGGTTTCCCTAATGAAGGCATCAAAGAGCTGAAAGGGGAAATTGGAGTTAAACTGAGGCCACATGGTCGGTGTTTCCATTGCATCATTCTGGAATTCTTGTGATGAAGGCCTTGAGGGGGAAGGCATGGGTTGATTATGAGTTGGAGAAGGGTCCATATATATGTTTTCAGGAGATAGAGAATGAATAGGAGTAAGTTCCCGAGTTGGTGAGGGAATAGAAGATAAAGTTGGTTGACTAGTAGATGGTTGTTTTCTTTTTCGGGATGATGTTGCAGTGGGTTCGATTTGCTCTTCTTCATCAGCAACTCGAGTTCCCACTAGGGTTGAAGACGAGGGAACAGACGAAAAAGGTACTCTGAGTTCGTCAGGGGTCAAAAGAGTAATCTTGGTTCTTAATTTCTTGACTTGAAGGAGATGTTTACGATTGTCTATGGGTAGATCGAGTAACTCCTTCAAGCAGGTGTTGGGTTAATAATTGGTTCAGGTTCAGAGAGAGGTTCTGAATCTGATGGGATAGAAATTGGTTTGGGCTTTCGGGTAGCTCTTTTCTTTCGGCGAGGTTGGAGGACTTCTTCCGGAAGAATGGGTTCATCATCTTCTGGTTTCTGAACTGGGGGTTCGGCAGTATGTGTTTCAGTGGGTGGGTTGAGTTTGGAGGGGGCTTCTTGTTGTGGAGGATTAGCATCGACTTCTGCAGATTTTCCTGCCGAATCGTCTTCGGTTGGGAATTCTTGTTGTGGGGGTCGGCAGTGGCTTCGACAGATTTTTTAGCCAGGAAATCTTCCAAATCTCTTACGTCTATAATAGACGGTTTAATCAAAGACACTACGAAAAACAGAAAGTCACATGTCAAAATCTATACCAATAAAACTTTCAAACAATTTTGCAAACAAATATATTAAAACTTACATTTATGCTCATGTAACCAAGTTTGCTTAGTCAGAAGCAACTAACTCCATTCCTTAGATGGGAAGTTTTCAAATAATTCTATCATTCCATTTACAAACTCTTCTGATATGTCACCGAAGTCGGCAGAAACTACATCTTCGGTGACCCAACCTGGCAATGAAGCAATTTCTAGTCCTTTGACGAAGAACCACCCTTTGTGACATCCTCTGTTGCTGGAAGAACCACCCTCTGTTTCACCTGTCTTCGATGGTAATTTACTCAAAGCCTTAAACCCTTTTTCCCGGGATTGGCCAATTTTGTAAACACTGAAGAAGAAGTCAAGAGATGGTTCTACTCCTACTTCATGACAGAAAGCAATGAAGACGAGAATATGAATGTAGGAGTTCAGCACCAATTGGGCGAATCCAACTGCCAACAAACCCTAGAAGGGTAATCAAAAAAAGGTGCAAGGGGAATTGAACCCCCTTCTCCAGAAGAGTCACGGGAACGGCCGTCCAACCTTCCGGTCATTGGTACATTCGCTCTTCGGACCGTGGAACTCTCACCTGATGGGTATCAGGGATTTGATAACGAGTACGAATTCTCTTCAAACCAATCTCTGTTATTTTAGAAGGAGTATTGGCGTGTGTAAAAAGTTCCTTATTCATGAAGAATTCAGAAGGAGTAGACACGATTTTCGGGGATGGTTTTGTGCTTGGTTTCACAACTGGAGGGTTAGAACTCGAAGGTCCCTCGTTTGAACCTGGAGTAGGTGGAACAACAGTAAGGGGGGGTCGCCCGAATTGGGGAAGTCTGGTTCGTATTAACGACCACCATTGTTGACGATTTGTAGAGAAGCGAAAGAAAGATTCGAGAGAGAAGAAGAGAGCTCAAAAGTCTGAATTTCAAATTGGCAGGTAAAACTGTCAAAATTAGGGGAAATTACTTTTTATACTGACGGTTACACGATATACGAAGGCGGCACATTAATTAACAATGATGATTAAGAATTCAAATAGGCAACACCCGATTCAAGGTCCAGATATTAACCGGGTTGGACCTTTCATTTGGACTTTCGGTTTTTAGTTTGCTTTATTATCTTAAAGTTATTCACCGTTTGGGCCTTAGTAGGTTTCAGTTTGGGCCTCTTTTGATCCTACCAAATTCCTCATATCATGGACCTGTTTTCTTAACAGTCTCTCATTAAACCTCCTGTTTAATAAAAGACTAGGGGCAATGTTGGGCCATGATACTTTAACTATTGGGCCGGACCTGTTAGGCTCCTCCCTTATATTATATTCCTCATGCCTTAAATGTATTGGGCTTCTCATTTGGACCGGTTTACTATGTTAATTACAATTTAACCCACCTTTGACCAGACATCATTACAAAAGATAACAGTTGACTGTTATCTGCCACCTTTCTGCATGGCATTAATGAGGATGAGACTCAGATGACGGGCGGTGGCAAACAGTGGCAGCAGACAGTGGGTGAGCTGCACACTTTCGGCTGAGATGACTGGAACTGGGGGGTTGTGTCAGACGGTAGTGGGTGGCACGGTAAACCGGGTTTGGAGAGCATATGGGACGACGATCACACAAAAAAAAAAGGAAGGTAACAAATCACTTAACCAAATTATTATTCTCTCTCAATATACTAGATATATTTTCCTCCATTGTTAACATTGTGATCGCCGATACTGACTCTCACGCCGGAACTATCCCTCGACGGTCAAGCCGTCAAGCTTTTGGTGTTGACTTGTTGAACTGTGTAGGATATCGGACACGTCTTGGTAATTGAGACGTGAGAAAAAATCTTGGTGTTAATATTAAGTATTAGCAAAAAAGCATCTCTAATCCTTTTTATTGTCTAAACTTCCAATTAGCATCCACATATATAGAAGGTTTTCAAAAATCTTATTGGGGTGGGAACCCCACTACCCCTGGTTGATGGAGTATGTTGATCGGTAAGAAATGATAGAAGGTATTAGCTATATGAAGATTTTACGATGCAAGGTGATAATGGTAACTTGGTATCATTGTAGATATTTAATAAGTATGGTAACTTTACAATCTCTTTTGGTATTATAGTAATTAGATTGGAGAATGAAGCTGTTTTAACTGAAGAAGATGTTGATAAGCTGAGAAAGGGTAGGTTTGAGGGTATATTGGGTACTTTCAAGTAATTTTTTAAAATCAGACCGGACCGCTTGAATAAAGAATTGGTCTTATTGTTTATCTAGTTTGACTCTATTGAATTAGTTTGATCAAAATGTGAATTGAACCTGTTGATCTTCGGTCGAACCAGTGGTTCAATTGGTAAACCAATTGATTTGACTCAATGATAAATCAGTTGATTTGACTCAATGAATCGGTTTTAATTATTTTTTAATATTTTTTGTGCAAAAAGATTTTTAATATTAAAACTATCCATTTTCAGTAATATTATAACAAAATTTTATTATATTTTAATTTATAAAAAATTAATATTTTAAATTTATATTAAAAATATTTTTTATAAATTTATAACGTTATATGTCAACAACGGACCAATAATTTATCTATTTGATATTTTTTTTTAGTTGGATATCCGATCCAAGTCAAAAAAAATATTATAGACGTTATTGTAGGAGTATTTTTTAGGTGATTATACCATTTTAATATCAACCCACACACTTTTATCGAGTGACATACGCCCTCTATTAAATTAGACGTAAAATATAACAGTTTCACTTAAATTCAAAACTTGAAGTGTTTATATGTGGAATTTTGAAACTCAGGTCGTCATATGCAAAAACCTGAACCTCATGCGGTCATTTGTGTAAACTTTACTCTTTATAGTTTATTCAAACTACTTGCAACTATTACCTTTTTTGTATAATCCATTTCTCTCTCCAAAGACACCCATTTCTAGCCATGGAGGGAGTTGTGCACAGCTTCTTATCGCCTACAAGAATCTTGGTGTCGCCCAAAATTCCAACAAGAAGACTGACGGCAAACTATCCAGGACACCTACAAAAAGCCATTCTCTCTCCGCATCATATTTCTTCATCTTCTTCAACTTCAGTCCTCAATTTCTGTATAACTCCCTCTATTCCTGCTCGTTTTCCTTCACTATGTAAGTGCATATGAATAAATTTTCAGTAATAAATGATTTCTTATGCTTAGAATCGAAATGGGTTTTAAGGATTTCCCTTTTATCTACATTTTGAAGTATTTCTTTCATAATTCGAGTAATTATCGATGTTCAATTTGCTTAAACTTAGAATGGGTTTCTGAGTTTTGACAATTGTGTATTAGCTTTTCTGTGTATATTATGCGGGAGCATAATTTTTTTTCAATACTCACTCTCATTAGTTTTTTATACAAAATTTTGTCGATTCAAGTGATATTTCTTCAACTTCAGGAGAAAGTCAAAAGTTTTTTCAGCTGTAAATTGATTGTTTCCAATGGAGGACCTGTTAAACCCAGAAAGCATCAATTAGTAAGGTTATATGGTTGTTTAATTAAAATATGTGCTTCATGTGAGAATTTGTGACATTGTGATATGTTCTTGTGACTTTCTAACATGCTTCTTTCTTTATATATGATTTCTTTTCTGTAAGCAATATGTTTTATACAATAGTTATGCCCGAAATGTTAGCATTATCTCATTTTTTTGCTTACTTATTACTCCTTCCCTTGCACAAAAGAGTAAAAAAATAAAAAATTGTTCCGACAAAAGAGTCCTTTTTTATCATTGATGGTATAAAATGAAGTATAACAACATAATTTCACTACCATGTTACCACTACCATGTTACCACTACTAAACTAACTACTCATTATATTTAAAGATAAACATGGAAGAAAAATATACTCCCTCCTATTCAGATTAAATGACATTTTAGAGTTAAGCACACTTAATAAGAAATAACACAAAATGTCTTTTGTGTCCCTAATTAATTATTTCTCTCTCCACAATTGTCTCTTCTCATTCTCCACAATTGTCCCTAATTAATTATTTCTCGCTCCACAATTGCATTTACTAAGCATATTAATTAGAGGGGTAAATTAGGAAAAAATAGTGCAATATTGCATAGAGATTCAAAAACGACACTTATATAGAATAAAATTAAACTCCCTAAAACGTCATTTAATCTGAATAGGAGGGAGTATTAAATTTTGCGAATGCGACTCTTTTTGTGAAGCAAGGGAGTAAATTGTGTATTTTTTTTGATTGAAAATTTTCAGATTTGTTTGCAACATCAGAAGTGGGAGAGAGCACTGAGACAAGCGAATGGGCAATGCAAGGTATGCTTATACTTACTTGAGTTTGTAATCCTTTAATGAGTAGGTTTAGTAGTTAGTTGACCCTGCATGTAACAAACATCTCTGACAGTTAATTGCTTAATATTTATAGAGATATTATTTCAATTCTATGGAAAAGATGTAGCTCAATATCTGCTTAAATTAAGAATCTTATTCAGAAAGTTCACTTGAGCTATAGAATCTATAGCCCTTACATTACATTGGTGAACAATCTACTTGTTTTTCATATTAGATTTTTAATTGTTCCTGTTTTGAAATGGAATATTTAGGAATATGAACAATATTGTTCCAAAGTTAACCTCTGATCAATTTTGTGCTTCCAATAAAATTTAGTACATTATACTGTCCAATGAAGTTGGAATGAAACAGTGGTCCCCTTTGAACAATGTTTCATTAACATGCTCCTTCAAGGAAACAATCTTAATGGCTTTTATGAACCACTATTACTAATAAATAATATTATATTGAAAATTGTGAATCCTTTGCTATTGTTGGATATTTATGCTGTGGTTAATTGTGTATACTGATGTAGCCCCTAGTCCAACTTTGCTCAATCAATTTATCGCATTATTCACTTGGGACTAATTTTGTATCTGCTGCAGTTGAGGGCAGATTGGAAATTTTGAGGGTATCTGGCAGCTCTCTTGATTTTATGACCAGTCTTTTGACTGTTCTTGGTTACTTAGATATTTAATTGATATAGTCAAGAGGTCTTGGTAGAATATGCAAAGAATTTTTATGAGAGGTCTAGTAATTCTGAGGAACGTGGTACTTCTTTCTAGAGAGACGGAATAGATAAAAATGTGAGCTAGATGAATGCTTATACAAATGGGTGAACGTAAATTTAGAGCATATAGACTTCCATAAATTAGGAACTCCTCGATTGCTGGGACCCTTCCCCGTTGCCAGCTACAATACTTTGCAGTAGAATTGGCCTCATAAAGTGGAATTAGAGCCTGATCGGATCTTTCCAGCTTCCTTTGACGTCATAGAAAACATGATACTACACTTGAATAGAAGATAATAAGGCAATGAAAGATTAAAGCATTAGGGAATTGTTGTAGTGATCATTTCCCAAAAGTATACAAACAAATTTCTTGATCATGATAAAGGTGGAAGCTGTGACCCTGATCATCAATTCACCTTGTATTAAACAAAAATAGATTGAGATTTACCTATACTCCGTCATCTATGGTAGTCTCTGGATGATTAATGTCTAATCTTAGAGAAGAAGTGGAGTCGAACAAATATAACTTTTCTCAACTACGGCTTTACATGAATTTCATTTGGATAATTTTAGCTTATTTTCCTTTAGGAAAATACAAAATCAATTCAGTTTAAATATGGAAATGCAACCTTAAAGATTGGAAGAATTCTTTTACAGCCAATTTATTTAAGAACATACTTGTGCTAAGGACTGTATGGATCACCTGTCTGAGAGCTCACACAAGCCCTGACAAGCTGGGATTGCCATATAGGCAAATCATGGAAGACTTTTATCCTATCCTTCTTGAAGCAGACTTGGATTCTGTATTAGAAACCCTTTGTTAGGGATATATGTAAGGTTTGTATTTAAGGCAACTTTTCATGATCCTAGGAAACTGAAGGTGGCAGTCCTTTAATATTAATTTCAGCATTGGTTATGATGCTTGTGGTCAATTTAGTTGGGTTTCGTCTAATATTACTAATACTAGGAAGGTTTTGTACAATGATGTAGCGGTTAGATAGTTTATGGTTCCCCAAAAAATATCAAAGATATGAACCTTGTGGTTGCAGTGTCTTCATTGCTATATTATTACTGCAGGTTTCTATACCTTACGGAAGGATGTAGAAAGTACTTCTCAGCGTGTTGAAGTGATTAGGGCATCTGCTGGTCTGCAGCAATTAGAAGCAGATCTTGCAGATTTGGAGAGAGCAGCGGCAGACAGCTCCTTATGGGACGATCGTACTAAAGCTCAGCAAACACTTGTGGCTTTGACCGATGTCAAAGACAAACTAAAGCTTCTCAATGAATTCCGATCCCAGGTCAAAGATGCTACCTTTAGAAATTTAAATAAATACGTTTTAATTCCTTTATTTACAAAAAATATTAAATGCTGATCTATTCTACATTACCATCTCATTTATTAATTTCACCAAAAATTTAATGTACATTGCTTCACAATATCTCCATTACTCTGTTGCTTTGAAGCAGATTTACTAGATACTCTGCATATTGATACATGTGTTCCCAAACATGGTACTCTTACGTAATACTCTAAATTTAGCGTGTATTGAAATATTTCTTTGTTAGTTAACCTATAGTTATACAAATATCTATATTGTAACTAAGTATTGGATGCTCATATCATATTTTATTAAATTATTTATAGAACAATCAACTTATTGATTCAACTAAAAATCTTCTATAAAACTTAATTGATGAATAGATGATGATGTCCAGCTTGATAAATTTTAGCGATTCAGCCTCTGCTCGACTCGACTCATATAAACCTTCATCAAACAAACACCAAAAAGTTCCCATTATCAGTTTGTCAACCAAACACTGGAGAATAGGATAATTTTATTGAAAATCATATGATCTGAAAATATTTTGCTCTATTCCGGGGAACATATTTCCAGAAAAAAGTAAACGGAGCCTGTTTGTAAGGCTTAGTTTCTTTAGTATTAGGCACCGTGCATAGAATTTACATATTGTAGTAGAAGGACCAATAATATCTTTCTACTATCAAGATGTAGTTATTATGAAGTTTGAAGGATTTGATCATCTTTCAAACTCAAATTCTGGATTTAAACAATTTGACGCTTTGCATTTTCTGCAGGTTGAAGATGCAGAAACAATAGTTAAACTTACTGAGGAGATGGACTCAACTGATACAGCTTTTCTTGAAGAGGCTGCCAACATCATCAAAGAATTGAACATGGCATTGGATCGGTTCGAGTTGACACAATTACTTGCTGGCCCATATGACAAAGAAGGTGCTGTCATCTCTATCACAGCTGGTGCTGGAGGTACTGATGCACAGGTATATTTCGTAGATACAAAGATAAGATACTGTTTTGGTTTCTGTTTATTTTTCTTTCTCTCAGGTGCAATTATTGGTCTTTCATACAAAGGATATAGACTAAGACATCTTTGGTGCAAGCAACTAAAACCTATAACTGTAGCAGTGAAAACAGTAATAAAATTGCTTATGTGGGCAACTGTAAGGAAAGGGAAATCAAAATCAACTTGAGTGAAATTATTAAAGAAAATTGTGACAGTGTAGTTAACAGAGAACATGGTCCACGACAGAGATGACTACAGAAACATATTTTGTAGCTGAGTCTAAGTATATGGATAAGGTAAATCGAATTGATATTTGATCACCATCCAACAAATTGTTGTTTACTAGTTTTGATGAGAGATAATTTGCTTCTACGTTAGGTGTGCTGGAGCCATAAAAGGTGTTTGAATTTTGAATCAATGTAAATTGTAAAATACTCTTTCAATTTATGCCTGTTTTATGTAAAATTACTTGATGATTTTCTTTCAGTACAGGATTGGGCTGACATGCTTCTTAGGATGTATGTAAGATGGGGAGAGAAGCAGCAATACAAAACAAGAGTTGTTGAAAAGTCTATGGGAGAGGAAGCTGGGATTAAGTCGGCAACAATTGAACTTGAAGGCCGCTATGCCTATGGTTATATGTCCGGGGAAAAGGGAACACACCGAATTGTGCGACAATCTCCTTTCAATTCCAAAGGCCTTCGCCAGGTAAACCATTCTGTCATACTTTGTGGTTCTATGTGTCTTCATCTAGTGGGTCCCCAACAGCAGGCCTTCCTGGTCCAAAGTAGTTAAAATTTAATACTAGTATCATAAATTCTTATGCATCCTTCAAACCACCATGTATCATATTTGCTACCCTGCCTACCCAAATGGCGCTATCTGCAAGGGAAAATCGTCTTTGGTAATGTTTTTTTTCTCAAGGATACATAAATGAGTGAAGTTATCCTTGGACTCAACACCACATAAGAATGGTTTTTTGACAGTCATCTACTTTATATTCTGTTAAAGATGCACCTAAGTGCTCATGGAAATATTGCATGTATGTGTGAGTTCGTGCGTGCACTTATAAATTGTACTTGTATATTTTTTCCCCTGGAAGCTAAAAGGAACTTATTTTCAATTCATAGATGGGGTGAAATGGAAAAAATTTAGCGTTTTTATGGTTCTGAAAAATAGGTATTTTAGAATTATTTTAGCGTCCATACCAGATGCAAGACAATGTTTTTTAAGAGGTAAGAACTAACACACTGAAGACGTGTCAAACACTCAAAAACACACATAAAACACACTGATGACACTCTTGGGCATGGGCCAAACACTCATATTTTACAAGTTGATAACTTAGACATTAAAATATCAATCCTAAGAACAAGCCAATACTTATTGAACACTTGTCAAAAGGTGTCCAAAGAAATATATACTGTATCAGCCTTTATGTAATATGCCAAAGAAGTGTTTATACTAAAATGTACTTGTAGTTATAAATTCATATAGCTACAGTTGCATATATTTTTACATATTACTCCATTCCACAAAAAGAAGCTCATTTTGCAAACTTTAAGGATCTATATTTTTTACATGTTTACCCTTATAAGTTGTTAATTTGTAGTGGACTAAAGTACAGTTCGCTGCCCCCCAAATTTACATGTTAGAGCAATTATGTACTGCGACCTTCAAAATGTTTCTAATTGCACCCTCACTTGAAGGTTTATGCGTTAAAACGTACACTCTGAAGTTTTATTTGGTCAAATATGACCAGGACAATTGATTTTTTAATTTTTAAAAGGGTAAATTAGGAAATCACTGAAATATAATTAATAAATATTAAAAATAAAAAAATACCAAAATCTAAACCCTCTAGGTATCCAAAAAAATTAAAGGTCCAAAATATGCCGTCACAATTTCAATCACCTTTGTATTGTTTGTAAGTTTAGGAATGAGGATTTCGTCAAATTTTATTTATTTATTATTATTAATCATCATCTTTGCTTTTGGTAAAAAGTCTAGATACCGAAGGAAGTGAAAATGTTCCCTTAAAAGTAAAAGAAAATATATGGGAAATAATAAAAGAAACAGTTGAAACATATGTAAATCAGGGAAATTATAAGTAAATAAAAGTTAGCAGACTAGATATCTCATTTGAAATAATTGCTTCTCTTGCTTTCTTTCATTCGAGCTATCTGATGATTTACACTGTAACTTTATGCAGACAAGCTTTTCTGGTGTCGAAGTAATGCCTCTTCTTCCAGAAGAGTCACTAGATGTTGAAATACCTGAGGAAGACTTGGAAATTAGCTTTACTAGAGCGGGTGGTAAAGGAGGTCAAAATGTGAATAAAGTTGAAACTGCTGTTCGAATTACTCACATTCCTACTGGTGTCTCTCTTCGCTGCACAGGTATTACATTCGCTGGGAGTATCTTTTGAGTTTACATTTTTAACAATTCTTTTCAGATTTCAGTGAGGATTTTTTATCCCATAGTTAGTCCACATGTTCTTTCTAAAAGATTTTAATATATGCAAATTTTATTATTTAATTTATGGTGGAACCATGGAGAAATTTTTTTTCTTTTTCTCCAATGGCCTTTTCTTCCTTGGAAACTAGAATTATATAGCACAGTAGTGGCTTCACACAATAGTGACTATTAATTAATATATCTGCTTGTTTTCACTGAGGACAAACAGGAATCTTGTTCTGTTTGTTCTTTCTTTTCGCATATAAATAACTTCATTATGATAGTTTATATTTTATGCTTACAGTTTAAATAGCATAATGTAGTTACAGTTCCATATAGGCTTAAATATAATTTACTACCCTAAACTATAGACCATATTCCACTTCGATGATCTACCTTTCAATTTTGTCAATTAGATGATTGAACTATTAATTTTTTCCACTTTCATTCAATTGGCCCTACCACGTCAAAAATTGCTGATATGGAGGTGAACATGTGGCATACCATGCTTATGTGTCAAAAGAAATATAAAATTTAAATTATTGTAAATCATTTTATTAAAATGAAGGGGCAAAAGAATAATTTAACATTCATATCATATTCAATCAAAATAAACAAAAACTATTCCATAAAAATAAAAATCATTTTAGTATAACATAAGGGAAAAAAACAATTAAACAATCATCAATTCATTCCTTCGTTCTTCGTTAGAACGAACCCAGATCTTTACCTTCTCTGTCCAGAAAAAAGTTTCTGATAGCCCAATCAATTCTCAATTAACCCAGTTATTCTCATATCCTTAAAGATTTACCATCACAAGCCACTTTAGTTGCCTTGCTCTTCTCTTCAATTACACCACAAGCCTTAGCCATTAACGAATCCGTTCCACCCCCAAACCCTCCTTCAACTCTAATTCAAGCGGAAGCCCCTTCAAATTCGTCACCATTTTCCCAAACCCTTTCTTTAACAGCGCCAAAACCCCAAAGTTCTGACCTCCCAGGAGCAGTCAATGGAGATATAGTGAATTCTTGAACGCTGTGAAAAAGGGTAAAGTTGAGAGGGTTCGGTTCACTAAAGATGGAGGTGTTTTTCAGCTCACCGTTGTGGACGGCCGTAGAGCCAGCGTTGTTGTCCCAAATGACCCGAACCTTATCGACATTTTGGCCATGAATGGTGTTGATATTTCAGTCTCCGAGGGTGAATTAGGTAATGGGTTGTTTAGATTTATTGGGAATTTGATATTTCCGTTTCTGGCTTTTGCTGGGCTTTTCTTTCTTTTCCAGCGAGCTCAAGGAGGTCACGGGAGACCCGCCGAGGTCACTCCATGGATTCTGGTTATTGCATCCACGTTCTGCCCCTCTCGAAAAACTTGCTGCACAGGCGATACTGAGATAGTGTACCACAAAGCACAATTTCTTTCAAATCTTTAACCGTGTCGGATCTCTATGGCCGAGCGTGAGGCGGAGGTTATGGGTGCGGCGAGCCCCGCCCCTTCGGATCACAAGCGCAAGCATGAGGATTTGGAGCCGGATGCTCCCGAGCCACCGAAACTAACTGCCGATTCGAACGGCAACTCAGAGTCAGACTCGGTCAAGAAAGCTAAGGAGGAAGACGATTCTTCATCAACGCAGATCTGATAGAAAGTTGGAGATTTGACTTATTTTTTTGTTTTGTTTTAATTGAGAATAAAAAATAATTTGCCAAACTTACCCCTACTTTAATATTTTAATTTAACAAAATGGTAAAAAAATTATTTTTTTAAGACTCATCAGCTGAAGATGGCCCCATTTCAAGGGTCACGTCAACAATTTCTGACGTGGTGGGACTAATTGAATGAAAGTGAAAAAAAATTAATAGTTCAATCATCTAATTGACAAAATTAAAAGGTGAATCATCGAAGTAAAATATGGCATATAATTTAAGGTAGTAAATTATATTTAAGCCTTCCATATATAATATTTAACATTTCAAGTAGCATGGTCATAGTTATTACGGCTCCTTGGCGAGCGAGGCGCAGCGGTAGCTGACCGCTAAGACGACAAGGCGCTCGCCATGGCGTCTATATGGCGACAAGTCATTCACAGTGTACATTATTTATTTTACTTTAAAAGAACAATGAAATTTATATATTTTAAAACCCAAAACATATTTACTACAAATATTGAATATCATTACAAACACAATTATATCAACACCTGTAAAAAGACATTGTAATACCTTTTTTTTAAGAAATAAAAAAAAATTACAAGGACCTAGCCGAAAGACAAATATACAAACAGGGTGAAATTTATAAAGTACAAAACTTATGGGTTGAACTTAATAGATTACCAAACTATGGGACACTTCCGTGAAATTTTGCCTTAATGATAAGAACAAAAGTTTATTTCCAGTCGGCGAAGACAAAAACGTCGTAACAACAACTGTTCTAGCAGGCAGATATCGTCGCAAGCAAAGTGTACTTGCATCTAAATATGCTTGCTAGTTATTTCTAGATTTTCCTTGTGCAATTGTTGATCCCACATAATGTTAAAAGATAATTAGTAACAGTTTGTTGTAATTGTTATCATGCTCGTCTAAATTTTTTTGAAGAGATCCATTTTTTTACTGGATTTAAAAAGCAAGCTCTATCTACTTGCGATATAACTGGGGACATATTTCGCTTTTAAGGATGAGAGGTGCTGAATCCTCCTCTTATAATTATTTGGAAAAGATCTTCCATTTAATCATGTTTTTTCATTGTTTTACCAATGGTATTATCATTTCTCTTTCTATTGAAAATGCTTATAAGTTTGCATATAAGGTGAATTATTCTTTGAAAAGTTAAGTCTTTCAGAAGCAGCTTTGCAAATCTAGCAAGTTGAAGTTAATTGAATATTATGATTTTTCATCGTGTACATTTCCTATTTAGAATTTCTCACCTTCTCCGCTAGTATATTTATCTTCAAGTCTTGTGGTTGACATGAAAGTAAATTTATCTTGACTTATAGAACTGATTTCGGTTTTGCAGAAGAAAGATCCCAACTAGCAAATAAAATCAGGGCTTTAAGCCGTTTAAAAGCCAAACTGCTGGTAATAGCCGAGGAGCAACGAGCATCAGAAATTAAGCAAATTAGAGGAGATGTGGTGAAGGCCGACTGGGGTCAGCAAATACGAAACTATGTTTTTCATCCGTACAAGCTCGTGAAAGATGTCAGGACAGGACATGAAACTACAGACATCACTTCTGTAATGGATGGCGAATTGGACCCCTTCATTAAATCATACCTCAGGTACAAATACAGTACATCGATATCCAACTAGTTGGTAGAACAAAAAGTTTATCACATCATTCAAATTTCTGAGATTCTGTAGCCCAGGGCATACTTATATAGGCATCCGGCATCCCTTGTTTGTCAAATGGGAAGTTGTGTATATTAGCCCAGTTTATACCTCTGTGAGACTTTCTGAAGTATTAAAGTTGTCAAAATGGAAAGCTATGTATATTACATTAGTTTAGTCCATACTGAGACTTTAATGATGCAAAAAAAAAATGATGCAAAAAGGCCCGAGCCATTAAATTAATTACATGAGGGTCCGGTATATGGCTGGTACGCATCAAAATAATAGTATACTATTTTTTTTTATGTTGATACAGTTTAAATATAAAATTATTATATAAAATATATTTTATGTTAAAATTATTCAAGTATAATAGTCTACTATATTTTATTTAATTTTTTTTAAAAAAGGCGAGAATCTTTATGTAATTACATGAAGGTTCATTATGGGTGGTACGTATCAAAACATAGTTAGACCTACGTATACACCTAGAGCTGTAAACGAATCGAACTGAACTCTGTCGAACTTGAACCGAATTCGAACACTTTTAGTCGAACTCGAACGTGTTCGAGTAACTTGATCGAACCAACAGCTATGTACGAGTTCGGATCGTTTGGTGTTCGCGAACTGTTTGCAAACATGATCGAGTTCGCGAACAAGTCGAACATAAATTCACGAACACTAAACTTGTTCACGAACACAAACTTGCTCACAAACACAAACTTGTTCACGGACACAAACTTAGAACTCTGGAGCAAAAGAATAATTAAATAAATACCAAAAATGTCTTCTCTTAGAGTTTAAGTATTCAATCAAAAATTAGACCAAATATTGTAATCATCATTCATCTAAAAAGACCAAAACAAAAAATGATTACTTAGAAGTTAGAACTTAAAAGTTAAAAGTTAACAAGTACTTAGAAATTCTTGATTACAAATATCAACAATCAAATTTTAATATCGAAAAGCCTTTCAACTCTTCAAGATTCAACCACTTCAAACAGAGTCTACAAACAAATGATTATCAAAATTAATATCCAGTTTTTATTTTCAATCTTCAAATTTATGTACATAATTATTTAGTAAATAATTTAATGATTATTACTCTATTACTGAAGTCTCGATACGTATAATGAAAACTTGATTTTTTTATTCTCTATCTCGATTTGACAATTTTAATAACTCATGTACATGTAAGCAACTGTATTGTATCATTCTTTAATTAATGTCAAATTGTCATTGCATGATGGCTAATGACTTTATTTATGTGCTTTATGACATGAGTTATAATTTATTAAATTATTAGGGATGCAAATTATAATAATCCAACAATCATCGTTCAAAATTTTTATGAAAATATTAAAATTATTTTACTTACATTAGAATTTAGAGGTGAAGAAGTACACATTATTATTTATTAAGTATTTAATAAAAAAGTTTACTTATAATAAATTATTAAAAAACCAAAAAGATGTTTAGGTAATACAAAAATAACTACAAATTTAACAATTATTAATAAGACAAACTTTAGAATTTAATATGAAATAACCAATTATTTGTATTTAGAATTTTAGAAACAATTTAAACATGTAATTAAGAAATCGAACTACTTGAACTGATCTCAAGCTACTCGAACCGAACTCGAACTTATCGAGCCGAACTCAAACTTACTGAACCGAACCGGACTCGAACTGTTCGCGAACAAAGACGAACCGAATCACATGGTTCACGAACATGTTCGATGGAACAATCGAACAGAACACTATATGCGAACTGAGCCGAACTTGAACCGGTTCACGAACAGTTTTGTCCGTTTGCAGCCCTATACACCACATTCATATAAAGGGCGAGGCCCTGTGAAAGTCTCAAGATTAATTTTTTCCATTTTCCCCGAAAAGTTTGATAATATTACACTTCTGTCCTTTTAAATTAATTTTTGGGTTAAGTTCAGATGACCACCTGGAGTTTAAGCGGTTTCCCACTTAACCACCTATGGTCCGTAAACCTACATTTAAACACCCGACCTTTTGAGTTGAAGTGAAAAACTGCTTTCTGTCATAACTCTGTTACTTTAAAAGGTTAAAAACTTAATTACCCTCGTTATATATAAAAGAGATATGTTTGTTCATCTCTCTCTCTCTGTTTTTCTAAGAAACAAAAAACAGAGGAACACCTTAACCACCTTAAGAGTAAACACCTTAAAAATCAATCTAATGCATTTCAGAGCCTATACCAGCAATCCAGAAAAAGCAACAAATAAGAGGGGGAATTAATACGGAAATCAAAGAGGAAATAATAAGACAGAATAATTACAGAAGAGAAAATTTCCCAAATTTTGTGTTAAGATAAGGACTATATATCTGTCGGATTGAAATAATAAGTATGAAAACAGAGAACCAAATTCAATAATGTGTTTTTTACAGCAACCAACCATTAAAAAACGTACAATAAGCATCCAAGATAGAAAATCTAATAATCCAAAACACTGAAGAAAATAGAGGACCTGAGCGTCGATAATTTTTCCGAATCTGACAATTCTTAATCTGACAATTTTTAATTCAAGCCACTGACTAGTGCCACTCCTGGCTGATTCCTTGGAACAGGTGTGGACCTTGAGTCCCTCAAATTCCAGAACACAACCTCTGGTATACAAGAACCATAACCTCTCTCGGTAAACTTTCTGGTTATAGCTTGATAATCAGTCTCCCAATCACGTTTGGAGGCTAGATCAAATTCCATGTCACTAAACAAAAATATCCTTTTAATCATCTGGTACTCATTCAAATTCCCATTCACAGCCACTTCCAATATTAAATCAAACACCTTCTGAAAATCAGTGTTCACAAATATCCTGCAAAATTCAATACCAAGACAACAAAACCAACAAAACCCTCTAAAACATAGTAGTAAAGGTATCAAACAGCACAAATAGGAAATGAATTAGTAGAACTACTATTAAATAAATAAATAAATAAATGACTATCAAATCTAGATCTGAAACCAAAAATCAAAAATCAAACCAAATCAGTAGTCACAAACCGACTAGTTGATAAAAGAAAACTACTTTCTTCTCTTCAGAACTTGAGTGCAGACCCGAAGAGGAAAGTGACGAACATGAGAGCACAACCGACGACGAACGACGGAGAAACAGATCCGGCCAAAGACGTAGGGCTCGGAGCCGGAGCATCAGATGTTATGGAGGTTCCGACGAGGGAGAATCGGCTCCATCTCTTGATCTCGATTTAGAGATTCTCCATCTCTTGATCTCGATTTAGGGATAAACCCAAAATTCGATTTAGGGATAAATGAGAGAGAGAGAGAGAGAATGCAGGAGTGAGAAATGAGGGAGAATACTGTGGTTTGAGTAAGAAGACTATTTTAGACATTTTCTAGTTTTTTTTACTGTTACACCTCTTATCACGTGTTTTTTGGCGTCTGACATGCACGCTCGGTTAATTTGGATGGAAAAGGTAACGGTTTCACTTCACCTCAAAAGGTCGGGTGTTTAAATGTAGGTTTACGGATCACAGGTGGTTAAGTGGGAAACCGCTTAAACCACAGGTGGTCATCTGAACTTAACCCTTAATTTTTTTTAGTATGTATTGATTATATGCTCTAAATTTGATTAAAAATATTATTATTATGTCCTTATGTTAATTGAACACGCATCCTGTGCTACAAGGTACTAGTAAGGAATAACTTCATATGAAAAACATAAAAAATACAAAAAAAAAGGGAATAAATTCCTATGAAAAAAAAATAAAGAAATTATTACATTTGACCCAAGGCAGCATCAAGCCGCCATGTTTCATCAAACAAAACGATTTCTCAAAGAAGTTTCTTTGTATACTAGCTGGTTGTTTGGAGGGAGGTTCTAGCGAGAGAGACCATGAATATGCAGAAATCAGAAATAGTTAATGAGAGAAAATGAATAAGAAAGAGGAAGAGATAGATTCACTTAGGCGACACGACAGTAAAGTGTAACACATGAAGTGTCCGTAGATTTATCCGTACAGTCTTTTTGTTCTGAAAAATAAAAAATATGTGCAAATTTTGAAAATAGTATGAAAAATAATATCGATTCGTTTATTACTTTTATGTGGATAAGTATTATAGACAATTGATTTAAACAGATAAGATATGTAATATAATAGGTCACTCTTGTAATTTATCAAATCTATTTATTGTGCTTCCCAATTGTAATTTGACAAAAACTTATTGCAATCTATCTAATAAAATACAAATGATTTTGAATTTTCCGCTCACTTAATAAATCATCTGGGCCGTCCAAAGTTTGGGATAAATCCCACCGTTCATACGTCTATCTAATAAAATACATCTATCTATCTAATAATCTAATAATAATTTAATAAAATACAAATGACTTTAAATTTCCCGCTCACTTAATAAATTATTTTGGTCGTTCAAAGTTTGTGATAAATCATATTGTCCATACAGTACCGGAGGCACGGGACCCAACTAGTATATAATATAACTCATATGGTATTATTGTAGATAATCTATCTAATAAAATACAAATGATTTTGAATTTTCCGCTCACTTAATAAATCATCTGGGCCGTCCAAAGTTTGGGATAAATCCCACCGTTCATACGTCTATCTAATAAAATACATCTATCTATCTAATAATCTAATAATAATTTAATAAAATACAAATGACTTTAAATTTCCCGCTCACTTAATAAATTATTTTGGTCGTTCAAAGTTTGTGATAAATCATATTGTCCATACAGTACCGGAGGCACGGGACCCAACTAGTATATAATATAACTCATATGGTATTATTGTAGATAATAATATAATATATAGACGTATGTGGATATTTTAAGGGTAAGAAAGGAATGAAACATATTACTCTTCTATTTTATGGATTTTAATTACACGTTAGGCTCAATCACATTTGACTAAATTGCAAATTTGACCTTTTTATTTGTCATATATTTATAAAAGTGTTACTTAATTTTTTTTAACAGCATAGATCTCCCTCATAGTTTCCTATAATATTAGAGGGTTGAATAAAAAGTCTAAGCAGGCTTATGTTTAGACAGTTTATAGTTGATAATATCTCTTTTGTTGGGTTGCTTGATACTGAAACGAGAGTGAAAGAGCAGTGCTAGTACAATATTCAGGTCTGTTTGTCGAAACTGGGAATGAGCTTACGATTATAATTCCGATTATAATGGTAGAATTTGGATTGGATGAAATCTTATTATCTGGAATGTAAATATTATTTTTGTTTCCTCTCAAGTAATCCATTGTAAATTGCAGCAGCTCAATAATATTAGTAATTCTTTTTTTATCTTTGTTGTCTATGGCTTTAATTCTATTATTGAAAGAAGGCCGCTTTGGAATGAACTTAAATCCCTTCACCAAACTAGTAATTGGTCTCTTATGGGTGACTTCAATGAAAGAAAAGATTTGACTGAAACTGATAGAATCAATAACTCTTGGGACATTGGCATGGATGATTTTAAGGAATGTATAGAACATCTCGGAGTGGATGATATTCGTGGTATTGACCCTTTATACACTTGGTGGAACTGTCAAACTGTTAGCCCCATTCACAGGAAGCTTGATAGAGCTATGGGAAATGCTGAATGGTTTACCTCTTTGCCCCATGCTCAAGTACAGTTTGGCCCTAGAGGGCTCTCTGACCATTCCCCTATTACTCTTCAGATAGGCTTAAACCTTAACCTCTATAAGAAGCCTTTTCAGTTCTTTAACTTTATACTCCAAATGGATGGATTTTTGGACTGTGTCTCCGCTGCTTGGAACCAAAGAACTACTGGGAATCTGTTTAAAGTATTCTTTAAGAAACTTGAACGCACCAAAAAAGCCTTAATTCTCCTCAATCGGGTTGTTGGGAATTTAACCACCTTTGTTAGAAATGCTACTCAATGCTCAGGCTATGCTCCAGGCAAATACTCATGATCCAGACCTTATTGCTCATGAAAACTGCAGCATTCAATCTTTATGAAAAGCTCTGGACATTGAGGAAATTTTTTTGCAGCAGAAATCAAGAGCCACTTGGCTATCTACTGGGGACAGAAACTCAAAATACTTCTCCAATATGGTAAAAAGCAGATGGAACCATGCACAATAAAATCATATCCATACAAAATTCCACCGGAGACTTGGTGCATGGGCAAGAAGAAGTTGAAATTGTTGGAAATGGGATTTGAATGAGAAAATTGACTCGGGTCGGGTCGTGGACTCGGGTCGGGTCGTGATCGTGACGGGCGGGTTTGTGAAACTACGTCGTTTTGACGGCGGTTACATGCAAATTTTTCCTATAAATAAATGGTGTGGGAAAACATTTGAAGAACTTCCCGTTCTGTAAATTTCCGTCCCGTTATACAGAAATGTTATTTCCCGTTCCTTTCCTAAAAAACTCCGTTCTGCAGTAATTTTCCGTTCTGCCATCCCGTTCCCGTTCTGCATAAAATCCCGTCACCGTTCTGCAGAATCCCGTTCTCTGCAAAAGAGTTGCACTTCCGTTTCTGCAAATTCCCGTTATTTGTAAAGTGTTGCAGTAAGTTTTATCTTCATGCATGCATCATTCATGTTCATATAGTTTCAGTACATAACATAAATTTTGGTTCGATGAATTCTTAATTTTGTAATGCTACTAATTAAGAATTGAAATCCGTTTTATCTTGGGAAGCAATTATTCAATTAACCCTTAGCATCTGTGGGGGAATAAATTTGCTTTAAGGAGACTTTGTGAATTCAAAGGACTCGGATTTATATTCATCATTAATTTATAAATTATTTATGTTTTGCATAATTTATTATTATTATATTTATATGCATTATTAAATAATACTATATATTACAGATAACAATCTTAAAGCAAATTTATCTTGTTCTGTAATTATAGTTTTGTTTAATATTCTGTAATTTTGGTTTTATACAAATTTAATTACAGAATTATATTTCTTACAGGAAATTGTTTTATAAAATGATTGTTTATTGGTTTATAAAACAGGTTTATTAAACTGTTTCGTATTACGTTAGTATATACGTTGTGTTAGTATATATATATACGTTGTTGATAATACGGTTAAGACATTCATTGTAGGGTGACATTCATTGTTGATAATATGTTGTTAATATTCATTGTACGTTGTTTCCCCTCTCTTGATATTCATGCATGATATATGTAAATGATTACTGCATCATATAATTTTTGATTACTGAGAACATATTACTTGTTTCATTCATGATAAAAAGTTATGATATTCATGCATAAAACTAATTAACTTTATGATATATATAATATAGAATATTTTGTTTAGTTTCTGAAATTAATTGACTAAATGTTTAAATATTTAAATGTTAATATTCTGTTATTATATATATCACATTTATTAATTGTTTACATGATAATATCTTGTTATTTTATATAATTACAAGAATATTATATATATATTACATGTAAATTGATTTTTACAATTTGTTCCATGTTAATCATAGCATTCATTAATTGTATGTGGCGAACACACTGAGTAGTGAGTATGTAAATCAAGCATTACAAATAACAGTTAAACACTAATTTGCATTACATGCAACTTTATTTGTAATTCCGCAAGCATTACATGCAAATGTTATTTGCATATATATAATTTAACTTTTCTATTGACATCAATTGATCTTAGAAACAGCATGTTAGTATATTACTGTTTTGCATGTTACTGTTTTCAACACAGCCATCCACTTGATTCAAGCATATAAATATTGCATGGATTGTCACTTGATTTATGAGTCTTACGGTTGCTGTTACATGTTACTATGAGTTTAGTCACCTAAACATACATTATAGTCACTTGATTTAATAGTAACTTTTTATACATAATATTTATAAATATTGCATGTTAATAGATATATAATATTTTGTTTTTATATAATCTGTAATTGTATTAGTGTTTTATGTAAACAGAAAATTGTTTGCATATTAATAGATATTATTCTGTTATTGTTTTCAAATTCATATAACAGTTTATTTTGATTGCTAAGATACATTATTGTGTTAATATATAAATATTCTGCAAAAACAAATTTGTAAACAAAATTTGTTACATCTTGTACAAACAGAAATTTGTTTCTGTCTATTGACAATAGTCTTTATTTGTATAACAGAAATGGCTTCTACAAGCACCATTCCTGCCGTGAGTATGTCTCATGGAGAAAAGCCTGAAAAGTTCAATGGAACTGATTTCAAGCGTTGGCAACAAAAAATGTTATTCTATCTCACAACATTGAATTTGGCTCGGTTTCTACAAGAGGATTGTCCTACACTTGTTGAAGGGGAAACTGACAAGGAGAAAGTGGCTGCTGTTGATGCATGGAAACATGCAGATTTTCTTTGCAGGAACTATGTGATGAATGGATTAGATAATACCTTGTATAATGTGTATTATACAATCCAAACTGCAAAAGAATTATGGGAATCTTTAGACAAAAAATATAAAACTGAAGATGCTGGCATGAAAAAATTCATAGTCGGTAGATTTTTAGATTATAAAATGATAGATTCTAAAGCAGTGATCACTCAGGTTCAAGAATTACAAGTAATTCTACATGACATTCATTCTGAAGGAATGTCATTAAGTGATTCATTCCAAGTTGCAGCAATGATTGAAAAACTTCCACCATCATGGAAAGATTTCAAGAATTATCTGAAGCATAAACGCAAAGAGATGAATCTTGAAGAACTGATCGTGCGACTAAGGATTGAAGAGGACAATCGAGGATCTGAGAAGAAAAGTGGGAAGAATTTCATTGAAGCCAAGGCAAATGTTGTAGAACAAAGGCCAAACAACAACAAAAGGAAGCGTGAAGGCAAAGAAGCTTTCAAGTCCAAGAAAAAATTCAAAGGCAAATGTTTCAACTGTGGCATTCCAGGACATAAATCAAATGAATGTCGAAAGCCAAAGAAGTTGAAGAAAGAACAAAAGCCTCAAGCACATGTGACAGAACTGGAGAAGCTTTCTGAAGATGTTTCAGACATGGACCTTTGTGCAGTTATATCTGAATGTAATTTGGTAGGAAACCCTAAAGAGTGGTACGTGGACACTGGAGCTACTCGCCACATATGTTCCAACAAATGGATGTTTTCAACTTAGAAGCAAGTAGAAAATGATGATCAACTCTTTATGGGAAACTCCTCTAGTTCAAAGGTTCAAGGACGTGGAAAGATTATACTGAAAATGACATCTGGCAAAGATCTGACTTTGAATGAAGTGCTTCATGTGCCAGATATTCGCAAGAATCTAGTTTCTGGGTCACTACTGAGCAAGAATGGCTTTAAGTTGGTGTTTGTGTCTGATAAGTTTGTACTTACTAAGAATGATATGTTTGTAGGAAAGGGCTACATGAATGATGGGCTCTTTAAGATGAATGTTATGACTGTTGTACCGAAGTCTATTGATAATAATAAAATTAATTCTTCTGCTTACTTGTTAGAGTCTTCAAACATATGGCATGCTAGATTAGGACATGTTAATTATAATACTTTGCGTAGATTAATTAATTTAGAATTCTTGCCTAAATTTGATATTAATCTAAAACATAAATGTGAAATTTGTGTGGAATCAAAAATGACAAGATTACCCTTTCACTCAGTTGAAAGAAAACTGAACCTCTAGATTTAATTCACACTGACATATGTGACTTAAAGTTTGTGCAAACTAGAGGTGGGAAAAAATATTTCATAACCTTTATTGATGATTGCACAAGATATTGTTATGTATATTTGCTAAGAAGCAAAGATGAGGCTGTAGAAATGTTTCAACTTTATAAAAATGAAGTTGAAAATCAACTTAGCAAAAAGATTAAAGCAATAAGAAGTGATAGAGGTGGTGAATATGAATCACCATTTGAAGAGATTTGCTCTACTCATGGTATTATTCACCAAACTACAGCTCCTTATTCACCTCAATCTAACGGTATTGCTGAACGCAAGAACCGAACATTAAAAGAAATGTTGAATGCTATGTTGAATAGTTCTGGAGCACCACAGAATTTGTGGGGGGAAGCTTTGCTTTCTGCCAATTATATTCTTAACAAAGTGCCTCATAAGAAAACTCACAAAACCCCTTATGAATTATGGAAAGGTCATAGACCTTGCTATAAATACTTAAGAGTGTGGGGGTGTTTAGCAAAAGTGATGGTTCCTAAACCTAAAAAGGTTAAGATAGGACCAAAAACAATTGACTGTGTTTTCATTGGTTATGCAAATAACAGCAGTGCTTATCGCTTTCTTGTTCATAAATCTGAAATTAACGATATTCATGTTAATACATTTATTGAATCAAGAGATGCATCATTTTTTGAGAATATTTTTCCATATAATGGAAATAATGATTCAAATTCGAACAAAAGACCTTTGGATGCTACTAGTGATAATCCTGGAAATATAGACAAAGAGTCTGTAATGGATGAACCTAGACGTAGCAAAAGAGCAAGGACTTCAACGTCTTTTGGTCCGGATTTTCTAACATTTTTGTTAGAAAACGATCCTCGAACCTACAAGGAAGCAGTATCCTCTCCAGATGCTTCTCATTGGAAAGAAGCAATAAATAGCGAAATTGAGTCCATTATGCAAAATCATACATGGGAATTGGTGGATCTTCCACCTGGTTCAAAACCTTTAGGGTATAAATGGATCTTCAAAAAGAAGTTAAAAGCTGATGGCTCAATTGATAAATACAAAGCAAGGCTTGTTGTTAAAGGCTATAGACAAAAGGAAGGATTAGATTATTTTGACACTTATTCACCTGTTACAAGAATTACATCTATTCGAATGCTAATAGCAATAGCATCTTTAAATAGACTTGAAATACATCAAATGGATGTAAAAACTGCATTCTTAAATGGTGAATTAGATGAAGAAATATATATGGAACAACCTGAAGGTTTCATAGCTCCTGGACAAGAGAGGAAAGTATGTAAACTTGTTAAATCCTTGTATGGATTAAAACAAGCACCAAAACAATGGCATGAGAAATTTGATAATGTAATGTTATCAAATGGGTTTAAAATCAATGAGTGTGACAAATGTGTTTATGTCAAAAGCACTCAAAAGGAATATGTCATTGTTTGTCTTTATGTGGATGATATGTTAATCATGGGTAGCAACAATGAAGTTATCAACTCAACAAAACGTATGTTATCAAATAGATTTGATATGAAAGACTTGGGGATTGGTGATATAATTTTAGGAATCAAGATTTCTAGAACCTCTGATGGAATTATATTATCTCAATCTCATTACATTGAGAAAATACTTGAAAAATTTAACAAGTATAATATAATTCTAAATAAGACCCCAGTTGATATAAATCTTCATCTAGCTAAAAATGAAGGTGATAGCATATCTCAACTAGAATATTCTCGTATAATAGGCAGTTTAATGTACGTCATGAACTGTACTAGACCAGATATAGCTTATTCGGTAAGTAAGCTAAGTAGGTATACGAGTAATCCATGTAAAGATCACTGGAAAGCAATTTTGAGAGTTTTAGGATACCTAAAACATACTCAAAAATATGGACTGCACTATACAAGATATCCAGCAGTATTGGAAGGATATAGTGATGCTAATTGGATATCTGACAATAAAGACTCGAAATCCACAAGTGGGTATGTCTTTACCCTTGGAGGTGCAGCAGTATCTTGGAAATCCTCAAAACAAACGTGTATTGCTAGGTCTACAATGGAATCAGAATTCATTGCGTTAGACAAAGCTGGAGAAGAAGCTGAGTGGCTTCGTAATTTCTTAGAGGATATTCCAAATTGGTCAAGACCTGTGCCAGCTATATGTATACACTGTGATAGCCAATCAGCGATTGGAAGAGCACAGAGTCATTTATATAACGGTAAGTCACGTCATATACGACGAAGACATAATACCGTTAGACAATTGCTCTCAAATGGAATTATCTCAATTGACTATGTAAAGTCAAAAGATAATATTGCGGATCCGCTTACGAAAGGTTTAACAAGAGAGCAAGTGGAAAAATCATCGAGGGGAATGGGTTTAAAGCCTACTATTTAAATAAGAGTCGTCATAGTGGCAACCCAACCTAGCTGACTGGAGATCCCAAGATCTAGGTTCAATGGGCAAACCGAACTATGTAGTACTCTGTAAAGCAATGAGGAGATATTTACTCCTAACCATTCTTAAGATGAGACAGTGCACATCTGCCGCGAGAATCAGGATAAGATACGCTTTTAATGATTTCTATATCTTGAAATATATTCAAGTGGGGTATTGCAGGATACTCTTGATAGAAGTCACCTACGTGAGTAAGAAGGGGGCCACTTCTGTGGGAATTTTGAAGGCTGAATTCTCTAATATACTTACGGAACCAAGAGGTGTTTCAAGGCCAAAATGAACACAAACGTGAGAACCAATTATGTCTGAAGAGATATTTTGTGAATTCTATTGTCTTGGTTTACACAAAAAGCTGACAGTTCAAAGACATCAAGTCTACTGATTAGCCGAGTAAATCCGATAGATTTTACTAGGGTAAGTTCAAAGCCACTAGGCTACTTAACCTGATGAAATATCTTTTCTTATGTACTAGAACTAGTGTCTGCATATTCATAACATATTTTGCATATTGTAAAGCCAATTTTACATTCATGTGGGGGATTGTTGGAAATGGGATTTGAATGAGAAAATTGACTCGGGTCGGGTCGTGGACTCGGGTCGGGTCGTGATCGTGACGGGCGGGTTTGTGAAACTACGTCGTTTTGACGGCGGTTACATGCAAATTTTTCCTATAAATAAATGGTGTGGGAAAACATTTGAAGAACTTCCCGTTCTGTAAATTTCCGTCCCGTTATACAGAAATGTTATTTCCCGTTCCTTTCCTAAAAAACTCCGTTCTGCAGTAATTTTCCGTTCTGCCATCCCGTTCCCGTTCTGCATAAAATCCCGTCACCGTTCTGCAGAATCCCGTTCTCTGCAAAAGAGTTGCACTTCCGTTTCTGCAAATTCCCGTTATTTGTAAAGTGTTGCAGTAAGTTTTATCTTCATGCATGCATCATTCATGTTCATATAGTTTCAGTACATAACATAAATTTTGGTTCGATGAATTCTTAATTTTGTAATGCTACTAATTAAGAATTGAAATCCGTTTTATCTTGGGAAGCAATTATTCAATTAACCCTTAGCATCTGTGGGGGAATAAATTTGCTTTAAGGAGACTTTGTGAATTCAAAGGACTCGGATTTATATTCATCATTAATTTATAAATTATTTATGTTTTGCATAATTTATTATTATTATATTTATATGCATTATTAAATAATACTATATATTACAGATAACAGAAATTGCTGCAGTTGAGTACTTCCAAAACATGCTCGGACCCACATCATCAATCCCTTATATTGGTGTCATGAATCATGAATGCTTCTTTACAAAGTAGATCAGTCAGCCCCAAGTTGATGCTCTTATTGTTCCTATCTCTGATGATAAAATTTTCAAAGTTCTAAAATCCATGAAGAAAAACAAAAGCCCAGGTCCAGATGAGTTTAATTTTAACTTCTTCATCCATTGCTGGGACATTGTGTGGCCAAACTTTTCTCGTGCTATTAAATTTTTCTTCACTTTCTGTTGTATGCCCAAATGTATTAACTCTACAACCATAGCCCTTGTACCTAAAACTGAAAATCCCAGTACCATGGCCGACTTCATGTAACGATTGAGATTGCAAAATATCTTTGTAATAAGATTTTTAAAATTTATTAAATAAAATAAATATTTTGATAGAAAAAATTACGTGTTATGAGTTTTTAGGTCGATTAATGACCTAGTCTACGTGTTACGTGACTATGTACGAGTGACAGGAGTTTTTGGAAGAATTTTTTTTTTGAAAAACACTCTTCATAAAATGCAGAAAACGCTAATAAAAGTTTATTTTCAAAATTTTTGAATTAAATCATAGCGTTTATTTCAGAAGGAGAGATGAAATCTCTACTAAAAAAAATCGGGAAAAAGCCGTAAAAATATTATTCACGCTAAAAACGCAACTTCATTTTTTCGACTTTTCGAAGAGCGACGTAGCGTTTATTCGGGAAAGGGGGAACAATGGCGAAATCGGATTTTCGAAAATCAAAAGTCGATTTTTCAGCTAACCGAACGTGTTATGAAAATATAACCGAAAAAGTTAAAAAATCTAACTAAAAAAATGAGAAATCATATTAATTTTTGGTCCAACCAAGCCTAGGGTTTGAATGGCTTGGTTATGAAATGAAAGAGGCTTGGCAAGGTTAGTGTGACTTAAGTCTTGAAGCCATGGCGTGAAGACTTGAAGCAAATTCTTGCAAAGTTTTGAGCCAAAGGATAGCTAGACTTGGAGCTAAAGACTTGAGAGGCCATGTGTCATGTGTAGGCATTAAGCACATGGGATAAGAGAGTAAAAAGGCTAAAGTGTGAGAAATAAGCTAAGGAGGGGGACATGTGTCTCTTACTTAGCTATTAGACATGTGTTTGACTATTTTGAGGAGAAAGTGGGGGAGTATGTGGTGACTCATGCTCTATAGGTGGCAATGTCATTTAATGCTTGTTTATCTCTTTTACCATCTTCATCCTTAAGTCTCTAAATGTCATCCTTTTACTCCTTAATCCAACATGAGTCAGCTTAACCTTAGAGGATGGTTAGGTTAGTTGGTGGGAGATGAAATAAGTTAATTCTTTACCCTTAACAAATTCATTTCATTTTCAAGATAGAAAAGAATGCAGAGAGAAAGAGCAAGAGAGAACAAGTGAAAGAAAGAAATAGAGAGCATAGAGAGGAAGAGGTGAAGACAAGAGCAACCAAGAAGAGGTAAACAACCTTAGAAATTAACATATCTTCATCTTTTTCTTTTAAATGCTTTCTAGTATGTTAGGAAGTGCTTTGTTGGTGGATGTTGTTTTTAATGAAAGATCATGGAAGGATCTTGGAGTGATAAGGGTTTATATAATTTAAATATGTTAAACTACTTGTTAAATGTTATGAAAGTGGAACCAAAAATGAAAATACAAGCATATGCATAAAGGAATGAAAGAACAGACTAACAGTGGACTAAAGTGGCTATTTTGAGACACTTTTTGTGTGGTGTTCCAAATATAAAAATTAAGTTATAGGGTGTTGTGTTATGAACCTAGGAGTTACGAACACCACCCAATTGGAACGGAAGAAAAAGCTTATGTAATGAAGTCATGGTGAATTTTTATGTATAACTAGTTAAAAGCTAAAAAAATAACTAGTGTGTTGCGAATTACATATTCAAATTTGATGTTGAAAGTAAATAAACATGCTTATATTTAAAGCCCTTCAAGCAACACATGTACAATGACTTAGTGATAGATAAAAAATTGTTAGGTTTGATCTGTGCTAAATGTTTATCATTCTGTAAATGAATGTATAAAAGAAAAGATCAAAACTGTTAGGTTGATATTTTTTGAGATGTAATAAGATAGGCTTCAACAGAATCATAGTCTGTCAAGCCAGCCAAGAGATTGTAGAAGCCAAGGTAGAATCGTAGTCTGTCTACTTTGAAGGGCCTCTCCCAGTATCGTAGAGTGGTCCAAATGTCTTCCGAGCTAAGTCAAGAATCGTAGTCTGCTCCCGGAAATGTAGAGTCTACAAATCAAGTAGGTAAAGATCGCAGTCTACCTGTGCTTAAGAAAGATCACATTGTCTCATTCACAAGCTGAATCAACCATGAACTAGACACCACGATCATGATTATAGTGCATCATCTGTCTACATCAGAAGCATCGAGCTTTGTTCATTTGTTGAAGAATAAAATACAACAAATAAGGAATGGATTATAGACGTTGAGACACTCGGGAATCCCAATAATCCAACACCCATCCTTAGTATATAACGAAGAAACGTATTGAAGAAGCTAAGGAAAGTACTACATATCAGCTGAAAACACCTTTTCTGGTGTTAGATGAGATAACAGTCTGCTGTGTCAGTGGGCCAGACGGCTGAACAGAAGATTTCCAGGAAGTCACCATCAATGCTCAGAAATGTCAAATACATTTAATGATTCAACAAATGCCTTCAAACAGACATACTACCTCCGTCCCATAATAAATGTTTTTTTAGCTTAAATCACACATACCAATACACAAGTTAAAATGACAAAAATACCCTTAATATATTTTCTTTGAAGTTGAAAATTTAATGAGTGTCATTTAATTGTAGTGATTGAAAGATGCAATAAATACCATTGAATGCATAAGGGCATATATGAGAAAATATTGTAAAAATTGTATTGGAGTTCTAACACATCACTTATTTTGGGAAAAAAAAATATTAAGCCTAAAAAAGCACTTATTGTGGGACGGAGGTAGTATTTCAAAGGCACTTTATATACAAATCAGATGCAGATGCAAGAAATTAATCAAGCACACAACGAAAAGCTGAAGAACACTCAAACGCCAAACTCTACAATCTAGAAAGAAAGCTTGCTCAGCTACTCAGTTCTTTCGAACATATGCTTAATGGCAACTGAGTAACAAAACTCAAGAACTCAACTCTCATAAAGTGAACTAAGAAGTTCCAAGTCTGCTGGACTTGAAGAGTTTTAAGTGAACTAAGGAGTTCCAAGACTGCTGGTCTTGAAGGAATCTAAGTGATTCGAAGATTGTAAAGATATCCTTAGTGGATTTCCTACTCGAGGAGTAGAAGAGTGGACTAGGAGCCTTGAGTGCTCTGAACCACTTAAAAACACTATGTCTTTTATATTTTTACTATAACTGCTATATCTGTCTGTCATAACTGCTTATCACCTATTAACTTGGTTTATCTTAAAGGGGAACAAATAAATCTTAAATTCCGTTGTGGTTAAATCATTAACAAATCTGATAAGTATTTTGAAAAAGAAAATTTTAAAATATCTAATCAACCCTTCTTCTAGATAAGTATTGTGCCTCTAGGAACTAACAATTGGTATCAAAATAGGTTCTCTCAATCAGCCTACAAAGCTTGAGTAGATCCAATGGCACATCTGATAAGCGAATCCAAGACTGGAGGAGGCAAGAAGCCACCAATGCGCAATGAAGACAAATTTACAAACTGGAAAGTCCGTATGCAAGTCTACATGGACTCAATAGATGAAGAGTTATATTAAACTGTTATGAATGGGCCCTACATTCCAACAAAGCTTGCACCAACTCCAGAAGATCCAAACAGAGTTCAAATTAAGGTCAAAACTGAGTGGACTGAAAACGAAAAGAAAGCTGTCCAACTAGACAAAAAGGCCAAGAACATTTTGTTCAAGTCTTTAGAAGATGATCTGTTCGAAAATGAGGTCAATAACAAAACTGCCAAGGAAGTCTGGGAAGCACTGCTCATTATGCACAAAGGAACTGAAGAAGTCAGAGAAAACAAGCAATCTCTTCTGACTCAACAATATGAAATGTTCACCCATGTTCCAGGACAAAATGCCACTTCCACCTATGAAAGATTTAATGTACTACTCAACTCTCTTCGAGCTTTTGGAAAGATCTGATCATAAAATTCATGATAGCCTTACCAAGCAAGTGGGATGCCAAGACCACAGCCATCAGAGAATCAAAGAATCTCCATGAGATGACTGTTCAATAACTCTATGAAAACCTTCTTACCTACGAACTGGAGCTAACCCAAAGGGCAGAGAATCTATCTGAAGGAAGAAAGAAGGACAAAGGTGATTAGTGTTGGTACATGGTAGTATTACATCAATACTACATAACTAGTGCATTTGCATGACCATAAGCATCATGAACAAAGAATTGAAGCTAGTCAAAGTAGGCATCCTAGGACTGACTTTGAATGTTCTTGAGACTCAAGAACACCAATAGTGACAGTTTCTGTCGCTATAGCCTTTAGGGACAATTTTATTAAAATTAATTATATTAATTTTCAATAAATCAATCAAAATAGAAATTAATTCTTAAAAATTCAAAAATGAGTTTTAAAATTTATTTTAAGTTATAAAAAATAACTTTTGATAATTTGACATAATTTTTATTAATATTTTAATATTAATGATATTAGATTTATTTAATAATTATATTAAATAAATTAGTTAAAAATGATTTTGATATTTTAAAAATCATTTTAAATGATAATAAAGTGTAAAAAAATATTTTAAGTTATAAAATATGACTTTTAATATTTTGAGATAAATTTTATTAATAATTTAATATTAATGATAATAAATTTATTAAATAAATGGTTTAAAAATGGTTTTTATGATTTAAAAATCATTTAAAAATGATATAAATGATTTAAAAATATTTTAAGGTATAATAAATGAATTTTAATATTTTAATAAAAAAATACATTAATATTTGAATATTAATGGTAATTATTTAAAAATGATTTTAAATATTTCAAAATTCATTTAAGGGTAATATTTGTGATTTAAAAATATTTTGAGTTATTATAAATAACTTTAATATTTTGACAAGTATTTTATTAATATTTTAATATTATTTAAATATTAATGATAATGGTATTAATTAGTATTTAAATTATTTAAAAATGATATCAGTGTTTGGAAAATTATTATAAAAGATAATAATTATTTAAAAATTATTTAAGCTTCCGAAAAATATTATAAAGGATATTTTAATTATCTAAAATAATATTGAAGCTGTAGAATAGAATTATATTGAAAATAAACTAGTTTATTATCTGTCATGGCAATCAAGACCTAGAATTGATACTGAAGTCCAACCAAACTGACATAGTTGGACATGATAAGTGTTTGTATAAGTTCTAAACACTGTTGTGACTACATGATTATGTGTCTAAGTGATATAGTGACGTTAAATGATAGTATAGTATTGTGTTGTGATGTGTTATGTTAATTACGAGATCAATATTATTGATTATAGGTCTTTCAAACGTAGCTAAGTTATATTGTGTAACAGTAGCCAACGACAAATGCAAGTTTCCTTAACTCAATCTCGAGTTATTACTTTTTAAACATAGTAGTGGGTAATTATTGTTGATTATTCCACATCTGAGATTTATTATTGATTATTCGCAGTTAGTGCAAGTTCATTAACTTAAACTGAATTTTTAAAGTATGACTGGGGAATAACTATTGTTGGTTATTTACAATATTATTGTTGATTACAAATAGTGCAGTTGATTTATGTCTATTATAGAACAGTTTTTGAGCTTTGTCTTAGCTAATTGTTTTGGTGAGACGATTATTTGTTGAAGCTTGATACTTTCTAGTATTTGAACTCAATTGTTATTGAAAGATCAATGCCAAATATTTTGGCTAGATCGAGATCGATATTATATGTTGAAATCATAGTATTTCTTTAAATCTAAACTATATTGTTGTGATACGAACTCTTGATGTAAGATTGAGATGAACAACCCTTATATAAAAGGGAATGTGTGGTCGATTATCCGGTCGTTACGCAATTTTGAGTATTATGCATAATATTGGGTGCAATAAAACTGATCACTTTATGTTCTTGTGGAGGCGTATGATTTAATATTTATGGTTATCTGATACACCTGGGTAATTTCAGCATTAAATAATTGTTAATTACTTGATTTGTTCATGATCCATTATGATCACTCAACATAAAATCTGTAAATATTCCACTTTGTTATTGCGTAGTATTATCTCTCAATAATCAATTGAATATTATTGAAACTTCGAAAGGGCTTTACTCTTTCATCATTGAATTGTTGTTTAGCCTGTAATTCTATAAAATCTTGTTATTGCTAACTGCTTTATTTAGCTAATTCAAAGTTCTTTGAACTTTGTTTAAGTTCTATCGAATCTAGAGTAATGATATTGATTCATATCTTTTATTGTATGTTTTAACTTACGGAGTTAACTCGTTGCTCACTGTTGCTTAAATATAATATTTCAGCTAAGAACGAAGTAGCGGGAGGGTTAGAGAAGGACAAGGGCAAAGGCAAATTGTAGGAGTAGTAATATGAACTTTACATATTGTGTTGTCATGTGTAACCCTTTTTGTATATCTGAGGGTATGTTTGCTATGTCAAGGTTAGAAAACCTGAGATATTGAATTAATGATATTACTTAATGGTATGTATGATAATATTTATAATTGAATGAGTAGTTAGATGTTATTTATACGATGGATCGTGAGCACCAAACCTGGGGGTCAGGTAACCCGGATTTGGGGGCGTCACAAGCTCCATGTGGATAGACTGTTTTAATTGTGAAAGGCCCCGACCATCTTGATTTGAGTTTTTGGGGAAATAATATCAGTCGAGAGTTATACAATAACACAGCTTGGCCCGATTCGAAGTTCCTATTTAAAATTTTATGGTCGTGCTACTTCTTGACCTTTTCTTTATACAACTTGGAGTTTTTGTACGATTGCAGATGAAATTCATCTAACTCGTTAAGTTGAAGCAGTCTTTTCTCCCCTGCAGCTGTTAGATCAAAATTTAACTTCTGTATGGCCCAATATATTTTATGCTCAAGTTTGACTGGGAGGTGACACACTTTTTCGTAGACAAGTTGATACGAAGACATTCCAATCGATGTCTTGTATGCTGTGCAATATGCCCATAAAGCGTCATCCAATTTCAGAGACCAATCTTTTTTGTTTGGATTCACTATTTTCTCTAAAATTCTTTTCACCTCTCTATTTGAAACTTCGGCTTGGCCACACGTTTGGGGATGATAAGCAGTCACAATTCTATGGTTGACCCCTAATTTAGCCAAGAGAGCTATGAAGAACTTATTGCAGAAGTGACTTCCCTCGTCACTAAGGGGGGTGTATTCAATTAAGATTTTTAAAGACTTTTTTTTAAGTGATAGACTTTTGTAGAATTTGTGGGATTTTAATGACTTTAACAGACTTTAAAGACTTCTTTAAAATGACTTTTATAGACTCCATGAAATAAGTAACAGACTTTTATAAACTTTTTATTAAGACTGTGATAGACTTTTGTATACTTCTAATATATCTTGCAACTTATATTAATTGTTAATTAGCCCATGTGTACAACTTCTCCCTCTTTTTTCATGAACTAGAGTAAATCTAATTATATTATTGTGGCATGAGATTTTATATATGTTGAAAGCGTTCACATTATTCTACTCATTTTATGATATATTTGGATACTCGGATACCAATAAAACTTTAGAAACTACAGACGCAATACAAAAATTAAGCTCACTTTTCATTGAGCTATATATACTTTATGCATATGCGTACACTTTTTACTAATAATTGATTTCTTTACTAATATATATATATATATATATATATATATATATATATATATGTTGATTGTGTGATTGTGTGATTCTGTCAACCCAATTTTCCATCTTAACTGATGCTAATTTTGTTTGATTGTGTGGACCTTTTTTATGCGCCTAACATATATCAAAGCAGTGCATTTTTCCCTTTTTTATAAAGGAAAGATAACGATTCTATCAATTTTTCATAAAGGAATACAACCACATGTTACATTATTTCACTATGATATACCAAAGACACTTAAAGACGAATATGGAAGATGTCTCAAAAAGTAACAGTGATTTCCTTCGTTTAAAATGCCAGAAAATTAAAAAAAAAAATTACACATACACATCATATATTTTCTATTTTCATATATTATAATACATAATCTTTACAATTGATATGAGAGTTTTAAGATTTTATCTCACCTTTGTTGAACAAATCTCTTTCCTCTTTCTATTGGAAGTTTTCGAACGGCTGATTTTTTCCTCACCAATTCATATTAGGTCTAGTTATTTGTTTACTTATTAATATATCTTGTCAATTCTCTTATAATAAAATTATAATAAATCCAATTATTTTTAAGGCCCAAATTTTACCAAATTATTTATCCATCACATATTAATATTTATTAGCCCATATAAAATAAATAACTAATATGACCCAATAAAAGATAAAGTCCAATTAATAACTAGTTTTATCCACCTTTGTGTTTATTTGGAAGTCTTTAGAAATCTTTAGAGATGAGGCAAGACTTTGGATATGGATTGATAGTTATAATTCTTCTTCTAAAGTCTGTCAAACTCTACCATTTGATATAAATATTTAAAATCTATGACTTTTTGAATACCAATATACTTTTATAGACTTTGTAAAAATCTTAATTCAATACCACCTAACTTTTAAAGACATTAAAAAAAGTTGTAATTGAATACCACTAAACTTTTATACTCTTTAAATGTCTTAATCGAATACAACCAAACTTTTAAAGTCTTTAAAAGTCTTTAAAAATCTTAATTGAATACACCTCCCTAAGTGGTTAGTCTATTATTTCTATTAATCTGGGTTGGATTAGAGGTTTTTACAAACAAGTTCAAGCGAAGCATAAGTTCTTAAGGGTGCATAGGTGCACGGGGAGCAAAGGTACTCGGGGAGTATAAGTACTAAAGGGTCATGGGAACTTGTTTTGTAAAAGAGTTGAATTGTAAACAAAGTTTATAAATAAAAGAATCTCCAATACTAGGTTGTATTGGACGTGAATTAGGTCACTAGAATAGAGGTTAGGGGTCGAACGACGTAAAAACTTCATTGTGTTCATGCATTTAATTATTTCACTTTAATTTCTCATTACATACTTCAATTCGAATTGTAAAACTTAATCTTAATACTGGAACATATATATTTCATCAGAAAATTATCAGTTTCAACTCAGGTTACTATTTGGTTTAAGTAACTTAATTTATAAAAAATGTTAGTAAAATTTTTCTATTAAAATTGTTAAATTGGTAATCTAGCAAGCTAAATTCATAAATACAGCATACCACATTTTCAAATAGAAAGTTTTTGATAGATTTCTGGAATTGCAAAAGTTTGTTATCGTTTGTTATCATTTTCTCTCGCACTTATTTAACCCCCCTTCTAAGTGTTACTATCTGAATTTCATTTTGTATTAGAGCTTGACTCTACTTATCTTAGTCTTAAAGGTGACTTATAGGGAAATATTCTAACATGACACAATTTGGGAACACTATTCAAGAAGGTCAATCAACTTTTAAACCTCCACTACTTCATGGAACAGAAAATTATAACTTCTGAAAGTTTTGAATGATGATCTATCTTAAAAGAGATCCATGGGAATTGTGGGTCATGGAGAATGGTCCTGTCATTCTAAAGAAAAATGTTGGTACTCCAAAAACCTGGATGGAGATGGATTCAACTGAGACTTACATGGTCTCTTATGATTCTAAAGAAATGAATACTCCTTAGTGGCATGGTGCAATCCGGGATTGACAAAGTATCCTCATGTAACATGGCTAAGAAGATATGAGAAACCTTGAAAGTAAGTCATGTGGGTACATCAAAGGTAAGAGAAGTCAAGTTTAATAGGCTCATGCATGATTAGAAATATTTATGCTTGAGAAATAAGAAACTATCAAGGAGACACAAGTAAGGTTCCTAGTACTCATGAATTCCTTGAAGCTAATTGATAAATCAATTCCACAAAGTGAGATCAACCAAAAGTTACTTAATTAAGACTATGTCCAAGAGGTTTGCTTTTAAAGTTATAACTCTTCAAGATTCTCCTAATATTTCTTATATAGATACATTAACTTTATTTGGTGACTTAGAAAAATGTGAAAATAAGTTAAGGAGATATGATGATGAGAAGGAAACTCCTCAAAAAAAGTATTGTCTCTTAATGTTGGTAATGAAAAGGAGCTAGATGATAATTCGGATTGGGTAATTGAAATGACTTCAAGAAGGTTCAAAACATTGTTACAAAGAAAGATTAAAAGAAAGAATGTTATCACTTAAAAAAAATTAAGACGCTTGTTTAGAATGCGAATGTGAAGGCCACATCAAAAAGGACTACTTACAAATAAAGAATAAAGGCAAATCAAGTTACAAGGATAACAAAAGGAACAAAACACTTGTTACTTCGGAACTTCAATAATTCATAATAAATAGCCCTTTTGTCAGAAAAATTCGAACCACATGTTCTTTTCATAGGAAATTTCATTCTCTACAACTTTGTAAGTTTAAGTTTTTCCAAATTCCAAACAGAAATTGATCGAAATCCACAAACGGAAGATTTTACAGGCTATAATCAAATTTCAGTCAAGAAATGGGGTCCACAAACATGTTTAACATGTTTTAAATATTTTTAGTAACAAAAATACTCTTCCTCCTCATATACTCATATATCACACATTCATTGTAAAAATATCACCATTATTATATTATTAAAATATAATAATATATTTAAATAAATTATTTTATCAGAAAAGATAAAATATCAATTTTTCAACAATTGTCACTTTAAAATTTTCTCCATCTATATCCACATAAAATGAATATTTTCCTTATCATATAAATCAATAATTAACTATTCACAAATAATATTACAGAATCACAATACTTGCAACCAGGCCGTTCCCAGGAAAAAGAATGCTTTCCAATAAGAATTTCTCTTTACTAGCGCACAATTAGGTGACCAAACCTCTCCTTAGACAGAACTTTCTACATATTGCCAATAATATTATCTAGTAATATTATTAAAATAATATGAATAATTGATCTGATAATGGGAAATATTGTGTAGTGACAATTATTAAAACAACAATAATATAAAATTTCAACGTAGCAATTATTGAATCAATAAAATAAAATATTAAACAGTAATTACTGTAACAATTATTGAGTAGTGTCTTCTTACGTAAGAATCAATAATTGGTGCAATACCGTGTGTTACTGTGCAACAACGCGTATTACTGTGTTTTAACCACCGGGTATTCCAACAGTATTAACGGTAATAACTACGCCGTTATTTATAAACAACTTATTCTTGTCGTTTTCTTCATCCAAACGATTTTCGTTATGGGGCCCACAAAAGGCTGCACCGTCGTACAAATATTCCCCGACAGGAAGAATATTCCACGACCAAACGAATATTCCCCGACAACAATGAGTATTTTATAACCACTTGCTTATTTAAAATATTTACATATATCACCTTTAACTTTAAACTTTTATCAATTTAACCATTTACTGAATAATAATTATAAGAAAATTGAATACTTTTATTTCATAAAATTCGGGGTCTTACATTCTCCCCTCCTTATGAAATTTCGTCCCCGAAATTTACGTACCTGGTATTTCAAAGAGTTGAGAATACATTGTTTTCATTTCAGATTCCATCTTCCCTGTCATCATGATTTCTCCATTGCTCATCTCCTGTATTTCAGATATTATTCTAGAATATAGCTTCAAAACAAGGGTTAATTGAACAAATTAACATATCACATAATATCCCGATATTATGACTGACCAACAAATAAGCTTAGGTAGGTCACACTAGCGAAGGATTTACTCGTCTCTCCCCTCCTAGTTCTATTCCCTGATCTCCGCCGGAGATCATATCCCTAAGCTCTGATACCAAATGTAACGCCCCCAAAATAGGTCCAATCCACCCAACCCATTCTGAGTCACCAAATACATGGTACAAAAAATAAATACAACTTTATTACTACAATTGTCGTGCAAAATACAATAACACATATGTTGTGAGCTTTAATACAAATATATACCAACTGTGACTCATGTCCCAACCGTGGACCGCACCTCACACTGATACCTTACATAAAGGTACAGCCAATAACTGTTTTAGAAATTAAAATCTTTGAGAAGTGCTCAAGGAAACCTTCGTACATGGGAACCCATGCGTTTAGGTTATGATAGATATCATATGCCCACAGAATTATCCTTGGTTGACCCAATAAACCCCAAAGAAAAATGAGAAGATTACTATCATATTCTTTCCCATGGTGAGTCTTCTCTTGACATATCATTATCTCCACCGTCTCTAATTGAGAATTATACTTCAACCAAACTCCAAGATCATATAGATAGTGCTTGTAGATATACTCAGCAAGTGGATGTTCACAACCATGTCTTATGATAACACGAGGTTGTATGTCATTAGACATCTTGTATGAACGTTGGGTTCGCCTCACCCTATTTGATTCACCAAATATAACTACTAAATGATGTATAGAATACAACACACTTTTCTATAATGTTTAGGGAGAACCTCCACAGCTAGAGACCACCATTCTATTCTCCTGTTAGCCCCACTCGACCCAGCTACACTCTTATTACCTGAAAGGAATTGTGAAGCAAAAAGGTGAGCACAAATATCCCAGTAAAGAATATCATGACTAAAGATAATTAAATTCTCAATAGCCTTCATCAATAATAAATCAGAGATTTAGAACATATGGTAGATGATAAAACTTTTCAACCATAGTTGCAGCGGAACGAGCAATCCATTAGAAGAGTCAAATAGACCATAAAGTCTATTATCTTCTCCATGTTAAAAGTCCACCAATAATGTTTTAACCCTGTAACATCAATCAACAGTTCCTGTCCACAATCATGTGAATAAATCATAATAATAATTGTAGTTCTAAATTCCTTTTCGCATTCAGGACGAAGATAATTTTCATCACTTGTCTTTACCTGAAACATCAAAGATCATGGTTATACCAAATCACAGTTCCTGTTCATAATCATACTAATAAATTCATCTTTGCACTACGGGCCAAAGATATTCATCAACAGTTCATCTTTGCACTACAGGCCAAAGATATTCAACAATAGGTCATCTTTGCGCTACAGGCCAAAGATATTCATATCTCAAAGAAATACATAATCATTTCAGAATTTATATAAACCATAATTATAACCATGTTGATCAATTCACCTTACCCTTAAGCTAAAAATATTCCATTGTAAATTCAATGGTCATGATCATACTAGTCAACAATTCAACTTTACACTACTGGCCAAAGAGAACGCATAGTCACGATCATACCAATACTTTACCCATCTTTACACTCAAGTCAAAGGAAAATTCCATCACCAGGGTTATAAAAATATTATATATGATAATAAAAACAATAAGATCAACAACAACATTTAATTTCAAGAGCAATATTTATAAATCAACGATAATTTGGTCAAAAAAAGAAACAAATTTTTTCGTGAATAGTACTCGTGAATAGTAACTTATGAATAGTAACTCGTGAATAGTAATTCGTGAATAGTACTCCGTATTCGTACATAGTACCGTATATGTAAAAAATATAATATACATGAATAGTGTCGTATATGTGAATAGTAACCTTGACACAAAAAGGTAAAACTTCTAAAATAATATTCATACCAATATTTCGGTATAATGATATTGAAAGAAGTAATATCATTTACGAAGAAAATAACATCCCTTACTATTCCTTACAATCCCTTACCTCAAAAAGACAGTACTTCTGACTGGAATACTGGATATAGTGCTGCAGGAACTTTCACCGTATAGCAACACTCAAAATATAAAAATACTCACAAGAATACGCTCGATAATATAGAGAGAGAAAGAGAGAGAAAACTTCAGTTTCTGGTGTGATTTTCAATTCTAACCTAAGCACCTTATTTATAGGAAAATGCTTAGAACACCAAAGTAGAAAATTTAATAAAATATATATTTATAAAAAAATATTCAAGCCAACCACTTTGACAACTGAATTCAGCCACCAATATAGCCCACCATAATGCCAAAAACGTTTTATTAAACAAAAATATTTAAAACTTCCAAAATTTAATTATTTCGGAACTTCAATAATTCATAATAAATAGCCCTTTTGTCAGAAAAATTCTAACCACATGTCCTTTCCATAGGAAATTTCATTCTCTACAACTTTGTAAGTTTAAGTTTTTCCAAATTTCAAACAGAAATTGACCGAAATCCACAAACGAACGATTTTACAGGTTATAATCAAATTTCAGTCAAGAAATGGGGTCCACAAACATGTTTAACATGTTTTAAATATTTTTAGTTACAAAAATACTCTTCCTCCTCATAAACTCATATATCACACATTTATTGTAAAAATATCACCATTATTATATTATTAAAATATAATAATATATTTAAATGAATTATTTTATCAGAAAAGATAAAATATCAATTTTTCAACAATTGTCACTTTAAAATTTTTTCCATCTATATCCACATAAAATGAATATTTTCCTTATCATATAAATCAATAATTAACTATTCACAAATAATATTACAGAATCACAATACTGGCAACCAGGACGTTCCCAGGAAAGAGTGGGCTTTCCAATAAGAATTTCTCCTTACTGGCGCGCAATTATGTAACCAAATCTCTCCTTAGAGAGAACTTTCTAGACATTGCCAATAATGTTATCTAGTAATATTATTAAAATAATATGAATCATTGATCTGATAATGGAAAATATTGTGTAGTGATAATTATTAAAACAACAATAATATAAAATTTCAATGTAGCAATTCAATAATCAATAAAATAAAATATTGAACAGTAATTACTGTAACAATTATTGAGTAGTGTCTTCTTACGTAAGAATCAATAATTGGTGTAATACCGTGTGTTACTGTGCAACAACGCATATTACTGTGTTTTAAACACCGGGTATTCCAATAGTATTAACGGTAACAACTACGCCGTTATTTATAAACAACTTATACTTATCGTTTTCTTCATCCAATCGCTTTCTATTATGGGGCCCACAAAAGGATGCTCCGTCGTACTAATATTCCCTGACAGGAAGAATATTCCATGACCAAACGAATATTCCCCGACAACAGTGAGTATTTTATAACCACCTGCTTATTTAAAATATTTACATATATCACCTTTAACTTTAAACTTTTATCAATTTAACCATTTACTGAATAGTAATTATAAGAAAATTGAATACTTTTATTTCATAAAATTCGGGGTCTTACATTACATTTGTAGATCACTCATGATCTAATTTATCCATTTTAAACAATATATTTTATATTGATATATTCATTGCGAGTATTTATAACTCACAATTTAAATTAAATATTCTTATGTGAAATGTTCTTCAACTACAAATGTATAACATCAACGTTCATCTAACATAGCTAGAAACTACGTAATTAAGTGTTCTAGCCCTTAGCATTTCCAAGTATAAGTACTCTAAAGAGAATATACCAATGTGTAAGTTTGTTACTATAGCAAAAATAATCTTCCATCAAAATTTCTTCTTGTGAAACTTCACATATTTTGAATTCTTTAACGCTATGGTCATCTGCTTATATCGACCATTATCTGCAAAATTTGTTTGCAAGGTTGAGCACGACGGCTCAGCAAGTCCCACAGTCTACACATTTCATGCTTCACATAACATACAAATTTCATATATCCATGCATCATAAGTTTTAGTCAATGCATCTACTTATGATTCATACATCTCATGATATGCATTTCTATATGCATCATACTTATCATACAACATATATAAACTTCATGTTGTATAGATAACATGTACTTCACCAATTTCATACTCTGCACTTAGTCACATAACATTTATATAGCCAACTAGTTCACATAAGGAACCATATTTCATTAACTACCATAAACACATGATTTAGTTCACATTATCACATAAGAGAAAGTTATTGAAGAACTTGCATCGAAGCGTTCCTTGCGCGGCTAGGAGAATTCATCCTTCCATTGTCCTACACGATTAAGTGTATATAAAACCACAATTAGCCACATAATGACGCTTATTAGTTACTTATGTTAGATCTACTTTACATTTCATCGTTCTTCCCCTTTTCACCTTAATACATAATGTTCATTCACATGTTTAAAACTTACTAGGACACTTTCTTGTCCATTCGGTTAATACGTTAAACTTCATTTTATGTCTTATTACATTTCTTTTTTTCTTTACACTTAATATATACACTCAAGTTTTGAAAAACTCGCGCGCTCCGGCGTTTTATCATCTACTTCATGCTCATTCATAATTTGCTTCAATTGATAACTCACAGCATCGATAAGCATCTCTTTGATTAAATAATTAATCATCACCTCGTAACTTAATCTGGAAGTTGTCCTTTCAACTTATATCAAAGTATACATCCCTTCACATTACTTTTATAATATTCACATAAAAATATGTGATTAAACTTTTTATAGCCTCATACGTCACAAGTTGACCGGCTCTAGTCGATTTAATTTGCTTCAACAATATCCCGCTCTTCAGTTTCTAATTATTTTTGTAAGACCCCAACTTTTTGAATAAAGATTAAATTTTCTCGAAATATATTTTTGAATATTATGGTGTGGATTTGATATAATGTTATAGTTGTGGGTAATATTTACAAATTTTGTAAAGTACGCAAGTTGTTATATAATAATCGATTGGTCGGAGAATATTCATTTTAACATGGAATATTCGTACAACGGCACAATCATTGGTGGACCCCCACAACGGAATTATTGTCGGATTGAGAAAAACGACAAAAATACTTTATGAAAATAACGGCGAAAGTTTTACCGTTAACTGTTGAACTACCCGGTAGTAAAAGTACAGTAATACGCATGGTTGCATAGTAGCACACAATATTGATTATTGATGCTTACGTGAGAAGTCACTCAGTTATACTCAATTATTGCTACAGTAATTGCTGCATCATATCTCTCATATTATGGATTCGATTATTGTCATAGTATCATCTGCATAATATGTTATTTTATTAAATCAATAATTGAGACGATAAAATTATTCATATTATTAAATTGCAATATTTATAATGTCTAGAAGTTCTGTCAAGGAGAGGTTTGGTCACCTAATTGCGCGCCAATAGGGAGAAATCCTTATTGGAAAGCCCCCTCTTTCCTGAGAACGACTTGGTTGATAAATATTGTGAGTTATAATATTATTGATGAATGTTATTAAAATTGAAATTGTGTACGAAGTTGAATTTGGAGACGCGGGCGCGATATTTGAGTCTGGAACGATGAAATTAGTAAAAATAGTCTATAAACACAAAATTTTCCGGAATTCACTATTTGGTCAAAAAGGTCAACAGTCGACTTTTTTGGGAAAAGTCAAACTTTGAAATTTCAAAATTTATATTTTTGATAAAAATGGTTTCATTGTGTTGGAATTATTTGTGTTAGTGAAAATCGACAATTATTTCGATAATAATTGATGTCTGGAGGTTATATTGAACAATCAGTTATTTAACCGGATAAATGAGCAATTGATTGCTATTATTTCACATGATTATAACTATTTGTTCATATATGTATACTATTGTTTCACATTCTTGTTACTATTAGGGAGTTGGTGCAAGATTGATAATACTTGCATGACTAAGTTAAAAATGGAGGTATAGATGGAGGTACTATACTGTAATTCATATTTTCACATGTCTAGAACTATTGATTCACATAATTTACTATTTAATAACATTATTTACTATTAGGGGAGGTGGTGCAAGTTTGATAATGCTTCCATGACTAAATTAAAAATAAAAAAAAGTTGGAGGTATTGTACTGTAATTTTTCAAGTCCCAAAACGTGCAATTATCGAAACTATATTTTTTTATAAATAGAAGCTCATTCTTCCTTCATTTCTCACCAATTCACAAAAGCTTTAGAGCAATTATTATAGAGAGAAATTATAGAAAGAAGAAGAGAAGTCTGCTACCTCACTATTCCAGTATCCAGTTTTTCTAAGGTAGGGAGCATTATTTCTTTCTTATCCATGAAGAGAACTTATGTTATTCCATTCTTTATTATTCTATTGGAATAACCTGTATACGCGGGCTACCCTATACTTGGTGAAATTCTTCTATTATTCCATTCTTTATCATTCTGTTGGAACATCCTGTCTGTGCGTTTACGTCGGACCTGGTTCCATTATTTATCATTCTGTTGGAACATCCTGTTTGTACGTTTTACGCCGGACCTGATTCCGTCTTTATTATTCTGTTGAAATATCCTGTCTATGCATTTTACGCCGGACCTGATTCCGTCTTTATTATTTTGTTGGAATATCATGTCTGTGCGTTTTACGCCAGACCTGATTCTGTTATTTATTATTCTGTTGGAATAACCTGTATGTGCGATCTATCGGATGCCTGGTGATTTCTTTTGTTATTCGATTCCTTATTATACTCAGTTGGTTAAAGTTTTGACTTCTATAATCCATGAAATTAGTGGAATATCCTTGATATTTGCGCTTCATCCAGTATCTTTTCATTGAAATATTCTTCTGAGCATTCTTGAATTTTACTCTACAAAGCAGTATCATGTTGATAATTTGGACGTTATTAGTTCCTGGATAAAATAATTTTTGAACTTGTTTTATTGAATTCTTATATCATTGTCATCATCCTCATGTTTATATTTTGTTGAAAGTCATCTGTGGCCTATAGTGCATAGATGGACTTGGTATGATTATGACCAGAGATTATTCAGTGTAATCATGACCGTAATGTTACAAATGATGTGGTAAAAGTCCTCATTGGCCCGTAGTGCATTGATGGACAGTTGTTGGCATGATCATGACCATTATTGAATACACAAATATTCTTGGCCCGTAGTGCATGGATAATTGTGGTCGTGATACTAAAGAATATCCTTGGCCGTAGTGCAGGGGTGATTCGATGTTGTGGATTATTTATTAAGCTGAGTCCCAGCGATAAAAGTGATGAAAAACCTTCTAAATCATAAAAGATAGTAGATTTTATTCTCTACTTGACTCTTTTAATGAATTGCTTGTTCCGCTGGAGTTAAACTTGATGGTTGTTATATTGTATCAGTTTAACACTGTTGAAGGCTAACGATGATATATTCTGCATTATCTTAGTCATAATATTTTTTACTGGGCTAGTTGAGCTCACCCTTTTACTTTTATTGTTCTCTTTAGGAAATGAGAACGTAGCAGGGACTAGTCGGGGAACGGAGTGACGGACCAGATGATAGCATTAGTAGTCCTCACTATTCAGTGAAATAGTGGAAAATAAATGTAATAATATTTAATTTGAGTTTGTATATTGTCTAGACGATAATATTTGTATTAAAACTCACTGTTTATGTTTTGTCGTACTTTACATGACAGTTGTATAATTAAGTTGTATTTGTATTCTGTACCATGTATTTGACGACTCAGAATAGGTGATGTATACCTATTTTGGGGGCGTCACAGTTGGTATCAAAGCTTAGGGATATGATCCCTGGCTAAGATGTGAGACTAGAGCTAGGAGGGGAGAGACGAGAAATTCCTTCGCTAGTATGACCTACCTAAGTTTATTTGGTATTTAATTGGTTGGTCAGAGTATATGGATAATATGTTCCATATCAATTAACCCTTGTTTTGTGGCAGTATTTGAAAATGGCATCCGAGAATATTGAGACTAACAATGGAGCACAAGAGACCGTTGAGTCTCCACAGATCAACAATCAGAATAATGTGCATCAGGAAGGGGACAATCCTCATGTAAACAACAACACTGACCAAATGATGAACGATGGAATGTTCAGAGGCTTTATGCAATTCATGCAACATCAGGCGAGAGCGGCTCCTGTCCAAAATATAGGTCGAAACACTGGAAACTCTCGAACGGTTACCGCTAAACAGTTCAAGGAGCTGGGACCACCGGAGTTTATTGGAGAGCCAAAACCACTTAAGGCTGAAGCATGGATAAAGTAGATCACCAAGATATTTGATGTCTTGGGATGCTCCGAAGAGCAAAAGGTTCCCTTCGCCACCTTCATATTACGTGAAGAGGAAGATTACTGGTGGAAATCTGTAAAACGTACCCAATCTGACGCACTCAAGATGTCTTGGGGGAAGTTCCAGGAGCTATTCAACGACAAGTACTTTCCCGAAAGTATTCGTCACATGAAGGAGGTGGAGTTTATCAAGTTGGAACAAAATAATATGACCGTGTCGCAATACGAGGCTAAATTTGCAGAGTTATCCCGGTTTGCATCCCATTTGGTTGATAATGGGGAGGGAATGACCCGAATGTTTTTAAGAGGTTTGAAATAGGAGATACGACAATATCTTATTTCTCATAAACTGTGTTTGTATTCAGATGTTGTAAATAAGGCTCAGTTATTGGAGCGCGATAACGAGTCAACGCAACCAATAGAAAGCAGCCGACAGAATGACAATACCAGTGGTAACAATCATCGAAGCGGTGATAACAAACGTGGAGGGAATCAACATGCCAGAAATGGTAACCACTTCAGTGGTAATCATAGCCAAGACAATAAAAATGGACATTTCAAGAAAAGGAGATTCAACAACGATGGAAAGACATCAGCACCAGCACCCGCTGTTAAGGAAGGAGAACGACCACCTATCATATGATTCAAATGCGGAGAGGAGGGACACATCAGTCCAAACTGCGCGATGTCGTCCAAAGCATGTTATAATTATGGAAGGGAAGGTCACTTAGCTCGATTTTGTCATTCACCGAAGACAAATTCAGCTAGGATGGAGGCACCAAAGGCCGTCCCAGAAAAGTCAAAGCCGGTAGTGCAAGGGAGAGCGTTTGTTGTGACCTCCCAGAAAGCAAGGAACCCGAACGAGGTTATCACGGGTAAGCTTATCATAAACTCTAGTGAAGTCTATACCTTATTTGATACCGATTCTACCCATTCTTTTATTTCTCCTACTTTCGCTCAAAGTTTAAATTTGACTCCGGAGAAATTAGACTTTGACTTATCTGTTGAAACTCCATTAGGAGAAACCTTCATTATATCCACTGTTTATAAGTCTTGTTTGATTCAAATTGGTAACCACATGTTACCTGTCGATCTCATCTCCTTAAAAATACTTGTATTTGACGTGATTCTAGGGATTGATTGGTTAACTACTCATCATGCTAAAATTGATTATTTTCATAAGGTTGTTAGCTTTCATATTCCTAATAAACCAATTATGCGAATTCAAGAGACCAAACCATTAAAATCAATCACGGTCATCTTAAGCCATAAAGCTATTCGTTTATTGAAAAACAGATGTCAAGCTTTCTTAGCTCATGTCACGGATTTAAACAAAAATACATCAGATTTGAAGGATATTTCTATTGTTAATAAATTTCCTGACGTATTCCCTGAAAAACTTCCTGGCCTACCCCCAGAGCGTGAAGTTGAATTTTGTATCGACCTTGAACCCGGTACAAAACCCATTTCCAATGCCCCATATCGAATGGCTCCTATTGAACCTCAGGAGTTAAAGACCCAATTGCAGGAATTGTTAGACTTTGGTTTCATTCGTCCTAGTACGTCTCCTTGGGGTGCTCCTGTTCTATTCGTGAAGAAGAAAGATGGGAGTATGCGACTTTGTATTGATTATCGGGAGTTGAATCATGTCACCATCAAAAATAGGTACCCATTGCCACGTATTGATGACCTATTTGATCAGTTACAAGGAGCACAATTTTTTTTAAAGATCGATCTTCGTTCTAGATATCATCAGCTGAAGGTTAAAACTGAGGATATTCCAAAGACTGCCTTCAGAACTCGGTACGGGAATTATGAATTCTTAGTCATGTCTTTTGGATTGACTAATGCTCCTACTGCCTTCATGGATATGATGAACCGAGTATTCAAGGAATATTTGGATCATTTTGTGGTCGTCTTTATTGATGACATCCTCATATATTCCAAAAGCCGTGAAGATCATGAGCAACACTTGAGATTGATACTCCAAAATCTTCGTGAAAATAAGCTATATGCCAAGTTGAAGAAATGTGAGTTCTGGCTTAAAGAAGTTGCATTCCTTGGGCACGTGATATCAAGTCATGGAATATCTGTTGACCCAACAAAGATTGAAGCTATTCAAAGTTGGGAGCAACCTAAATTAGTGACCGAAGTACGTAGTTTTCTCGACTTAGCTGGTTATTATCGGAGATTCGTAGAAGGGTTTTCTCGAATCGCTACTCCATTAACTCAGCTGACTCGAAAAGATATAAAATTCGGTTGGAGCGTGGAATGTGAGAAGCGTTTTCAAGAACTCAAGAGGAGACTCATTTCAGCACCTATTCTGACAATAACATCTGGCTCGGAGGGATTTGTCATCTACAGTGATTCTTCGGGCAAAGAGTTAGGATGTGTTCTCATGCAACATGGGAAAGTCATAGCCTATGCCTCACGGCAACTCAAAGAATATGAGAGGAATTATCCTACTCATGATCTAGAGTTGGCAGCTGTCGTTTTTGTGCTTAAAATTTGGAGGCATTACCTGTATGGGGAGAAAGTGGAGATCTATACGGATCATAAAAGCCTCAAATATTTATTCACTCAAAAGGAACTCAACATGCGGCAACGACGTTGGCTTGAACTGTTTAAAGATTATGATCATACTATTCAATACCATCTTGGAAAAGCGAACGTTGTAGCTGATGTACTGAGTAGAAGATCATATGCAGGTACGAGTGCAATATTATCAACGCAAAGGCCCATTTTGTATGACTTGCAAAGGATGGAGTTAGAGATAAAGACTCCAGGGACCTATATGATAATGGCGAATATACGAGTAGAACCAACTTTAATCAATAAATTTAAAGATGCTCAAGCTACAGACCTGGAACTGATGCGTATAAGGAAGAAAGTACAAGAAGGTGCTATACCGGAAGAAAGAATCGATGAAGAAGGAATACTTTGAGTCAACTCTAGACTTTGTGTTCATAACAACCCTGATTTAAAGTATAAAATCAAGATGGAGGCGCACAACACACCGTTTGCAATCCATCCTGGGAGTACCAAAATGTATCGTGATCTTCGACATACATTTTGGTGGAGCAATATGAAGAGAGAGATAGCTGAATTTATCTCAAGGTGTTTAACTTGCCAACGAGTCAAGGCGGAGCATCAAGTACCAAAAGGTCCATTGCAACCACTTGAAATTCCATAATGGAAGTGGAAACACATTACCATGGATTTCGTTACTGGTCTTCCCAAGGTTTCTCAAGGCATAGATGCAATTTGGGTAATTGTTGATAGATTGACCAAGTCTGCTCATTTTCAACCTATACAAGAAACTTATACACTTGAACGTCTTGCTCGTATGTACATACACGAGATTGTAAGACTGCATGGTATGCCAGTATCCATAGTTTCTGATCGAGACCTAAGATTCACTTCAAGATTTTGGGTTAGTTTGCAAAAAGCTATGGGCACGAATTTACGATTTAGCTCGGCATATCATCCTCAGACGGACGGGCAGTCGGAGAGGACCATTCAAACTCTTGAAGATCTATTAAGACTCTATGTCCTTGACTTCAAGGGAAGTTGGGATAAGTTCCTACCATTGGTGGAGTTTTCCTACAACAACAGTTATCAATTAAGTATTGGCATGGCTCCATTTGAGGTGTTGTATGGAAGAAAGTGTCGTTCTCCATTATGCTGGGATGAGGTGGGTGAAGCAACATTGTTGGGACCGGAGTTGGTACGTATGACTACAGAAAAGATTCAAACGATCCGACAACATGTAAAAACCTCAGAAGATTATGGTATGGATTTGATATAATGTTATAGTTGTGGGTAATATTTACAAATTTTGCAAAGTACGCAAGTTGTTATATAATATTCAATTGGTCAGGGAATATTCGTTTTAACAGGGAATATTCGTACAACGACACAATCATTGGTGGACCCCCACAGCAAAATTATTGTCGGATTGAGAAAAACGACAAAAATACTTTATGAAAATAACGGCGGAAGTTTTACCGTTAACTGTTGAACTACCCGGTAGTAAAAGTACAGTAATATGCGTGGTTTCATAGTAGCACACGGTATTGATTATTGATGCTTACGTGAGAAGTCACTCAGTTATACTCAATTATTGCTACAGTAATTGCTGCATCATATCTCTCATATTATTGATTCGATTATTGTCATAGTATCATCTGCATAATATGTTATTTTATTAAATCAATAATTGAGACTACAAAGTTATTCATATTATTAAATTACAATATTTATAATGTCTAGAAGTTCTGTCAAGGAGAGGTTTGGTCACCTAATTGAGCGCCAATAGGGAGAAATCCTTATTGGAAAGCCCCCTCTTTCCTGGGAACGACCTGGTTGATAAATATTGTGAGTTATAATATTAATGATGATTGTTATTAAAATTGAAGTTGTGTTTGGAGATGAATTTGGAGACGCGGACGTGATATTTGAGTCCGAAATGATAAAATTAGTAAAAATAGTCTATAAACACAAAATTTTTCGGAATTCACTATTTGGTCAAAAAAGTCAACAATTGACTTTTTCGGGAAAAGACAAACTTCAAAATTTTAAAATTTATATTTTTGATAAAAATGGTTTCATTGTGTTGGAATTATTTGTGTTAGTTAAAATCGACAATTATTTCGATAATAATTGATGTCTGGAGGTTATATTGACCAATCGGGTATTTAACCAGATAAATGAGCAATTGATTGTTATTATTTCACATGATTATAACTATTTGTTCATATGTGTATACTATTGTTTCACATTCTTGTTACTATTAGGAGAGTTGGTGCAAGATTGATAATACTTGCATGACAAAGTTAAAAATAGAGGTATAGATGGAGGTACTATACTGTAATTCATATTTTCACATGTCTAGAACTATTGATTCACATAATTTACTATTGAATCACATTATTTACTATTAGGAGAGGTGGTGCAAGTTTGATAATACTTGCATGACTAAATTAAAAATAAAGGAAAAGTTGGAGATATTGTACTGTAATTTTTCGAGCCCCAAAACGTGCAATTATCGAAACTATATTTTTATATAAATAGAAGCTCATTCTTCCTTCATTTCTCACCAATTCACAAAAGTTTTAGAGCGATTATTATAGAGAGAAATTATAGAAAGAAGAAGAGAAGTCTGTTACCTCACTATTCTAGTATCCAGTTTTTCTAAGGTAGGGAGTATTATTTCTTTCTTATCCATAAAGAGAACTTATGTTATTCCATTCTTTATTATTCTATTGGAATAACCTGTATACGCGGACTACCCTATACTTGGTGAAATTCTTCTATTATTCCATTCTTTATCATTCTGTTGGAACATCTTGTCTGTGCGTTTACGCAGGACCTGGTTCCATTATTTATCATTCTGTTGGAACATCATTTTTACGTTGGACCTAATTCCGTCATTATTATTCTATTAGAATATCAAGTCTATGCATTTTACGTCGGACCTGATTTCGTCTTTATTATTCTGTTGGAATATCCTGTCTGTGCGTTTTACGCCAGACCTGATTCCGTCTTTATTATTTTGTTGGAATATCATGTCTGTGCGTTTTACGCCGGACCTGATTCCGTTATTTATTATTCTGTTGGAATAACCTGCCTGTGCGGTCTATCGCATGCCTGGTGATTTCTTTTGTTATTCAATTCCTTATTATACTCAGTTGGTTAAAGTTTTGACTTCTATACTCCATGAAATTAGTGGAATATCCTTAATATTTGCGCTACATCAATTATCTTTTCATGGAAATATTCTTCTGAGCATTCTTGAATTTTACTCTACAAAGCAGTATCATGTTGACAATTTGGACGTTATTAGTTCCTGGATAAAATAATTCTTGAACTTATTTTATTGAATTCTTATATCATTGACATCATCCTCATGTTTATATTTTGTTGAAAGTCATCTGTGGCCTATAGTGCATAGATGGACTGGGTATGATTATGACCAGGGATTATTCAGTGTAATCATGACCGTAATGTTACAAATGATGTGGTAAAAGTCCTCATTGGCCCGTAGTGCATTGATGGACAGTTGTTGGCATGATCATGACCATTATTGAACACACAAATATTCTTGGCCCGTAGTGCATGGATAATTGTGGTCGTGATACTAAAGAATATCCTTGGCCGTAGTGCAGGGGTGATTCGAGGATGTGGGTTATTTATTAAGCTGAGTCCCAGCGATAAAAGTGATGAAAAACCTTCCAAATCATAAAAGATAGTAGATTTTATTCTCTACTTGACTTTTTTAATGGATTGCTTGTTCCGCTGCAGTTAAACTTGATGGTTATTATATTGTATCAGTTTAACACTGTTGTAGGCTAACGATAATATTTTCTACATTATCTTAGTCATAATATTTTCTACTGGGCTAGTTGAGCTCACCCTTTTACTTTTATTGTTCTCTTTAGAAAATGAAAACGTGGCAGGGACTAGTCGGGGAACGGAGTGACGGACCAGATGATAGCATTAGTAGTCCTCACTATTCAGTGAAATAGTGGAAAATAAATGTAATAATATTGAATTTGAGTTTGTATATTATCTAGACGAAAATATTTGTATTAAAACTCACAGCTTATGTTTTGTCGTACTTTACACGACAGTTGTATAATTAAGTTATATTTGTATTCTGTACCATGTATTTGATGACTCCGAATAGGTGATGTATACCTATTTTGGGGGCGTCACAATTTTTATTCTGTTGAAAGCCTAATACCCTCATTAAACTTTCTTATCTACTTTATTATTAATCATTTAATAATGTTTTAACCATTTACAAATATTATTAATCATTTAATAATATTTTATTCATTTACAAATATTATTAATCACTTAATAATATTTTAATCAACTCCTAATATTATTAATCATTTAATAATATCTTAATCCTTTACAAATATTATTAATCATTTAATAATATCTAAGTCATTTACAAATATTATTAACCCTTTAATAATATTTTAATCTCTTACTAATATTATTAACTATTTAACCATATTTAAATCAATAAGTAATATTATTAATCATTTAATAATATTTTAATCACATTATAATATTATTAATTATTTAATAATATTATAATCAAATACTAATATTATTAATCATTTAATAATATTTTAATTATTTGAAAATTTATTAACAATTTTAATTTATTTGTTTATCGCTTACTATTTAATTTATTTAGCAAACATAACATGCAATACACATACCATTTTATTACAAATGACCAAATTACCCTCCAAAATCTTAAACCTCATATTAATGATCATTAGTCACCAAAATTACATTAGAGAATTTTATGACTTATTATAACTTAATTTTCTCAATTATTTTTAACTCATCCATATGTATTAAAAATACCTAATCAACTTATTATTTTCCCATCTTCTGGAAAACTTCAATATATAATATTTTAGGTACAAAATAATCTTTCTAGAATTTTTCATTTTCCTTAAGTATTTTTTAGTTCGTAACTTAGGAAAGTTAGCTATACCATGCTCAAGTCCAAAACTTCTCAACTCTTGGCAGAATTTTACACGCATTAACACGAATTTCCAGTTTTTTTGTGACCATCACAGTTATAGAACTCCAGTTATAGCCATTTTCGTCAAAAAAACCCAAAATTTGAAATTGTCATAACATGATCGATATAAGTCGGAATAATCTCATCTTTTGACATGAGCTATTGCGTATCATATATTTTCATGTCACAAAAAGCCAGAATTTATTTCAATAATTAAATGGCCAAAAATTCCCCTGCAAAGTTTTGGACAGTTTATTTTTTCGATATTTCCAGATTTTGCCTACTTTGCTAAAAAATGTCCAAACGAAAATCTACAAGGAATTATTTAGTGATTCCACTTGGATATGTCAGAAAACTCATAGATCCAACTCCATAAATTGACCACACTCAAAAATACAAAATAGAATGAGAGATATGATCGTTCGAATTTCATGTTTTGTTTTCTAGAAAATCAATTTTTTTATCCTTTATGATTTCAAAGAAAACGTCCATGATCTCTTAGTTAATCAAACATTATCCATCAAAAATCAACATAATACATCCTAATACTTCTAATACTCAAGGATGTATCATGATCCACGATTAATTTCATCAAACTCTTACCATAACCAAGCAAAACATACTTTAAACCAAGAAAATTACAAAGTTAGGTTAGAGAACTTTTAAACCTTTTATGCTTGGATGATGGATGGTTTTTCATGGTAGTTTAGCTTGCTAGATCTTGTCCTTCTTAGCCTCTCCCTCCAACCATGGCCTCCCTCCTTCCTTTCCCTCTTAAGCTCTCAAATTTTCTCTAGGGTTTTGGGTGAGAGTGAGGGAGAAAACCTATGGTTTCTTCTTCCTCTTCTTTCATTTTCCTCTCTCCTATTTTCCCCTCTTCCATAGCTGCCCTCTCTCTCCTTTATTTCTTAATGGGTAGGTGTGGAGCTTGGAATGAGAGAAGAATGTTTTGTTTTATTTCCTTTTCTTTAGTTAAAAGAATTAAAGGTTTAATATTAAATAAAGTGGGGAACTAGATCCAATTTTTAAGGAGGGTTAGTGAGAGTTGTTGGGGGAGTTGGTGGCTGCCCATGTGCTGGAATTTCCAGTAGATTTTGGTCGAGTGAGTCCCGCTTTTATTGCCTCATTCTACGTGCTTAATTCTGTCTTTGACTTTCAGACCCGAAAAATCAAATTTTCAAGTTTATAGTCGATTCCTAATAATGTCGACACTCCCAACTTCATGGACATATCCGTTTCTTTAAATTCATCTCAGAATTTTAAGTTTAACTTTTCTCCATAAAAGTTGTGGGTAAGGAAATTGTACCTTATTAGGGTTAGGGTTTCGTGATGACTGAGGAGGAGAGAAATCCGCAAAGAGTACGGTCTTGATTGAGTGGTTGAAAAGGGGAGAAGAACAGGTAAGAAATTGCTCGAGTAACACGTAGCAGAACTCTTAGGATTCAAGAGCCTTCTTCAAAGTCTTCAGTTCAAAGATAATCAAAAGTCCCCTTCTATTGAAATGAAAGGGGGTATTTACAGAGTTTCCTGGAAAATGGTCACGTGCCTGACACATGTCTGGGTCTTGTGCATGGCATGTGATTTCAGTAGAAATTCCAACCTTAGTTACTTAAGTAATTCCTAAATCATCATGTCCTTCTAGCCACCAATTCAATTCCTCAATCAATTTCCAAAATGAGTTGTCTCCACGAGCCTTCTGCCTTGGGACACATGGAGACTTCTCCCGATTCATTTAATTCTTTAGATCACACGTGAGCCCTAATTTTGTACTCGGACTCACATTTGCCCCCTGCACATGAGTCACGCCTTCGGAGTGATGATCGTGCAAAAATATTTCGAGTCTTTGAATCCTGCTTCAAATTTTCTGAACAATCCGTGGAGCTCGATCTTGCAAGCCTCGTAAAAAAAATCTTATGAGAAAGAAACCATAAGAGAACTCTCCCAAAATATCTTGAAAATCATTTATCAAATTTGTTTCCAAATTTTTTTTGCTTAATCAATTAATCTAAAAACTTGTCAATCAAAGAATTAGTTGCAACACTTAATAATATATATAAATTATTCATAATTTGTAAATGAAGATGCATAATAGAATACTTGACAATATGCATTAATTAGAAAGGCAAACGTAACAGTAAAATATGCCTCAAGAAGAATTTGGTTTTGTGGGTAAAAATTAGTGACATCATATGAATATAAGTATATATTCTATTAACAAAAACAGTGCTTAACACGTTTTTTTTGGAAGTATAATATTTATTTATTTATTTATTTTGAAATTGGTTCAAACTTCAAACACCCACAATTAGAGTTCTAAAACAAAACAATTGTAGAATAACAAGTTTAGTAGGATACTTTGTGGTTTATCACTATTTGTGTATATATAGAATAGAAAGGCTGAGTTTTTTTTATTAATTTTGTGGCTGACGAAGGAATACAATATTAGTAGTATTGTATTGAAGAACAACTTCAAGAAATAGATTCAGAAAGAGAAGTGATCGACGCAAGTCGAGGTAAGCGTTAGAAAGAAGTTACTGCCGGCACATGATTTCCATTGTCAATCTCTCATAATTGATCCACCGTGTTAATCAATCAAATCACAAAATGATCATGATGATGAACAAAAAGTAAGTATATATATATATATAAAGTACCAATTAATTTACATAGGCAGTGAGTCCATCAGTTTGACCGATCAATTATAAAAGTCTTAATTAATCGTAATGAAATTGAGACTACTTTAGCGGAAGTTGTTATTTTTATTGCGCCAGATTCGTTAAAACCGATGTCATGTAGTAGTTTTAATTCTATGAACATACCTAAAGGAAAGGATGCTGAAGGACAGGAGAATATTAAAATGATAAAGCCTAAAAAAGTAGAAAACCTACTTTATGATTACACCTCCTATCATATCCACTGCCTGATTAATATTCTGCATGATCTTTTTCTATTTTTTTAATGCTGGTTGAATTCATATGTTAACTTATACTAACTTAATGGTGATAATATAACCTGCAAAAGCAGATCCACAAACGTGATGTATCAAATTTTTTAATTAACTTAATTTTTTTTAAACCGCTTTCATGATGTATCAGTTTATGCATTGTAATTCGTTTTATACTTTTGCAAATTTGTCACCCATTTAAGGGGGCTTTTTGTTTCGTATTTTTTTTTTGAATATGAAAGAAAAGACTTACTTTTAAGGAACTTCAAGCGGTACTTCGTTCCGATCAACAAATTAAGAAAGGAAGCAAGGTACCATAGTTGAACCATCCTGGGTGGGCGAACCCTAGTAGGGATCGAATCACAGGGTGGTTGAAACTTAGAAGGCTGAATCTCAACGTAGTCGAATCTCGAGGTGAACGAACCCTAGAGGGTTTTCCGTCGTTTGATAATTTTGTTCCTTCTTCTTTTCAGGTGTCCTTAATCTCTCCCTTTTCGGGCTAAATCTTCTTATTCAAGTTTAGACTTTTTCGCGCTGGACATTGTCAAAAGGAGATTGTTTTCAAGGCGACCTCATTTGTTCAGTATTCATAATTTCTCTTTTACCATGGTAAGTACTATATTTTGAATGATTTCTACTTCATTTTTCTGTTTCATAGAATTCTCATATTAAATTCCCCTCGTTGTAGGCTAACTCTGACAAACATTCCGCGGACCCAAAAAATACTAAGGAAATCCCCTTTATTAGTTAGTGGGGAAAAGCTCCCTTCTTTGGGCCTTTTGATGATTTCTGGGAACGAAAAAAGAATTTTGATCGTGCAACTTTTCATCCACCTGACAAAGGGGGTGTATTTCTATATGCTGCAACTAGCGAAATTGCAGATAGCTTTCCCTGCTCTGCTCACATTCTCTGCATGTGCATCGAAAAACAAGAGTATCCTTTCAGTCCCGTTCGCTTCCTGTCTGACTCATCTAGTCGCCTTCAGGGATGGCAACCTTGGACCAACGAGATCCTCGGGAATCCCGATTATGTGAAGTTGTTGGACAAGTTGGGATTTTGTGTTGTGTTCAACTATGTAGGGATCTTCGTATCCAACAGGACTATAACTCCCTTACTTTATTAATTTCACGTTGGTGCTCTTCTACATGTACATTTGTCACCGCTTGGGGGGAGTTCACCCCTACTTTAGAGGATGTCTATGCCATTTACCAGTAATTCTTTCTTCTGTTTTGTACATTCATCCTCATTTTTCTTGGGTTATGTATTTATTTTGAATTATATCTTGTAACCTTCCTGCTGCTGCTTTAGCTTCTTGTGGTTCATTCAGCATGTCCTTTAGGGTTACCGAATGTGTCGCGTATTTGACAGAAGCTTTCAAGCGGGCTTCTAATTACACCACGAGGTTCCAAGGCAATATAATCCTTTCAGAATTTGAGACGCCCAACCATCCGGAGACTTCCTGGCTATCTTGGGTCCGTTATTTCTTTCGGGATTACAAGCCTGGCCACTAGAATAGTTCTATTTATAGAGAGTCTGTTCTTACTCTTCATAAGGAACCTTGTCCTTTTCCTTCAGCTGCTTATCTGGCTATGTGGTTGTCCCACTTTATCTTCCATGGGTTACCTATGGACGTTCCCTCGACCCGTATGTTTAGCTTAGCGGCTTTGTTGTCTCGGGGTCTGGAGGTTCCTCTTGCTGCTCTCTTTTTGGGGACCTTGTATCGTCGCCTAGATGAAATTGTCCTTGCCATGAGAGAATCTGTCGGAAGGTACCCCTTTTCAGTTTCACTCATTTTTTATATTTATTATATATATATATATATATATATATATATATATTGCTTATCAATATTTATTTCATTTTTCAGGTATGACGTGAATTGCTTCATTCCATGCTCTTTTCTTCATATCTTTTTCTTCGAGCACTTTTGGGGCCATTCTACATCTGTGCACTTGTCCTAAAAATGAAGGAAATATCCATCCCCTTTTTCATTGCCCAATATTGTTCCCCGCAACGCTCGCTGGATTGATCATAGGATTACTTCAGATTTGCGGCTTTTTATTGATAACTTTTCATGTTTCACTACCCGTCCGTACACCATTATTCTAGAGGGAGGTTCTATGCCTCGTTTATATAAGAGGGACTTCCGTTATTTTTCAAATGTCAGGGAATTGACTGGTTCTTCACTTTCTTGGTTCTTATTCCTCCGAGATGCGGAACTTCCCTATCTTGTTGAGGATGATGTTTTTGGCACAATACTTTACTCTCCTCATAGAGTCATGAGGCAGTTTGGATTTGACCAGAATCAACCTTTCGGCCGCTCTTGATAGAAGGATTATGAGAGTGCTCTCCTCAATTTTGTCCCCACATAATCCTTATTTGAATGGGAGTTTCCAAAACCATCTACTGCTCCTTATGACTCTCTTCATTTCGTTAAACCATATGATTCTAGACAAGGGCGCTATACTACTTTTGAACGCAGCTACTGGCTCATCTACCTTAAAAAATGGCAGGATGATACTATGATTTGTTCGCCGCCAATTTCTCCTCCCGAACGTCTTCAATGGGCCAGAATTTTATGTTTTCCTAGAACTAATACTCGTTCGAAGCGTTGGCCAACTAGTAGTCGGCTTCTTGAGCGTAAGGCTTTAATGTCTGAGTCTCTTCCTCCTCAGTAAGCAGACCTAGACGTTCCTCCCGTACAGGTCCCTACTACTTCCTTGAAACTTCCATCACAGGTTTCATCTCGGATACCTCCTTCAGTTCCTCCCCAGGGATCCTTTGATACCGAGGAAATCAAAGTTACTTCTTCTAAAATAAGAACATCTGCTATTACTGACTCAGAGCAGACTGACGAAGCCCATATACGAAGTTTTTACAAAGCGGTAGTCTTTCTGCCGAAAAGAAGGATGCAATTATGATAAAGAAGAAAGCACAACGATTCTTCTTACAAAACGGAGAGTTGTTTAGAAGAGGGTTTAACGGCAAGCCCTTAAGGTGTTTGTAATTAGGAGAGGCCAAGGATTTGGTTTACCAAATGCATAAAGATGAACACCAAGGAGGAGCCAAGTTGTATAAACAGTTGATTGATCATGGTTACTACTGGCCTAGAATGGAAGGGGATTGCTTAGAGTTTGCCAAGAAGCATAACGTTCACCACTTTTAGAGATAAAGTGTAAATTTCTTGGATTTAAGGACTTAAACTCATGTGCTTTAATTACTTTTGAAGTTGAAAGTATAACTTTTCTGTGATGACTATCTCATGTATAATATTTCTTTACCCATTTCAGGTTCAATGGGCCTGAGATAGCATCTGATCCCACACGAGATAATTTGCAATATTCGCTTTCAGAGATCTCTTGCACCCTATACGGGCCTTCCCATTTGGGGAAAAATTTGGTGGTTGGTGTTCCCCTCATGACTTGATTCACTGTCTTGAGCACCAAGTCCCCCACTAGAATTTGTTGAGGTACCACTATAGTATTGATTTGTTGTCATAGTTTTTCATGGTACCGTTCTAATTTTTCTTTAGCTTTGTCTCGGAAGTCATCTAAGGCTTCTAGGGCAGCTGGTCGGTTCTCTTCCTCGACTAAGCTTCGGAGTCTCATCCTTGCCGAAGGGATTTCTATTTCAGCAGGTGACACAGCTTCTTCACCATATACTAGCGTGTATAGGGTTTCACCTGTAGGCTTTCTTTTTGAAGTTTGATAGGCCCATAGTTCTATTGGTAACTGTTCTGCCCATGTTTTGTAAGAAGAATTGTTTTGCTTTCTTCTTTATCGTGACTGCATCCTTCTTTTCGGCAGGAAAACTACCGCTTTGTAAAAACTCCATATATGGGTTGTGACGCCCCCAAAATTAGGTATACATCACCCATCTTGAGTCGCCAGATACAGGTTACAGAATTCAAATACAACTTAATAATACAACTGTCGTGTACAATACGACAAAACTAAAACTGTGAGTTTAAATACAAATATTGTCTACTAGAGAGTATACAAACTCAAAAGGAGTCCGTATTACAATTATTATCACACTATTTCACAGAATAGTGAGGACTACTAATGCACCATCTAGGACCATCACTCCGTTCCCCGACTCGTCCCAGCTATATTCTCATTTCCTGAAGAGAACAGTGAAAGAAAGGGTGAGCTCAACTAGCCCAGTAAGAAATATTATAACTAAGATAATGCAAAATAAATTATTATTAGCCTTAAACAGTGTTAAACTGATACAATATAACAAACATCAAGTTTAACTGCAGCGGAACAAGTAATCCATTAGAAGAGTCAAGTACAGAATAAAATCTACTATCTTTTATGATTTAAAAGGTTTTTCATCACTTTTATCGCTGGGACTCAGCTTAATAAATAATCCACATCATCGAATGACCCCTGCACTATGGCCAAGGATATTCTTTAGTATCACGACCACGAATTATCCATGCACTACGGCTAAAGATAATCATGTTTTCATCAACGGTCCTGATCATGCCATAAAATAATTCATCTTTGCACTACGGCCAAAGAGAATCTATAGTCATAATCATACCAAACACTATCCATCAATGCACTACGGGCCAATGAGGACGTTTTCCACATCATTTGTAACATTACGATAATGATTACACCGAATAATCCCTGGTCATAATCATACCAAGTCCATCTATGCACTACAGGTCACAGATGACTTTCAACAAAATATAAGCTTGATGATGATGACAATGATATAAGAATTTAATAAAACAAGTTCAAGAATTAATTTATCCAGGAACTAATAACGTCCAAATTATCAATATGATACTGTTTTGTAGAGTAAAATTCAAGAATGCTCAGAAGAATATTTCCATGAAAAGATACTGGATGAAGCGCAAATATCAAGGATATTCCACTAATTTCATGGAGTATGGAAGTCAAAGTTTTAACCAACTGATTATAATAAAGAATGGAATAGCAAAAGAAATTACCATGCATATGGTACTTCGCATAGATAGGTTATTCCAACAGAATAATAATTAAGGGAACCAGGTCATACGTAAAGCACAGACATGATGTTCCAATAGAATAATAAAGAACGGAATAATAACAGAAATCACCATGCATGCGGTACTTCGCATAGACATGTTATTCAAACAGAATACTAATAAAGAAGGAACCAGGTCCGGCGTAAAACGAACAGACAGGATATTCCAACAGAATAATAATAAAGATGGAACCAGGTCCGGCGTAAAACGCACAGACAGAATTTTTCCAACAGAATAATAAAGAATGAAATAACAGAAGAATTTTACCAAGTATAGGGTATCCCAGGTATACAGGTTATTCCAACAGAATAATAAAGAATGGAATAACAGAAGTTCTCTTCATGAATAAGAAAGAAAGAATACCCCTTATGAGTACAACAAATATTATTCCCTACCTTAGAAAGAAGAGTACTGGATATAGAAGTAGTGAAGTAGCAAAACACTTTTCTTCTTTCTCTCTATAGTTTCTCTCTCTAGAGTTTCAGTGAATTCGTAAGAAATAATGAATGAATGAGCTTCTATTTATAGAAAAATGGACTGCATAGTAACTAACTCATGAACGGTCCAGATTGATTTACTTTAATCTGACGGTCCATATTTAAAGAAAAATCTTTAAAATAAAATATAATATATTCTATTTATAATATAATAAAATGAATAACTTTATAAAAGATTTTACTATACAAATACTATGCAAATACTATGTATAATAAAATATAATATATTCTAATTATTGTCTAATAAAACAGATAACTTTATAAAAGTATTATGTTTTATATAAAAAGATTTTACTATGCAAAACACTATCCAGGCACTATGCAAATACTATACAAAATAAAATATAATATATTCTAATTATTGTCTAATAAAACAGATAACTTTATAAAAGTATTATATTTTATATAAAAAGATTTTACTATACAAAATACTATGCAGACACTATAAAACACTATGCATAATAGAATATAATATATTCTATTTATAGAATAACTTTATAAAAGTATTCTGTTTTATTACATTAATAATACCAATAAAACAAAACTGAGTGACTTATCACGTAAGCATTAATAATCAATATCGTGTGTTACTATGCAACCACGCGTATTACTGTACTTTTACTATCGAGTAGTTCAACAGTATTAACGGTAAAACTTCCGCCGTTATTTTCATAAAAATATTTTTTTCGTTTTCTCATTCCGACAATAATTCCGTTGTGAGGTCCATCAATGATTGTACCGTCGTACGGATATTCCCCGACAAAAAGAATATTCTCCGACCAATCGAATATTATATAACAACTTGCGTACTTTGCAAAATTTATAAATATTACCCACAACTATAACATTATATCAAATCCACACCATAATATTCAAAAAATTATTTCGAGAAAATTAAATCTTTATTCATAAAATCTGGGGTCTAACATGGGCTTCGCCAGTCTGATATGTCATCGATGAAGGCACATTCCTCCTCCCCAGGGTATTCTTGACACGAAAGATATTGTCGTTGAAGTGCATCTGCTTTTTTCTTCATTTTGGGCCAATAATACCCTTGGCGTTGCAACCTTCGATACAATCCAATATCTACCAATCTATAATTTTCTTCATGTACCTAATATAAAATCTTATTTGCTTCATCCTTCCCCAAGCATCTTGTCAAAACACCATCTGCTTCTTTATGGTACAATACTCCTTTAATGATGCGATATTTCTGAAGCTCCACCAGTGATATGTTCTCTTCTTTTGTTTGTAATTGATGGGAGATGTCAGGTCTCCAATCTTCTGTCAAATCTTTGGGGAATAATTCCAGCATCGTGGTTAGGAGGATCCTTTTGATTACCTTCACATCCAAGTATTCTCCTTTGACATACACTCTAGATGTTATTGTTGCTAATGCATCAGGTTGTCTATTTTGTACTCTCGGCACATACTCAATCACTACCTTCTTAAAGGCTTCCATCACTTTTTGTGCTACAGTTTGGTATGGTGCCAAGATAGGTTCCTTTACTGTGAATTGACCTCTTATTTGTTGAACTATCAAATTTGAATCTCCCTTTACTTTGAGGAACTTGGCTCCCAATTCTCTAGCCGCTAATAATCCCAATATGAATGCCTCATATTCTGCTTCATTGTTCGTGCAAGGGAAATCCATTTTATATGACAGGGCCACATCCTTTCCATCTTTAGTAGTTAATACCACACCTGCTCCTCCTTTTCCTTCTGCGGATGACTCGTCAAAGTCCAAGTTCCACCACTCCGAATTTTCATCCACCACGTCAATTTTTTTACTTCTCCCCCTGGAAGATCCTCTGAAGGAGGTTCATATTCTCCATGTGGAAACTGAGCGAGCAAGTCTGCTAATGTCTGACATCTGATTGCCTTTGGTGTTACACACTTGATGTCATATTCTGAATGGATCATCATCCATCTTGCAGGCCTTCCTACCAACGCTGGCATAGTTAGCAAGTATTTGATCGAGTCAGTTCTCGTTGTAAGTTTCACTTCGTGTGCCAAAAAATAATGACGCATTTTATGTGCGACAAACACCAATGCCAGACAATGTCTCTCTAATTGTGAATACCTAGTTTCTGGTCCATTGATTATTCGGCTGATGTAGTATACAGACTTTTCTTCCCCATCTACCTCTTGTGTGATCAATCCTCCTACAGACTTTGCGGTAGATGTGATATACAGCTGCAATGGTATTCCTCTCTGGGGTAATACCATCGTCTTCACCGAGGCCAAAATTTCTTTTACTTTCACGAAGGCTTGTTGCTGGTCCTGCCCCCAGTCCCATTTTGTCTTTCACTTCAGTAACTTTCCGAAAGGTTCCGTGACTTCTGCTAATGCTGTCATGGATCTCCTTATGTAGGAAACTTTCCCTAGAAAGCTTATTAACAATTTCTTCATTTTTGGTGGGGCATATCTGTAATAGCCTTTGCCTTGTTTGGGTCTACCTCCAAACCTCTGTTGTGCACTAAGAAGCCCAAAATTTTTCCAGCTGTCATCCCAAAGGCGCTCTTTTTTGGATTCATCTTTAACTTATACCTGCGACAACGTTCAAACACCTTTCTTAAATCCTCTACATGGGTTATCTCCTTTTTAGATTTCACCACTATGTCATCCACGTAGTCCTCCACAATGTCGTGAATCATGTTATGAAAGATGGCGTGCACTGCCCTTTGGTAAGTTGCTCCCATGTTCTTCAACCCGAATGGCATTACTACATAGTTGAAATTCCCAAATGGGGTACGGAAGACTGTCATCTCCGTTTCCTCTACGGATATTTTTATTTGATTGTAGCCTACGAACCCATCCATGAATGACATCATCTCATGATTTGCTGTTGCATCCACTAAAGTGTCTATATTGGGTAGCGGATACATGTCCTTTGGGCACGCCTTGTTCAAGTCTCTGAAATCCACGCATATTCGCAACTGCCCATTAGATTTCTTTATTGGTACTATGTTGGATAACCATACTGGATGTTGAATTGGTTTGATGAATCTTACATCTAACAACTTCTTTATCTCTTCTTTTATTTGTGTTTCAACTTCTAGTGCATAGGTGCGAGGTGCTTGCTTCACTGGTTTAGCTCTTGGGCTTAAGTTCAGATTATGCTCTACCAACTCCTTGTCAATCCTAGGCATCTCATTATAGTTCCAAGCAAACACATTCCCATACTCGTGTAGTAGCTTCACCAGCTCTTCCTTTTGGTTGGCGTTCATCTCCTTGTTAATGTAAGTTGGCTTTGGCGTTCCTTCTCCTGTTGCCAGATCAACTTCCTCCAATTCATTTTGTTGAGGTTTTAGCCGGTCCTCAAAACATTCTAGAGCTGGTTCCACCTTCTGTTGTATGATTTCTTCCTTTTCGTTGCTAATGGAGTGGGGGGGGGGGCTCTCCTGAGCCCTTAGGTTTGGATGTACCTTTGAGGTCCTCCCCCTTGCACCGTCACAAGCGAAACACTATCTTTTCATCGGGTTTGATTATTCTTTCCCACTTTATCTTCTGTTCTTCTTTTATTTTATTTACTTTTTCAGCTTCCGATTAAGCTATCCGTTTAGCATTGATTATGTTTCGGGCCTCCTCTGAGTCTGATGTCCGCTTCTTCGGGTCTTTTTCTTCTTTCTCTACATCTACTAATACAGGTTTCTTATTTTTAAAACACTCATCTTGTCCTAAGGTCTGCTTCTTTTCCTTTTTCACATGCACAAACTTGTCCTCCTGTACATCCTCCCAGCTTGCTAGCTTCAAAGAATCAGGCTTGGAAATATGGTTTTCTCCTTCTTCGGAGACATCATCGAAGAAAGTTACTTCAGTGATATGTGCCTCCTCCGACCCAAAAGGGTTCCTTATTGCTGGTACCTTAACCTCCTTGCCTTTCCAAATTGCCTTCATGCACTGGTGAAAAACTGATGGTACCACCCCATAATCATTCTGCCAAGCTCTTCCTAGCAACACATGATATGCTGCGTCAACCTCTGCTACATGGAACATCACAGGTCCTTGGATCTTCCCCACTTGCATATCTACCTTGATGTATCCGAGGGTTCTCGTGCTTTGATTAGCGAACCCCGTGATGTTTGTCTTTTTCTTCATGATCTTCTTCTCTGGCATACCTAAATGTTTAAAGACAGTGTAGGGCATGATATTTACAGGTGCTCCATTATCGATGAACGCTCTCCACACTTCTATGCCATTAATTATTGTTGTCACGTATAGTGGTCTATTATGTGGATATCTCACCTCTCTATCAGCCTTAGAGAAAGTGATTTTGTTTTCTTCCTCCTCCACTGTTTTTACAAACCCTTTGCTGATTGCCATGCAAGTATCTTGTGCCTCGACAGCTTTGATGATTGACTTGGTTGCTTCTATTCTTGCTTCCTTGGTCAATCCGATCTGATCAAAAAATTTCCTGAACTTAACTCCATTCATTAATGCGGTCACCTGCAGACCTGGATCAGAATTGTCCTTCAACATTTCTGTGTTCTCCATCATCTCCACTTCTTTGCCCTCTGGTGATTCACTATGAGTAATAGTGTTCCATGTTTCTTTCCCCTTATGGTTAGGAAGTGGCTTGTCCAGCACGTTGTTTCCTCCTTCCAATTCGATTTCTCCTGTCGCCAATTTCTCATTGTAGATCCTTCGTAGACTATAACAATCTATCGTATAATATCCGACGTACTGGTGATATACACCGCCAGCACAACAATATATTACAACCCCTCAAAAAGCTTGAATTCCTTGTACTTATTAGCTTGTTTGTTGGGCGTGGCTTGGTATAGTCGATATCTGCACTTGTGAAAATGCTGGGAATGTTGTGGGAATGACGAGTGGTTGAGGCTGGCTTGTTTGTACTCTGGGTTGTGGTGCATCACCACTTGTTTGGGGCTCTAAATGGATGATTGGAATCGGCTGACTCTCCGTTGCTGGAGGCACATTCTGATTGTCCTTGTTGACATCTGCTCCTGCTCGTTCTACCTGCGAACTTCCTGGAAACATAGCTTTGAAGGTTGGAATCTGCATTAACTGCTAATAAAAATTTCCCATCTCTTCCTATTGCTTCCGCATTTCTGACATCATGGCCATCATCATCCCTTGTCCTTCGTTTGCCTCCTTTAAGGCCTTGAACATCTCCAACTGCACAACATTTGTGGTTATTTTTTCTCCACTTTCTTCCTCACCTTGTCTTCCTGTGCCCATTCGCCTGTCATTGGTTTATTGTTGATCAGCCATATGTGGTGCTGTTGAATTTCCTTCAGAAGCGTCTTCTATGAGGGGTTGATCGAGATCCAGATTCGTGCCTTGTAAATGTTGATTTGTCTGCCTCTGAATCGGATCCGGTGAAGTAATGTTAGGTGTCAGTGAAACTCTTCCTATAGTTCTCCCACTTCGAGTTGTGGGAATACCCTTCACGAATTCTACACTTCCCCAGCAGAGTCGCCAAATAAATGTGGGTAAGGAAACCGTACATGTAAGACCCCAACTTTTTGAATAAAGATTAAATTTTCTCAAAATATATTTTTGAATATTATGGTGTAGATTTGATATAATGTTATAGTTGTGGGTAATATTTACAAATTTTGCAAAGTACGCAAGTTGTTATATAATATTCAATTGGTCGGGGAATATTTGTTTTAACAGGGAATATTCGTACAATGACACAATCATTGGTGGACCCCCACAACGGAATTATTGTCGGATTGAGAAAACGACACAAATACTTTATGAAAATAACGGCGGAAGTTTTACCGTTAACTATTGAAACTCCCGGTGTTAAAAGTACAGTAATACGCGTGGTTGCATAGTAGCACACGGTATTGATTATTGATGCTTACGTGAGAAGTCACTCAGTTATACTCAATTATTGCTACAGTAATTGCTGCATCATATCTCTCATATTATTGATTCAATTATTGTCACAGTATCATTTGCATAATATTTTATATTATTAAATCAATAATTGAGACGAAAAAGTTATTCATATTATTATTTGTAATATTGACAATATCTAGAAGTTCTGTAAAGGAGAGGTTTGGTCACCTAATTGCGCGCCAATAAGGAGAAATCCTTATCGGAAAGCCCCCTCTTTCCTGGGAACGACATGGTTGTTAAATATTGTGAGTTATAATATTAATGATGAATAGGTTGTGTAGATTAAAAATGAATTTTGATAGTTCCATTGTGTTGAGATTATTAGTGTTAGTGAAAATTAACATCTATTCCGATGATAATTGATGTATGGGGGTTATATTGATAAATTGGGTAATTTATCGGATAAATGAGCAATTAATTGCTACTAATTCACATGCTTATATAACTATTTGTTCACATATGTGTACTATTGAATCACATTATTTACTATAAGGGGAGTTAGTGCAAGATTGATAATACTTGCATGACTAAGTTAAAAATAGAGGTATAGATGGAGGTATTATACTGTAATTCATATTTTTCACATGATTATACTATTAAGTCACATGATTGAACTATTGATTCACATTATTTACTATTAGGGGAGGTGGTGCAAGTTTGATAATACTTGCAGGACTAAATTAAAAATGAAAGAAAAGCTGGAGGTATTGTACTGTAATATTCTAAGCCCCAAAATGTGCAATTATCGAAACAATATTTTCCTATAAATAAAAGTTCATTTCTTCATCATTCTTCACCAATTCACTCAAGTTATAGAGCAGTCATTATAGAAAGAAATTTTAGAGAGAAAGAAGAAGAGAAGTCTGCTACCTCACTATTCTAGTATCCAGCTTTTCTAAGCCAGGGAGTATTATTTCTTTCTTATCCATGAAGAGAACTTCTGTTATTCCATTCTTTATTATTCTGTTAGAATAACTTGTATACACGGGCTACCCTATACTTGGTGAAATTCTTCTGTTATTCCATTCTTTATTATTCTGCTGGAACATCCTATCTGTGTGTTTACGACGGACCTGGTTTCATTATTTATCATTTTGTTGGAACATCCTGTCTGTGCTTTACGCATAACCTGGTTCCATTATTTATTATTCTGTTGGAATATCATGTCTGTGCGTTTTACGCAGGACCTGATTCCGTCTTTATTATTCTGTTGGAATATCCTATCTTTGCGTTTTACGCCGGACCTGGTTCCGTTAATTATTATTCTGTTGGAATAACCTGCCTGTGCGGTTTATCGTATGCCTAGTGATTTCTTTTGTTATTCCATTCCTTATTATACTCAGTTGGTTAAAGTTTTGACTTCTATACTCCATAAAATTAGTGGAATATCCTTGATATTTGCACTTCATCCAGTATCTATTCATGGAAATATTCTTCTGAGCATTCTTAAATTTTACTCTACAAAGTAGTATCATGTTGACAATTTGGACGTTATTGGTTCCTGGATAAATTAATTCTTGAACTTGTTTTATTGAATTCTTATATCATTGTCATCATCCTCATGTTTATATTTTGTTGATAGTCATCTGTGGCCTATAGTGCATAGATGGACTTGGTATGATTATGACATGAGATTATTTGGTGTAATCATGACCGTAATGTTACAAATGATGTGGAAAAAATCCTCATTGGCCCGTAATGCATTGATGGATAGTTATTGGCATGATCATGACCATTAATGAATACACAAATATTCTTGGCATGTAGTGCATGGATAATTGTGGTCGTGATACTAAAGAATATCCTTGGCCGTAGTGCAGGGGTGATTCGGTGATGTGGATTATTTATTAAGCTAAGTCCCAGCGATAAAAGTGATAAAAAAACCTTTTAAATCATAAAATATAATAGATTTTATTCTCTAACTTGAGTCTTTTAATGGATTGTTTGTTCCGCTGCAGTTAAACTTGATGGTTGTTATATTATATCAGTTTAACACTGTTGAAGGCTAACGATAATATATTCTACAGTATCTTAGTCATAATATTTCCTACTGGGCTAGTTGAGCTCACCCTTTTACTTTCATTGTTCTCTTCAGGAAATGAGAACGTAGCAGGGACTAGTCGGAGAACGAAGTGACGGACCAGATGATAGCATTAGTAGTCCTCACTATTCAGTGTAATAGTGGGAAAATAAATGTAATAATTTTGAATTTAAGTTTGTATATTGTCTAGACGACAATATTTGTATTAAAACTCACAGCTTATGTTTTGTCATACTTTGAACGACAGCTGTATAATTAAGTTGTATTTGTATTCTGTACCATGTATTTGGCGACTCAGAATAGGTGATGTATACCTATTTTGGGGGCGTCACATTACCTTAATAGGGTTAGGGTTTCGTGTTGACTGAGGAGGAGAGAAATCCGCAAAGAGTACAGTCTTGATTGAGTGGTTGAAGAGGGGATAAGAACAGGTAAGCAATTGCTCGAGTAACACGTAGCAGAACTCTTAGGATTCAAGAGACTTCTTTAAAGTCTTCAGTTCAGAGAGAATCAAAAGTCCCCTTCTATTGAAATGAAGGGGGTATTTATAGAGTTTCCTGGAAAATGGTCACATGTCTGGCACATGTCTGGGTCTTGTGCATGGCATGTGATTTCAGTAGAAATTCCAGAAATACCCTTAGTTACTTAAGTAATGCCTAAATCATCATGTCCTTCTAGCCACCAATCCAATCCCTCAATCAATTCCCAAAATGAGTTGTCTCCACTAGCCTTCTGCCTCGGGACACGTGGAGACTTCTCCCGGTTCATTTAATTCTTTAGATCACACGTGAGCCCTAATTTTGTACTCGGACTCACAAAAGTCAACTGTTCACTTTGACCAAAAAATCAACCCCGACACATTTTGTGTTTATTGTCTATTCTTACTATTTTTGACGTTCTGGACTCAAATATCTAGTCTTCTTCTTCAGATTCAACTCTTTTCTCTGATTTTGACTTTCGCCATAAAATTCAACGTTGACTTTGACCAAAAAGTCATCCCTGACACATTTTGTGTTTACAACCCTTTCTGACTAAACTTGACGTTCTAGATGCAACCGAGCAGTCAATGCTTTAAAATTCTATCTCTAACTCAAATTTTAAGTTTAACTACTTCATTTTTATTGATTATTCATATTATCTTATCTTTTCAACCCTTAAATATTACATCCTTCCATTCTTACAAGGATCCCATGCCGAAATCATTATTCATGTAACATTCTAGTTTAGTTCACTACTGAACTCTTATGAAATTTCTCTCATCGATTAACTTTATCGGATTAACTTAACATAGGTATTACTTTACTACCTCTTTCATTTATTTATTTTGGTATCCAATTCATGGACAACATCTATTCTTAGCCCAAGTCTCATCTGACTTGCTTCGGCTCATAACTACCTGCTTATTTTCAAGTATTAATATCTTCAATATTTCTATCATTCACCTTCAAATCTCTTTACCCTCTTTTAGATATTAAACCATATAGGTTCTTTTCAAAAAAATTAGTCAGTCCTCTATTTTCAAATCTAGATTTTTATTCTTTAAACCATCATTTAATTATTCGAGACAAGTCTCATAAATTTATTATTCGAGACAAGTCTCATAAATTTTTGGGTTGTCACATTCACACATTCTTCTAAGAATTTCTTCCTCTAAATTATAGCATACTAATTTATGCTCATTTTATTAATCAAAACTAGGTTTTCAACATAACCTTTACATTTTTTTCATCTGAGGATTTATCTTCTATCATCACATTTCACAATGACTCCTCTCTAAGGAGTTCAATCTTTTCAAACATTCAGGAGTATCCACAATTGTTCTTTACTTGTAAAGCAGTATAAATAATCTAAAAAGTTTTCTTCAAGAAAACTTTTCATATCGGCCTGAGGGGTCATACACACAATGAACTTTTGAGATTTAGGGGTATTAATACCTGCTACCTCTTTCAATTAAGAAAAAGGTACTCTACCTCTGAAAAGGTTAACGATATTTCACCACAGTACTTCATACCATAAACATTTTCTACCAGGTATTCTTTACAATCATGAAGAAGGTAAATTACCTAGTTGAGTACATTAGGTAATCAGCCTATCGCACCTTATTTTTTAGAACGGCTATATGCGTTCTTAGATTGGAATATTTTATCTAATTAGTATATCCCCATTTTTTGGGGTTGTTCACCTCAGACTTAACATAAGATTTTGCACCAAAACAATTTGGTTTGGCATAAATTCTCAAAGAACACTTGAATTTTGTAACCATATTTCAATATTTGTCTAGTTGAATCAAATAGCTTAGACGTATAACAATAATTCGAACATCAATCGAAACATTTGTCTGGTCAATTTAATTGGCATTAACTTGTCTTTAAAATTCTAAAAATCATTTTATGACGTCATGATACCGCACTGTATTTACAGTCTATTTGAGGATTCCGTCATTTTGTGACTTAATTTGTCATACTACATCATACCATAGTGGGCTGACGATCCTTAGATAATATCCAACACTAGGTAATTCTGCATTGATAACTCTATCATTTTTCATCATCTCTGCACTTGGTTCAATGATGCATTGATGATATACAAAATACATTTTGATACTTTCAAATCACTTTGCCTAGCTGAAACAAATAGCATAGAAACGTGAATAATAGAGCCTTTTTAAAACTTATTGGTTCAAACATTGATCCAACATATTTTTTTGAAAACACAAAAGTGCAAATATCAGCAAGATGTCAATAATTTTGAAATCTAGCATAAGTAGAAGATTTAGAATACTTATGCTTCCTCCACAACTCCAATTTTCTCCAATGCTTCATTACTTAATAATTCTATCTATTTCTATCATCCTTAAAGTTTACTATATTGAAAATTCTCAATTCTCAATACACAACTTTTCTATATCCCAGTATAGCTCATCAAACATACCACACGTTATGAGTTCAAAAACTTACCACAATAATATTTGTTTAGGAACTTGTCCTAGAAATACGTAGTCCAAGAACCAATCAGAAACTGTCCATACTCTTAGGGGTTCAAAAACATACCACACGATTATAAGTCACAAACTTACCATAAGCATGAGTTTTAAGAACTCGCAGTTAACCATGTATTCTCTAACTATCAAATATATATATATATATATGAGAAAAGAATTACATTCTCGCCATATGTATATCAATAGCGCGACACAAACATTTCAATGATTATCAATGTGATAAACTAAGTGGTCGTTAAACCAAGCACAAAACCCATGTCCATACAAAGGCTTGTACAACTCAGCTATCACATGAGTCCTCAATTTAAATCCCACATAATCCTAACTTTCTCTTTGCTCACTACAAAATTTCTTTAATCCGTATCTTAGCATTTATCACTTTTTCCTGAGTTTACATAGTATAATTTTATAGTACATTCTCTTTATAGCGTCAGGCTATAACTTCTTAATTGTTTAACATATTATATGTTATCCAACAATTCAATATGACCACGTCTTGATTTTATTTTGCAATTATTTCTCCTTATCTTTATGATCTTTTTATACTACGATATTCTTATTCTTCTCTTTAATCATATTATATTATGATTTTATTTACACTTTTCATCTTATAGACATCGTCTATTTATCATAACTTCACAACTTTATTACTAGAGTCGGGTAACTCCTGATTTTCATCTTTTATAACTCTTCAAGATTCTTCTTTGAATCTTATCTATCTTCTTCTTTACTTAATAATGAATTTTCTATATTTATCTCTTATCACGTAAACTCTATCCGAGTTTATTTCTTATCATCCTTATCATCATCTCTATGGTTATAGCCTAAGGTACCCCTGCCTAAGGTTTATAACCTATCAGTTTTAATACCAACCTGTAATGCCCCCAAATACAAGTCACTTGAACCTCAGACCTAGTACGTAACGGTACTTCCTTCATCTTAATATATACCACCTTTATTCATAAATTAATGAACATAATCTGACTTTTATACCAATTAATACATTATTCCCTTCTTTTCCAGAATCTGTAAACTTTACAATCAGTTATTACATCTGTAGATCGCTCATGATCTAATCTATCCATTTTAAACAATATATTTCATATTGATATATTATTTGCGAGATTTAAAACTCACAATCCAAATTTAATATTCTTTTGTGCAATGTTCTTCAACTACAAATGTATAACATCAATGTTTATCTAACATAGCTAGAAACTACGCAATTAATTGTTCTAGCCCTTAGAATTTCCAAGTATAATTACTCTAAAGAGAATATACCAATGTGTTAGTTTGTTACTATAGAATAAATCATCTTCCATCAAAATTTCTTCTTGTGAACCTTCGTATATTCTGAATTCTTTAACGCTATGGTCATCTGTTTATATCGACCATTATCTGCAAAATTTGTTTGCAAGGTTGAGCATGACGGCTCAGCAAGTCCTACAGTCTACACATTTCATGCTTCACATAACATATAAACTTCATATATTCATGCATTATAAGTTTTATCCAATGCATCTACTTATGATTCATATATCTCATGATATGTATTTCTATATGCATCATACTTGTCATATAACACATAAACTTCATGTTGTATAGCTAACATGTACTTCACCAATTTCATACTTTGCACTTAGTCACATAACATTCATATAGCCAACTAGTTCACATAAGGCAACATATTTCATTAACTACCATAAACACATGGTTTAGTTCACATTATCACATAAGAGCAAGTTACTGAAGAACTTGCCTCGAAGCGTTCCTTGTGTGGTTAAGAGAATTCGTCCTTTCGTTGTCTTACACAATTAAGTGTATATACAACCACAATACGATTATTAGTTACTTATGTTAGATCTACTTTACATTTCATCATTCTTCCCTTTTTAACCTTAATACACAATGTTCATTCACGTGTTTAAAACTTACTAGGACACTTTCTTGTCCATTCAGTTAATACGTTAAACTTCATTTTATGTCTTATTACGTTTCTTTTTTTCTTTACACTTAACATATAAACTCAAGTTCTGAAAAACTCGCGCACACCGGCGTTTTATCATCTACTTCATTCTCATTCATAATTTTCTTCAACTGATAACTCACAACATCGATGAGCATCTCTTTGATTAAATAATTAATCATCACCTCGTAACTTAACTTGGTAGTTGTCCTTTTGACTTATATCAAAATATACATCCCTTAACATTACTTTTATAATATTCGGATAAAAATATGTGATTAAACTTTTTATAGCCTCATACGTCACAAGTTGACTGACTCTAGTCGATTTAATTTGCTTCGACAATTTCCAACTCGCCAGTTTCTAATTATTTTTATTTTGTTGAAAGCCTAATACCATCATTACGCCTTCTTAACTACTTTATTATTCATCTTAATCTTTCGTCTAATATTATTAATCATTTAATAATATTTTATTCCTTTACAAATATTATTAATCACTTAATAATATTTTAATCACCTCCTAATATTATTAATCATTTAATAATATCTTAATCCTTTACAAATATTATTAATCATTTAATAATAGTTTAATCATCTTCTAATATTATTAATTATTTAATAATATCTTAATCATTTACAAATATTATTAACCCTTTAATAATATTTTAATCTCTTACTAATATTATTAACTATTTAATCATATTTAAATTAATTAGTAATATTATTAATCACTTAATAATATTTTAATCACATTCTAATATTATTAATCATTTAATAATATTTTAATCAAATACTAATATTATTAATCATTTAATAATAATTTAATTATTTAAAAACTTATAAACAATTTTAATTTATTTGTTTATCTCTTACTATTTAATTTATTTAGCAAACATAACATGCAATACAAATACAATTTTATTAAAAATGTCCAAATTACCCCCTAAAAATCTTCATAGATCTTATTAATGATCATTAGTCAATAAAATTACATTAGAGAATTTTATGACTTATTATAACTTAATTTTCTCAATTATTTTTAACTCATCCATAGGTATTAAAAATACGTAATCAACTTATTATTTTCCCATCTTCTGGAAAACTTCAATATATAATATTTTAGGCACAAAATAATTTTTCTGGAATTTTTCATTTTCCTCAAGTATTTTTCAAAAATCAGTTTTTAGTTCGTAACTTAGGAAAGTTAGCTATACCATGCTCAACTCCAAAAATTCTCAACTCTTGGCAGAATCTTACATGTATTAACATGAACTTCCAATTTTTTCGTTAATCAGAGTTATAGAACTCCAGTTATAGCCGTTTTCGTCGAAAAAATCCAAAAATTGAAATTGTCATAACATGATCGATATAATTCGGAATAATCTCATCTTTGGATATGAGTTATTGTGTATCATATATTTTCATGTCACAAAAGGCTGTAATTTATTTTAATAATTAAATGGCCGAAAATGCCCCATCAAAGTTTTGGACAGTTTATTTTTCGGTATTTTCAGATTTTGCCTACTTTGGTAATTGAACACATCGACGACTTTTGACCTTAACAGCTACTAATGCGTTTAACAAATGAAGGAATCAGTTAAAATGGAACTTATGTATAGTGGATATTAACATCTTATGACTTTATCTAATATTCAAATTCATCCCTAGTTTTTATCAAGGTGATCTAAGAAAAAGTCAATTAAATCATCTTGAATCATAAGTTAATTTATTTTCACTCATTTTTTAGGTCATGAAGAATTCTTGGATCATATTTACTTATATGTACTGGTCCAAAATATTAATTATTTAATCCAATTTGAAATAGCGCACTTTTTTGAGTTTACTCCAAAAAAAACTATCTTTTTATACTCCTGTTGTTTAGACAAAACGGAATTGAGACGCTAGTCTATGACAAATCATTATCCAACAGTTTTTTTTATTCTTATTTAACTCTCTATTTTAATCTCTATATAGGATTTTACTCCCCAGAGTGAGGGAGTCAAAAGACAGTTCTCTATATATGCAAAATGACATTTCACACCCCCATTAAAGTGGACAACTCATCAATCATACACATCTTGACATTATTGTCACATGACTTTTTTACTACTTCATTTTCAAATTATAAAATTAATATCAACTTATTTTAAAAAATTAATTTCAAACGTATTCAAATTTAAAATTGATGTAATTTATTTAATTTATGTCCATATAATAATAAATATTATAAAAGTACTATTAATTATAAAATATATTATTTTCAAAATTTAAATTAAATGAATCATATTAAATTTAAATTTAAAAATAGCACAAATTAACTTTTTAAAAGTTAATATTGATCTTATGTACATTTGTAGCTACAATCCATTCAATACTCACTTCATAAATTACTTAAAATTTAAAATAAAATAGAAGTTATTTTACAGTTGAATACAATTGATAGATTATACTCTCTCTTTTATAAATTATAAGATTATTATTAATTTTTATAAGTTAATTTGATGCATTCTCAAACTTAATAATTTTGCTAAGAATTGAAAAATTAATAAATTTTATAAGTAATAGTATTTTTTTTCTAAATAAATTTCAATATGTATTGATTAAATTTATATTAAATTTAAAAATATCACATACTTACTTCAAAAAAGATTAATAAATTAATAGCGATTTTATAATTAAAAATAAGAGTTTGTAGTATATTACATCTATCATAAGCTTTAACGCATAAAACCAATACAAATGTCAAATAGTTACAACGGTTAAAACATGTTTTGACTATTGGAACTTTAATATTTTAACTTTTAACTCTTAAATTTCATTATTTAAGGAATCAATATAAAGAAACTGTTGGGTACATAGTGAAAAAATTGAATCTTTATCCTGCATAAGGACTCAATGACACTGCAAAATAGGGATAGAAATAAAGAAAACTATTGTAAATACTCTTGGCCTAGTAGGACTCTTTAATAGCAATTAAGAATTATATATCCCTAAAAAAATTGTGGATAATGCATATTACATGTAATCAAAAAATTGACACATAATATTTACAATATATATTAGGAAATTGTTAAATTCACAACACTTTTTGTTATTTCCCCAACAAAAGTGTCGTTGTAGATGTATAGCGGGGTAAAAATCGTTGCTATAGGATCTATAACGACATTTTTATTGTGAAAAAAATATTTTTTTGTTGTGGATTTAACGATTTTCTATATATTATTATTGAATTATTAAGGGTTCTTTACAGAAATATACAATAATTAAAAAGTAATTACACAATTAGTGCATCAACAAAATAATTACACCATTAGTGTATTCACAAAATAATTACAAAAAGAGTGTAGCAAATTCAAATTCACATTAAATAAGGAAACCTAAAATCAAGGAGAAATAACTGCCATAATTAATAATTCAAATCAAATTTTTGGGATATAATGTAAGGCCCCAACTCTTTATAAATAAAGATTTAATTTCCTCTATTTATTATTTTGAAATTGTAAGGGTTGATTTGATGTGGTTGGTTATGGGTAAAATGCGCAAATATTTTAAATAAGCAAGTGGTTATAAAATATTCATTGTTGTCGGGAAATATTCGTTTAATCGTGGAATATTCTTACTGTCGGGGAATATTCGTACAACGGCGCAGCCTTGTGTGGGCCCTTAACGGAAAGCGATTTGATGAAGAAAATGACAAGTAAAAGTTGTTTATATATAACGGCGCAGTTGTTACCGTTAATACTATTGGAATACCCGGTGGTTAAAACACAGTAATACGCGTTGTTGTACAGTAGCACACGGTATTACACCAATTATTGATTCTTACGTAAGAAGGAACTACTCAATAATTGTTACAGTAATTACTGTTCAGTATTTTATTTTATTGATTCAATAATTGCTACGTTGATTTTTTTTATATTACTGTTGTTTCAATAATTGTCACTACACAGTATTTTCCATTATCAGAGCAATAATTCATATTATCTTAATAATTTTATTAGATAACATTATTGGCAATGTCTAGAAAGTTCTGTCTAAGGAGAAGTTTGGTCACCTAATTGCGCGCCAGTAAGGAGAAATCCTTATTGGAAATCCCCCTCTTTCCTGGGAACGGCCTGGTTGCCAGTACTGTGATTCTGTAATATTATTTGTGAATAATTAATTATTAATTTATATGATGAGTGAAATATTGATTTTATGTGGATATAGATGGAGAAAATTTTTAAAGTGACAATTGTTAAAAAATGATATTTTATCTTTTCTGATAAAATAATTTATTATCATATTTTAATAATATAATAATGGTGATATTTTTATAATGAATGTGGGATATATGAGTATATGAGGAGGAAGAGTATTTTTGTTGTAAAAGTTATTTAAAACATGTTAAACATGTTGGTGGACCCATTTCTTGACTAAAATTTGATTATAGCCTGTAAAATCGCCCGTTTATGGATTTCGGTCAATTTCGGTTTGGAATTTGGAAAAACTTTCTTCTGCAAAGTTGTAGAGAATTGAATTTCCTATAAAAATTTGCAAGATTCGAATTTTCTGATAAAAGGGCTATTTATTATGAATTATTGAAGTTCTGAGGTTCCAGAATAATTGATTTTTGGAAGTTTAAAATATTTATAGTTAGAAAATCGTTTTTATTGTTTTGGTTGCCCCCCATGTGTTGCAAATGGCTGAAATCAGATTTTCAAAGTAGGCGTAGGAATTTTTTTTAAATATTAATATTATATTAAATTTTCTGCTTTGGTGTTCTAAGCATTTTTTTCTATAAATAGGGTGCTTAGGTTAGAATTGAAAATCACACCAGAAACTAAAGATTTCTCTCTCTTTCTCTCTATAATATCGAGCATATTTGTAAGTATTTTAGTACTTTGAGTATTGTTATACGGTGCAAGTTCTTTCAGCACTATATCCAGTATTCCAGTTAGAAGTACTATTCTTTTTTAGGTAAGGGATGTTATTTTATTCGTAAATGATATTATTTCTTCAATATCATTATGCCAAAATATTGGTTAGAAATTTTTATCAAATTTGAAACTTTTTCATGTCGGGGTTACTATTCATGAGTTACTATTCACGAGTTACTATTCATGAGTTACTATTCACGAAGCATGATGATGTTTTTTATGAAATTTCTATCTTTTGGTGTCGGAGTTATTATTCACGTATACGGCACTATTCACGAATACGACACTATTCACGGAAAAATAAAATTTTCTTTTCTGTGTCCAAGATTGTCTGTTATGATTTATATCTTTGATTAGATCTATGTTTTGATCTTCATTCTTGAATTTTACTCCAATCTGGTTATTTATGAAGTATTTTTGAACTTAGATAATTTAAAGTACGCATCCTTAATACTTGTTCTTTTGTTTCACTGGATTCGTTTTCTTTAAAATATTTTTCATCATCCTCAGTCCTAAATGATGATATTACTGAATATCTTTGGCCTGTAGTGCAAAGATGAATGATTTTTTGATGAATATCTTTGGCCCGTAGTGCAAAGATAAACAGGTGTTGAGATGAACATGACCGACTAATTAATATCTTTGGCCGTAGTGTAAAGATGAACATGTGTTTAGATGAACATGACCAACTGATGAATATCTTTGGCTTGTAGTGCAAAGATGAATATTTGATTCCAGATATATATTGATTGATGTTACAGGGATAAAATATCGACGATGAACTTTTAAATTCATATATAGAAGATAGTAGTTTGCATTCTCTACTTAACTCTTCTAATGAATTATTATTTCCGTTGCGAAGATTGATTTAAAACTGGTTGTCTAATGTATTCTATTAGATTTTTCCATGTTGAGGACTAACGATAATTTGTTATATATTATCTTAGTCATAATATTCTTTACTGGGCTAGTTGAGCTCACTCTTTTCCTTTTTGTTCCATTTTTCTTCTCAGGAGATGAGAATATAGCGAGAACTAGTCGGGGTGTGGAGTAATGGTTCAAGACAGTTGTTTTAGTAGTCCTCACTATTTTGTAAAATAGTGTATTAATAAATGTAATGAGGACTTATTTGAGTGTGAATATTATCTAGAAGACAATATTTATATTTAAACTCACAGTTTATGTGTTGTCGTATTTTGCACGACAATTGTATTAATGAAGTTGTAGTTGTTTCTGTACCATGTATTTGGCGACTCAGAATGGGTGATGTATACCTATTTTTGGGGCGTCACAGTTGGTATCAGAGCTTAGGGATATGGTCTCTGGCGAAAATTGGGGAATAGGACTAGGAGGGGAGAGACGAGTAAATCATTCGCTAGTGTGTCCTACCTAAGCTTATTTGTTGGTCGGTCATAATATAGAGGTATTATGTGATTTGTTAATTTGTTTAATTAACCCTTGTTTTATGGCAGTATTTAAGAATGTCGACTGAGAATGTTAACAGTGGAGTAAATGAGACCGTGGAGACACCTTTGCTCACCAACGATGAGAACGTGCAACAGGCTGACAATGTTCCTCCTGTGAACAACACCACTGAGCAGATGACGAACGATGGCATGTTTAGGAACTTTTTAGAATTCATGCAAAACCAAACGAGAAAGAGTACTGTTCAAAATGCAGGTGGAAACACTGGCAACTCACGGATGGTCACCGCTAAGCAGTTCAAGGAGTTAGGACTGCCAGAGTTTTTGGGAAAGCCAGAACCACTTACGGCAGAGACGTGAATAAAGCAGATCACTAAGATATTTGATGTCTTGGGATACTCAGGGGAGCAAAAGGTTCCTTTCGCCACTTTCATGTTACGAGGAGAGGCAGATTATTGGTGGAAATCCGTAAAGCGTACTTAGCCTACCACACTGAAGATGTCTTGGGAGAATTTCCAAGAATTGTTCAACGAAAAATACTTTCCTGAAATTATTCGCCATATGAAGGAGGTAGAGTTCATCAAGCTGGAGAAAAATAATATGAACGTGTCGCAGTACGAAGCTAAGTTTGCTGAGTTGTCCCGATTTGCATCCCATTTGGTTAATAATGAGGAGAGAATGACGCGAATGTTTCTGCAAGGTTTGAAACCCAAAATACGTCAATACCTCATTTCTCACAAACTTTGTTTATATTCAGATGTTGTGAATAGGGCTCAGTTATTGGAGCGCGATAATGAGTCAACTCAACTAAAAAATAATGACCAACAACTCGATGATAATCTTACCGGTGGTAAAGGTCATCGGAACAATGATAACCATCGTGGAGGAAATTATCATGCCAGAAATGGTAACCACTTTGGTGGTAATCATGGCCAAGATAATAGAAGAAATAACTCAAGTGAAAATTTTAAAAAGAGAAGATTCAACAATGACGGGAAGACGTCGGCACCAACACCAGCAACGAATTTTAGAGGAGGAGAAAGACCGCCAGTTAGATGCTACAGATGCGGAGAAGAGGGACACATAAGTCCAAACTGTTCACAACCTTCCAAGATATGTTATAATTGTGGAAAAGAAGGTCATATCGCTCGAGATTGTACGGTAGCGAAACCCAGTCCAGCGAGGATGGTGACTCAAAAGGCTGTCCCGGACAAGTCAAAGTCATCGGTTCTTGGAAGAGCGTTTTTCGTGACTTCTCAAAAAGCGAGTAACCCAAACGAAGTTAGCACGGGCTAATTAATTATAAATTCTTACGAAGTTTATACCTTATTAAATACCGGTTCTACCCATTCATTTATCTCTCATGCTTATACTCAACGTTTAAACTTGACTCTGGAGAAAATTAGACTTTGACTTATTTGTTGAAACTCCGTTAGGAGAAACTTTCATTACATCCACTGTTTATAAATCTTGTTTGATCCAAGTTGGCACCATCACATTACTTGTTGACCTTATCTCTTTAAAGATACTTGTATTTGACGTGATTTTAGGGATTGATTGGTTAACTACTCATCATGCCAAAATTGATTATTTTTGTAAGGTTGTTAGTTTTTATATTCCTAACCAACCTGTTATTCGAATTCAAGCAACCAAACCATTGAAGTCAAACTCTTTAATATCAAGCCATAAAGCCATTAACGGATGTCAAGCTTTCTTAGCCCATGTCATGGACTTGAACAAAAATACGTCAGATTTGAATGATATTTCTGTTGTTGGTAAAATCCCTGACGTATTTCCTGAAGAATTTCTTGGCCTACCTCCAGAGCGTGATATTGAATTTTGTATCATCTTTGAATCCGGTACAAAATTCATTTCTAAAATCTCATATCGAATGGCTCCTATTTAACTTCAGGAGTTAAAAACCCAACTATAGAAGTTGATAATCGAGCCTTTATCTGGTGACTTCTTTTGTGGAATGCACCGAATCCAGACTCTCCGTCGGGGACGCCATATTCGTGCGGTAGTAAACTGATAAGTGTCATTGTGACGTGCTATCCAAGATTGGGATATGCGTCACAGTTGAGAGCAACTTAAGTCAGTAATCAAAATACGTAGCTTTCTATGCTTAGCTGGTTATTATCGAAGATTTTGTGGAAAGATTTTCTCGAATCGCTACTCCATTAACTCAGTTGACTCATAGAGATACAAAATTCAAATGGAGCAAGGAATGTGGGAAGAGCTTCGAAAAACTCAAGAGGAGACTCATTTTGTTACATGTTCTGACCATACCATCTTGGAAAAAAGAACATGGTAGCTGACGCGTTGAGTAAAAGATCGTATGCGTTTACGAGTGCAATATTGTTAACACAAAGACCCATTTCGTATGACTTACAGAAGATGGAGACAGAGTTAAAGATTCCAAGAACCTGCGTGAAGATAACGAATATACGATTAGAATCGACTTTAATCGATAAATTTAAAGTTGCTCAAGCTACAGAGATGGAGTTGATGAATATGAAGAAGAAGATACAAGAAGTCATTATTCCAAAAGAGAGAATTGGCGATGTGAGGAAAGCTCAAACCTTTGATTTATTAGTCCATTTGAAATCCTCGATCGAATAGGAACTGTGGCCTATAGACACATTTTACCGCCAAGTATGACGCGTGTTCATAACGTTTTTCGCGTATCGATGTTACGTAAATATGTGGACGACCCAAACCACATTATTGAGTTAAAACTAGATGAGATAGCAGAAGATTTAACGTACAAGAAGGTACCAGTTAAGATCTTTGATGGGAAGGAGCATGTCATACGCATGTCAATTTCGAAGACCAAATTTCATAAGGAGGGGAGGTTGTAAGGCCCCAACTTTTTATAAATAAAGATTTAATTTCCTCTATTTATTATTTTGAAATTGTAAGGGTTGATTTGATGTGGTTGGTTATGGGTAAAATGCGTAAATATTTTAAATAAGCAAGTGGTTATAAAATATTCAATGTTATCGGGGAATATTCGTTTGGTCGTGGAATATTCTTACTGTCAGGGAATATTCGTATGACGACGCAGCCTTGTGTGGGCCCATAACGAAAAACGATTGGATGAAGAAAACGATAAGTATAAGTTATTTATAAATAACGGCGCAGTTGTTACCGTTAATACTGTTGGAATACCCGCTGGTTAAAACACAGTAATACGCGTTGTTGCACAGTAGCACACGGTATTGCACCAATTATTGATTCTTACGTAAGAAGGCACTACTCAATAATTGTTACAGTAATTACTGTTCAGTATTTTATTTTATTGATTCAATAATTGTTGTGTTGATTTTTTTATATTACTGTTGTTTCAATAATTGTCACTACACAATATTTTTCATTATCGGAGCAATAGTTCATATTATCTGAATAATATTATTAGATAATATTATTGGCAATGTCTAGAAAGTTCTGTCTAAGGAGAGGTTTGGTCACCTAATTGCGAGCCAGTTAGGAGAAATCCTTATTGGAAAGCCCCCTCTTTCCTGGGAACGGCCTGATTGCCAGTACTGTGATTCTATAATATTATTTGTGAATAATTAATTATTAATTTATATGATGAGGAAAATATTGATTTTATGTGAATATAGATGGAAAAAAAAATTAAAGTGACAATTGTTAAAAAAATGATATTTTATCTTTTTTGATAAAATAATTTATTATCATATTTTAATAATATAATAATGGTGATATTTTTATAATGAATGTGGGATATATGAGTATATGAGGAGAAAGAGTATTTTTGTTGTAAAAGTTGTTTAAAACATGTTAAACATGTTGGTGGACACATTTCTTGACTGAAATTTGATTATAGCCTGTAAAATCGCCCGTTTATGGATTTCGGTCAATTTCTGTTTGGAATTTGGAAAAACTTTCTTTTGCAAAGTTGTAGAGAATTGAATTTCCTATAAAGAGTTGCAAGATTCGAATTTTCTAATAAAAGTGTTATTTATTATGAATTATTGAAGTTCCGAGGTGAAAGTAATATGCACACAAGCCAATCATGTTTGATGATAAAGCATATACTTTTTAACAATCTTATTCATTTATTAATAAGAAGTATTATTTATTAAAGGCTTTGAATTATCTACATGATGCTGTTTTATAATATGTGATAAACCCATAGTTTTAAGCAATGCTTTTAGAATAATGATGATGATCACTCTAATGAGATCTAAATTCTTAGAAAGCTTAAAACTAAAATAGTTCCCAATCGTTGGATTACTAAATTGGGGATTAGTGAATCCGGATAGATTGGTACATACGTTGCTTGCTCATTGGATGAGGATGATTGATCTCATGATCATTTGTGTGGAGACACTAAAGCAAGTATGTAGGTGCTTATTAGAGAATAAGTTCACTGAACGTGACTCGCTAAGGAATACCTAATGGAGTTTTACTTGCATGTCAATAGGAATTCCTGTAGTGATAGTAGTACAAGTGATCCTTGGACTTGAGATCATCATAGTATCTTGTGTATGATGAGTTATACTTTGACTTATTCCTTAAGACCCTTAGGGTATATCAAAGGGTATGCTTGGGTATAATAAGTTGTACATGGAGATAATGTATGATCAATAAAGAATCTACCACTTCTAGTAAAAGAAGTGAAATGTCCTATGTGATTCGATAAATGACAACTCAGTAGTCCTTGGCCAAGGCAGAATGAAATTAGAAAGGAGTTTCTAATTTGTATTATTTGGAGTTGTGCATTTAAGAGTCGAAATACATATAATTAAATAAAATAAGACTTGACAGAAATTCCATGTCTTATATTTAATTGGGACATTGTATGGTGGAAGGATTGAATTGTACGGTAACTATTAACTCAAAGGTTCTTTTATGATTAATGTTGAAATCTATATTATCTGGAAAGTCGTTGATCGCTAGGGAGGCTTATCCCTATTGTAGAATAAATATTATTTATTTAAATAAATTATTAGTTTAATTTATTTATTTAAATAAGATTAGAATTGTTCTAATTGATTTATTCACAACCGGTTTAATATGGAGAACCTAAAGGGTCACACCATAAAAGGAAGAATAATTATTTAAGAAGTTAATGGCATAATCGTAATAATATGTTAAGTATATTTAATTTAATCTATGGTGATAGAATAAATTAAATAGCTTAATATTTATTATTTAATATTTTAGAAATATTAAATATAAATTAATAAGAGGAGTCTTATTAATATTATTACAATTATTATTATTTTAATTTCTAAAATAGTTTAGGAATTAATTTAATATAAGTACTCTCATTTATCTCTAATAAGATTAGGGAGTTTAATTAATTAAAAGAATTTAATTAATTAAAATAAAACCCAGTTCCTTAATTGTTAAGGAGGGTTGACCACATCTATATATAAGAGGAGTCTTATTATGGGTGAATGTAGGTTGTTGACTTTAACAACATACGTTATTCCAATTGTTGGAGAGTACGCTCCTTTTTCTATAGAGATAGAAAACTAGGGTTTGAGCCAAATACCCATCTTCTTGAATTCTTCTTCTTCCTTGGTGGATCACCTCTAGAGGCCAAACACTTGGGTGGCTAACGTTGATCAAAGGAAGGAACTCAACCCGGTGGATTCAAGTTGAACGCGAAAAGGACTGGAGGTGAACTTGTACCTGAGGAAGCTTGATCTTCAAGGGTATGGTTCTTGTTCTTTCTTTTTCGTTTAATTAATAATTGTGCATAAAGGGTGATCCGGGTTTATGGTTTGTAAAATTTTAAAACTCTGATTTTACACGCTTCCGCTAATTTTGTGCAATTTGATTGCGTTCATGAATATTACAAACCTAACAGTGGCATCAGAGCCAAACCTTATGTGAATTATTAATTGTTCAGATTTAATATGTATGTTGATATGTGTTTTGAACAAATTTTTTGGGCATAATTTTACTGTATAAAATTTAAAAAAAAAAAAAAAAACAATTTGCAAAGTCTGTTATTCGCGAACTGATTTTGTTGTGCCGTATCCGTGATTTGCTGGTGGCCTGATGCTTCGATTAATTATACATATATATGATAATTTGTATAGTTAATTGGATCAACGCTCACGTGGCTCAGGATAATGAATATGATTCATGTAATCATGTTAGTAAACAAATTTAAGATAATATATATATGTATGAAGTTTCCTGCAGTTTGTATGTAACTAACATATATATTATATATATATTATGTAACTAAGTGAGTCACGCCCACAAGGCCATCAGCCACGCAAAATAAGTGGTCATTCACGGAAATTAAAGGAATAGGAACAGATAATTCACGCTACTTTATATCATTTGTTTATATTTGTCCTTCACGGATATTATATATATATATATAATAATAATTTTATAATTAAAATAAATAGTTTATTTTAATCTTAAAATAAAAGGTTTATTTAAATATTAAAATATAAAGATTTATTTTAATTTTAAAATTAGAATTTCATGCTAACTAATTAGAGTTGGAATTGGATTCCATGATAACTAATTGGAGTTGAAATTGGATTTCATGTTTCCTAAAATAAAGGAGTTTATTTGTGAATAGGAAAGTGAATCCATCTTTCCTTAAATAAAGGAGTTTATTTAGATATGAAATAAGATTTCATATTATTCAAAATAAAGAAGTTTATTTGTGAATAGGAAAGAGAATCCTAATTTCCCTAAATAAAGGAGTTTATTTAGATATGAAATAAGATTTCATATTATTCAAAATAAAAGAGTTTATTTTTGAATAGGAAAGAAAATCTGTGTTTCCTTTAATAAAGTTTTTTTTTTACATGGAATTGGATTCCATAATTAATTAAAATAAAGGAGTTTATTTTGATTAATGATTTTGATTAAAATAAAATAGTTTATTTTATTCAAAATTGGATAAATTAAAATAAAATAGTTTTATTTTGATTTAAATTTGGATAAAAATAAAGGAGTTTATTTTGATTCAAAAATAGATTTTATACTAACTAAATTTGCCCATTAAATGATATCAATATATATATTAAATGTTTATTATTCATGAGATGAATGTTATTTATTGATACATATGGTGATGTGTATGATAATAAATGGGATTGATTATGGACTATTGACCAATGTGATTGGATTTTATTTTAGTTGGATGCTTGAATGTATGGGTTTTATTAAATGGGGTCTGCGTACCTCGTCTTCTCTAATTTTTCTTAATGTAAATTCTAACTCCCTCCTATGTACTTCCACTTGACTGCTGATCAAGGTTTCTATTTATTTTAAATAATTTTGTAATAGGATTAATTAGAATTAATTTTGAAAAATTGGAGATCAAGGAACAAGGAGCGCGTGAAGACCCGTTTGTAATGGAGCCCGAGTTTAAATGTAATAGTTATATTTAAATATTAATTCTTGCACCCCTAGGGTTTGACCTTTTGGTTCACTTTTGGTGGCTCTAGTGAACCAAACTAGAATAAAAGTCCATAATCAATCCGGGTAGAATATAGTATTCTATATGTGCATGCTTATTCTATATATATTATATATTATGCAAACATGCTTCGCATGTTCATTAATATGACGCGTATTTTATATATATATATGTGCATGCGCGCTAAACAAGATGAGACAATTAATAACAAACCCCTCAAATATTTTATATTAAGTTGTAACGTTCAAAGATATTTGGAATATCGAACGTCGCCTTCTAGCATGATAGAAACAATAGAGTATTGAATATTTAATATGAGTTTGTTGTGCACACACAAGGCGAGTATTAAATATTTAAGATGTTGTTTTTATTACATATGATGTTTATAAGGAATTGAACATTACTGCTTTGTTGTGCACACACAAGGGCTGTAGTTTTCTCTTCACTTATATGGAAATGTTGGGTCTGACTTAACTTAAATCATTTTAGTTCGGATGTGCACACACTTGACCATTACGATTTAAGAGGCAAAATACAAGGAGTTACATAGTTGATGTAATTGACAAGAGTTGTCTACCTATTTATTTATATATAGTTTGTTGTGCACACACAAGGCTATATACATTTGAAATGGGATCCTTATTCTCACTAGCAAATCTTTAATTAGATTTTGCCGAACTATATAAGTGAGGGTAATATAGTTTGAAGAAAATAGTGGGAGATACCAATTTAAAACAAGACCTAATTTATTTTGGTAATTAATAAAAGAATGTATGTTAAAATGTTGTTAATTACAAATTCATTTACAGAATTTTACAATGTCTAAAATTACTATCACTGCGTAGCATATTAGATGCTAAATTTAACCGGACCGTATTAAACGGATTGGTTAAGGAAATTCAGAATAGTTCTCATGGCTGAAAAGCTATATTATGTCCTTAATACGCCTATCCCTGCAATGGTTGCAGACAATGCCTCTGAGGAAGATATTGCTACTTTTAGAAAGTGGCTAGATGATGCATAGTTGGCTCAATGCATCATGCTCGCATCCATGAGTAACGAGCTTCAGCGTCAGCATGAAACTATGGATGCTCCTATTATATTCCTGCACATCAAGTAGTTGATGGTGAGGAAAGTAGGACTGATAGATATCAGATATCTAAGGAGCTCTTCCGATCTAGAATGACCGATGACACTACGGTACAGATAAAAGTCCTTAACATAATCAATTTGATTGATCAATTAGGACAATGGGTTTTATCATGGATGGAGAGTTGAGCCAAGATTTGATCTTGCACTCACTCCCGGACTCCTTTCACAATTGTTGTGAATTTTTCATATAGACAAGCTAGATATCAGCCTCGCTGATTTGCTTAACATGTTAAAAAATGTTGAGAGTCACTTTCCAACCAAGAAAGACCAAGTCTTACTGGTAGGGGCCAAAGGATCTTCTGAAAAGAAGAACGATTCTAAGAAGGTAAATAGAAAGGGCATAAACAAAGGATAATAAGAACAAAACTGATATGGATAGCAAAGGAGTTTGCTTTCACTGCAATAAGCCTGGACACTGGAAAGAAACTGCGAGAAGCATCTTGCAGGGCTAACCAAAGAAGCTTAGTGAAGTTTCGGTTACAAATATAAATTCGTTCATAATTTGAAATAAATTTTTCTTTAAGTCAAGGTTCTACTTGGGTATTGGATACCGACTTTGGTTATCATAAATATAGATTTATGAAGGGACCAAGTAGAAGTAGAAAGCTAAACAAATATAAGTAAACCTATGTGTGGGAAATGAAGCAAAGGTTGCTGCATTAGCCATAGGAACTTATAGTTTAGCAATGCCTACGGGCAAGTCTATTAAGTCAATAAGTTGTTATTGTATTCCAGTTCTCGTTGGAAACATTATTTCTATTTTATTGTTGGACAATGAAATCTTTGGTATTATATTTAAGAACAATTATTGTTCTATTTATAATAATAATGTTTTGTATAGAACTGAAATATTACTTAATGGATTTTGTATACTTGACTTACGTGAAAATAATTTTGCAAATTGAACAACTAGTATAAGAAAAGGAGATGATCATTCAAAGAGTTGAATGTGTGTATTTGCTGAAATATAAGTTTGAATTATTTGAAAGGTTCAAAGAATTCAGAAGTGAAACAAATTGACAAAGTATTAAGATTCTTTGATTAGATCAAGGAATAAATACTTGTGCAATAAGTTTTTAGATCATCTCAAATGGTTTTCTCATAATGGACGCCTCCTGATACACAATAATTGATTGATGTATCTGAAAGGAAAAATCGTACCTTGTTGGACATGGTATGTTCCATAATGATTTTACCGACATTCCAGTATCCTTCTAAGATAATGTCCTAGAAATGGCTGCATATCTACGGAAAAGGTAACCTCAAAATCCGGCCTCAAGACTCCATAAAAGTTATGGAAAGGGAGGATTCCTAATTTTAAGTATGTTAAGATAAGGGGTTGTCCAACTTATGTGAAACGATTTCAAAGGATAAGCTTGGGACAAAATTTGACAAGTACAGATTTGTGGGACATCCTAAAGTAAGTTTAGGGCATATGTTCTATGATCCTTCTTAGCAAAAGGTGTTTGTTGCGAAACATGTTGCCTTTTAAGATAAAGGTGTTTATCATTGAAAGGGCTAGTGGGAGGATAATACATCTTGAAAAGTTCAAGAACCACAAAACACTACAAGTCAAATAAGAGGAACCTATAGATAGACCTATTGTACCACAACCGAATCGTAAATCTGGAATAGTACCGAAGATACCTAGGAGGTATGGATTCATCATGGAAGATGATGATGAGGTACATATCATAGAAGATGATGATCCAGTTACTTACGATGAGGTAAGAGTTGTAGACTCTCAAAATGGAACATTCATTTTGATGAAATAATCAAAAGAGTTTGATTTTATCAAAAACAAGAATGAACCTAGTGTGTACAAAAGGGTCAGTGGGAGCACCATCACATTCCTAATATTATATGTTGATATACTATGGATACGGAATGACATGCCAATGCTAGAATCAGTAAAGATAAAGTTGTTTAAACATTCCTCCATGAATGATTTGGGAAGAGCTCGACTTAACCCAATGAACGTATATTCATTTGACGTTAAAGTTGTTTAGCATGGCAAACTCCAAGAGATGTCTCATGTTGATGAGTCATGGAGTGTATCTCTCTTAATAGTCCTCATAGACTCCAAAAGAGAGATCGCATGAGTGACAATCATGTATGCAATGAAATATACGCGACCTGATGTTGATCAGTCATATTCTGGAGAAGTTCACTGTGAGACAGTGAAAAACATCTTAAAGTACTTAACAAGCACTAAGGATGTGATATAATTCATGGCGGGTCTGAATTAAAACTAGAGGGCTTAACAGACTCAAGTTTTTTTTTAGACAGACCAAGACGACAGAAAATCCACTTTAAGGTAAAGGGTTACCTTGAACGGTGGTGCAGTGAATTGGAAAGGTTCCAAACAACAAAGAGTTGTTGGTTTAGTGATAAAGACAAAGTATATTGCTATAAATGAAGCTACAAGTTGATTGTTTGGATGAAAAGTTCATTACAGAACTAGGAATAGTTCCTAAGTCTCATCTTGGATCCAAACATATGTTGTGGCACTTTCATTTGATTATAGGAATCATTGAAAAATGGGAAATCACTATAGAGATAGTGGACTCTCAATAACAACATTACATATCCATTAACTAAAGCTTATCCAACAGCAGGATAATCGTCACTTAGAGAAGAAGAGTATGAGATACCATGACGATTGGCTTTAGTGCAAGTGGGAGATTGAAAGTAATATGCACACAAGCCAATCATGTTTGATGATAAAGCATATACTTTTTAACAATCTTATTCATTTATTAATAAGAAGTATTATTTATTAAAGGCTTTGAATTATCTACATGATGCTGTTTTATAATATGTGATAAACCCATAGTTTTAAGCAATGCTTTTAGAATAATGATGATGATCATTCTAATGAGATCTAAATTCTTAGAAAGCTTAAAACTAAAATAGTTCCCAATCGTTGGATTACTAAATTGGGGATTAGTGAATCCGGATAGATTGGTACATACGTTGCTTGCTCATTGGATGAGGATGATTGATCTCATGATCATTTGTGTGGAGACACTAAAGCAAGTATGTAGGTGCTTATTAGAGAATAAGTTCACTGAACGTGACTCGCTAAGGAATACCTAATGGAGTTTTACTTGCATGTCAATAGGAATTCCTGTAGTGATAGTAGTACAAGTGATCCTTGGACTTGAGATCATCATAGTATCTTGTGTATGATGAGTTATACTTTGACTTATTCCTTAAGACCCTTAGGGTATATCAAAGGGTATGCTTGGGTATAATAAGTTGTACATGGAGATAATGTATGATCAATAAAGAATCTACCACTTCTAGTAAAAGAAGTGAAATGTCCTATGTGATTCGATAAATGACAACTCAGTAGTCCTTGGCCAAGGCAGAATGAAATTAGAAAGGAGTTTCTAATTTGTATTATTTGGAGTTGTGCATTTAAGAGTCGAAATACATATAATTAAATAAAATAAGACTTGACAGAAATTCCATGTCTTATATTTAATTGGGACATTGTATGGTGGAAGGATTGAATTGTACGGTAACTATTAACTCAAAGGTTCTTTTATGATTAATGTTGAAATCTATATTATCTGGAAAGTCGTTGATCGCTAGGGAGGCTTATCCCTATTGTAGAATAAATATTATTTATTTAAATAAATTATTAGTTTAATTTATTTATTTAAATAAGATTAGAATTGTTCTAATTGATTTATTCACAACCGGTTTAATATGGAGAACCTAAAGGGTCACACCATAAAAGGAAGAATAATTATTTAAGAAGTTAATGGCATAATCGTAATAATATGTTAAGTATATTTAATTTAATCTATGGTGATAGAATAAATTAAATAGCTTAATATTTATTATTTAATATTTTAGAAATATTAAATATAAATTAATAAGAGGAGTCTTATTAATATTATTACAATTATTATTATTTTAATTTCTAAAATAGTTTAGGAATTAATTTAATATAAGTACTCTCATTTATCTCTAATAAGATTAGGGAGTTTAATTAATTAAAAGAATTTAATTAATTAAAATAAAACCCAGTTCCTTAATTGTTAAGGAGGGTTGACCACATCTATATATAAGAGGAGTCTTATTATGGGTGAATGTAGGTTGTTGACTTTAACAACATACGTTATTCCAATTGTTGGAGAGTACGCTCCTTTTTCTATAGAGATAGAAAACTAGGGTTTGAGCCAAATACCCATCTTCTTGAATTCTTCTTCTTCCTTGGTGGATCACCTCTAGAGGCCAAACACTTGGGTGGCTAACGTTGATCAAAGGAAGGAACTCAACCCGGTGGATTCAAGTTGAACGCGAAAAGGACTGGAGGTGAACTTGTACCTGAGGAAGCTTGATCTTCAAGGGTATGGTTCTTGTTCTTTCTTTTTCGTTTAATTAATAATTGTGCATAAAGGGTGATCCGGGTTTATGGTTTGTAAAATTTTAAAACTCTGATTTTACACGCTTCCGCTAATTTTGTGCAATTTGATTGCGTTCATGAATATTACAAACCTAACACGAGGTTCCAGAATAATTGATTTTTGGAAGTTTAAAATATTTATAGTTAGAAAAACGTTTTTATTGTTTTGGTTGGCCCCCCATGTGTTGCAAATGGCTGAAATCAGATTTTCAAAGTAGGTGTAGGAATTTTTTTTTAAATATTAATATTATATTAAATTTTCTGTTTTGGGGTTCTAAGCATTTTTCTATAAATAGGGTGCTTAGGTTAGAATTAAAAATCACACCAGAAACTAAAGATTTCTTTCTCTTTCTCTCTCTATAATATCGAGCGTATTTGTGAGTATTTTAGTACTTTGAGTATTGCTATACGGTGCAAGTTCTTTCAGCACTATATCCAGTATTCCAGTCAGAAGTACTATTCTTTCTGAGGTAAGGGATGTTATTTTATTCGTAAATGATATTATTTCTTCAATATCATTATGCCAAAATATTGGTTGGAAATTTTTATCAAATTTGGAATTTTTCATGTCGGGGTTACTATTCATGAGTTACTATTCACGAGTTACTATTCACGAAGCATGATGATGTTTTTTGTGAAATTTCTATCTTTTGGTGTCGGAGTTACTATTCACGTATACGGCACTATTCACGAATACGATATTATTCATAGAAAAATAAAATTTTCTTTTCTGTGTCCAAGATTGTCTGTTATGATTCCTATCTTTGATTGGATTTATGATTTGATCTTCATTCTTGAATTTTACTCCAATCTGGTTATTTATGAAGTATTTTTAAACTTGGATTATTTAAAGTATGAATCCTTAATACTTGTTCTTTTGTTTCATTGAATTCGTTTTCTTTAAAATATTTTTCATCATCCTCAGTCCTAAATGATGATATTACTGAATATCTTTGGCCTGTAGTGCAAAGATGAATGATTTCTTGATGATTATCTTTGGCCCGTAGTGGAAAGATGAACAGGTGTTGAGATGAACATGACCGACTGATTAATATCTTTGGCCGTAGTGCAAAGGTGAACAGGTGTTTAGATGAACATGACCAACTGATGAATATCTTTGGCCTGTAGTGCAAAGATGAATATTTGATTCCAGATATATATTGATTGATGTTACAGGGATAAAATATCGACGATGAACTTTTAAATTCATATATAGAAGATAGTAGTTTGCATTCTCTACTTAACTCTTCTAATGAATTATTATTTCCGCTGCGAAGATTGATTTAAAACTGGTTATCTATTGTATTCTATTAGATTTTTTCCCTGTTGAGGACTAACGATAATTTGTTCTATATTATCTTAGTCATAATATTCTTTACTGGGCTAGTTGAGCTCACCCTTTTCCTTTTTGTTCCATTTTTCTTCTCAGGAGACGAGAATATAGCGGGAACTAGTCGGGGTGTGGAGTAATAGTTCAAGACAGTTATTTTTGTAGTCCTCACTATTTTGTAAAATAGTGTATCAATAAATGTAATGAGAACTTATTTGAGTATGGATATTGTCTAGAAGACAATATTTGTATTTAAACTCACAGTTATGTGTTGTCGTATTTTGCACTACAATTGTATTAATGAAGTTGTAGTTGTTTCTGTACCATGTATTTGGCAACTCAGAATGGGTGATGTATACCTATTTTGGGGGCGGTCACATATAACAACAAAAACAAATTCATAATTCAAATCAAAAGGAGGGAAAAACAAAAAATATCTTCTTCATCCTAATCTTCATCTCTCTCACCGCTCATTATCTTAATCACCGCCTCCTCTCTCTTCCACTTCATCATCCTCCTCCGCCGCGAATCTCAAAAGTCCTTGGTTGCGCCGCCGTTACATCGCCCTCTCTTCCCCTTCATCATCCTCCTCCTCCGCCGCAAATCTCCACCTGAGTTACTGTTCTGAATTTTTTTTGACGATTTGGTTACCCACAAAAACTAAAATTGTTACCTTATAGAAGGTTTGGCTACCACTACATCACATTTAAAAATATATTTGTAACCTAATAAACTGAATTGATTACCTTTGTCTGAAGGTTTTGACAACCAACTGCATGAAAGTTTGACTATCAACTGTATCACATTTAAAATAAAATTGGTAACCTAATAAAACTGAATAGGTTACCTGCACTATGGGGAAAAAAAATTCAGGAGGCGGTAATGGAATCCCTCGGTTCTGCCCGGTGAGAAGAATATGGTGATTGGAATTGAGCCCACCACAATCTCCACTACCACTGCCCATTGAACGGAACCCACCCACCTCCGCCATCACCTGAAGGGAAAAAAAGGCGTACTGTCAAAGCACGGTTGTCGCGACCACCGCTGGAGAATCCGGGTTGGTGGTAATTGGTAGGAGGCTACGAAGGTTGTGGTGGTAGTTCACGGCATGGTCATCATCGGAGGGAACGAGACGGGGCTCTTGCCTGCCTGAAGTGGGTTCGAATTGAGTTGCCGCCTGCGAGTTCGTCGGCGACGAAAGGGGTTCTCGTTGGAGACTCTCTCCTCGCCTTCGCCTTTTAATTTGTAATGCTAATTTAAAGATGACAGAAGGACTGTATATGTAGAGATATTAATTATTTAATTTAATAAGTAAATCCATACTAATCCCTTAAATTAATGAATTTTAATTGCATACTAATTTTTTAAAATAAAGAATCTTAATTGCACTAATATTATAAATAAATATAAAAAATGTATTAATTATATCATCCAATTATTAACGTGGCAAATAAAACGTGTATCGTGTATATTTCTCAAAACCCAAGGCAAATTTGGGTTTATCGCTTGTCTCTAGGCCAATTTGGGTTGGTCGCTTGTCCTCAACACCCTAGACCAATTTGGGTTTCGCTTGTCTCTAGGCCAATTTGGTTGGTCGATTGTCCTCAAAACCCTAGGCCAATTTGGGTTCGTCGCTTGTCGCTTGTCGCTCGATTTAGGCGTTTACAAGAAGAACAAAGATGAAGACGAACAATAAGAAAATGAAGAAAGAAGGAGAAGACATAATAAACAGATTGCCGGACGATTTAATTCATCATATTCTCTCTTTCACCACCACCAAATTGGCAGTTCAAACTTGCATTTTGCAAAGAGATGGCAGCACATCTGGGCAACTCTTCCCCATCTGAACTTGTACAAATCCAATTTCCGGAATAGAGCTAAATTTTCCCATTTCTTACCCGTTTTTTCACTTGCCGGAATCACCAGTCTGATATTTCTACTGTCAATTTGAATTCGGAAACCAATTGTAAGCTTTGATTTATTGAAAATGATTGTAAGTTATGCAGTTGCTCATAATGTGCAAATCTCAGCATTGCTACAAGTATTCCTTTACGCTGTATCCCACTCTATTTTCAGGCATAATCTCTGAAAAAAATTAAGAATTGATAGGTGTTTCGGAAACCACCAAAATAGAAGGATTATGTGGTGGCTACCGGCTTTGACAGTTTTAGATATCACCATTGCGACCTACCTGAATCATTTTTGAATTTACCGGCTTTAACAACTCTGTGCCTTGTGAGTTGCACCTACCAAAATCATTCTCGAGTTTGCCGGAATTAACTAATCTACATCTCAACAATGTTCAAATTTATGAGACAAGAATGTTCTTTTCGGAACTTGTGACTTTGAAGAATCTCACTCTGGAGAGATGCAAATCAGCAGAAAGTTATCAATGTATCATCTCTTCAGCTCCACTAATCTGACATCAAATATTCAGGGAAGTAGATAAGTTGTGTATTTCGGCACCCAAGCTATCGGCTTTCGACTATTCTGGGTTGTTTTCGACTTTCTTGGTCTTTAACTGAATATGTGTTTTCTTTGACATCAAATAGTTTACAGAAAGTGAATTTGGAGACTGCCAGACTTATGGTCTGCTCCAAGAGCTTCAAAATGCCAAATTTCTCACAATTAACAGGGTATCCATTGAGGTAGTTTTTAATTTTGTATGCTGAGAACATTACTGCCGATTTTAATGTTGATTCGTATTGTCATCTTGCTTCCTTTTTGCATCTTTCTAGAAAACATATTGATTTAAACTTATCTCTAAGAGGTTTTCTATTTCAACACGGAAATTTATATTTCACAAGGTTTCCATACCATCTTTAAGTTGGTACAAAAAGTTTACAAAATTCGAGGTAAATTTTTTAATCGATGAGTAAGGTGTTTAGTACTTCAACTTTACCACTTTTAAACATTCCGATTTTACAGCATAAGGAAGCCTTAATTGAGCCCAAAGCTCATGAGTGGCTCAGTCCAAGACCTTTGTACATGTTACAATAATGGTTGTGAATATACCAAATAATAATCGTAAAACTTTGGATGAACTTTTTTGCGACCTTCTTGACGATTATTTTCTTCTATCAATATTTTGATTAGGTTCTTTCAAAGGTTCCAGATTTGTTAGATCAGCATTTCCACTCAAAAACTTGAGTTTTTGAAGGTTAAAGAGGATCAAACTATTCCAAGTCACGTTAGTACCTACCTACTTAGTGGCTCACAAGTGCCACCATTGTCAAGGAATTCCCAAGGTATTTTTAAGCCTTCTTTTTCCCCGCTTAGAGGTATTTATAAGATAACTATTCTTTTTAGCACAACTTGTTAATTTCATTACTTCTAGACTACCATTGTTCAATTTAATGGCGTAAGCATGAACTTAGCAGTTGTTTGCCTCCCCCTACATCTATAATGCAAAGAGCTAATGGTAAATAGGAGAATTAAACTATATTTATCCACAAACTTTGGGGTAGTGTAACTTTGTTCTTGTTTAGTGAAGTTTTTTTACCCAGGAAAAGTTTGAAGTAGTCAACCTTGTTACTGGTTTTAAGGATAAGACCAGCTCAGAGGGTTATTGGACAGCAAGTAGCACAATACCATGTCATTTAATATGATTCAGTGTCCCCTTTTCGCTGTTTTTTTGTTTTCCTGTTTTTTTTTGGTGTTCTCTAATGGCAAATGGATTAAGTAGGAGAATGGTTTTCAACAGACTTGTACTACCAGTCTACCATAGTATTTAAGGTCTACTTCAAACAAGGAAATTAGCAGTCTTACATGGACTATATCCGTGTACAGTTCCACGTAAGATCCGGATAGAATTAAGTTTTTTCCATATACTTAGGACACTGCAAGATCTTTGTTGTTTAGGTACTCCCGCATTCCGACGAGATTATAGTGTTGTGTCATTTTGCTAATTACTGGTAGCTATTTTCAAACCCTATTTTACTTATCTGCACCTTTTATAATTGGATTCTACTAGTACAAAGTTTATTTCTGGTCAAGAACTAATGGTCTCTAATCTCACCAGCTATTGTGGCCTACACTTGGAAGAATTCTTCTATGTCAGCGAATCTAATCTAATGTCCTTACTTTGATTAACAAATCCACTGACAAATTTTTCTGAATTGACCGACCCATCAATGCATTGCTAATATGGAGGGTCCACCAATTAAATTTTCACTAACAAAGCTCGTCAGCCATACATCGATACTAGTGACACCACCTCTTGGACCAACCTCAACATCACGTCGTCAGTGGGGGGACAAAATAGAAATGTATCTCAAATTTCATAGCAGACCAGAACGGAAAATGTATTTCCAATTTTGGAACGGAAGTAGTGATTTTTCACCAAGGTTTTGAACTTATATACTCTATTTGCTTTAAAGTTGTTCCGATGTCAATTGTCTCTTGATTGAACACCATCCTATAATAACCGTCGAATTAAAATTCTACTGATAAACATGGATAGTTTTTTTTTATATATGCATATGATAGTTGTCCTATATGAATATTATTAGTTGACGATAGGTATCAGTTTTCTTGTGTAGGTTTGAACTTCATTTCCATATGAATATTATTTATTGACAAGTATTGGTTATCTTGTCCAGGTGTGAGCTTCATTGCCGCTGGCACAAATCTTTTTGGTTCTTAAAAAGAAACCGTTCAAGAAAAAGATTCAATTGTCCGAAATGAATTTCTAGATTCGCGAATTTATAGACATTGAGTTCATAAACTATTTACTTGGGTTCACCATTACTATATTCGTATTTTTTGGGCTGTGGGCTTTTTTACAAATAAGTCTGATGGTATTGAACTATTTAAACGTGTATTCTAGCTTTAATTCTATCAAACTTATTTTTTCTCTCGATCAGTCTGAAGTCGACAACCTCATGGATAATTTTTATTTTTTGGTTTAAAATTTCTTATTTTTGTTTTATCCATAACTTATTCGTTTTAAGTCCGATTTTGTTCATTTTGGACATGACCCTATACATCTAGCTTTCATATGCCAGAGGTCTGGAATTATTCAGGCAAGTTAAATGCTCAAAACAGTCCACACAAAAACATGGACAGTGGTCTGTCCTGGTTTGGAAGAAATTTCACCAAAGATAATTTACATGGAATTTAGGCCTCAAATCAGTGGACAAATTTAGATAATTTTCATTTCTATTTGAAAGTTAGTGAGAGAAAATAGACATTTAAAGAATTTAAATTTTAATTATTGTTATTTTAATGAAATAATAGGCATAATGAAAAAAATATTGGTCAATATTCCTTCCCACAAAATCTTTTCAACTTCAGGGTGAAAAGTTTCACATTTTGTTTTTAAGTTTTGAGTAATGACATGCCTTGTGCAAAGAGGCTGAAATTGACAACAAATGTTTTGCCTTACAGGCTTAGATGTCACCCAAAATCAGTCAACCGATTACCCCATCAAAGTGCACCGTGCATTAGTTTTGCTAGCACCCACTCATACACAAGTTTGTATATGTTTACTGAATTAAAGCACACAATTGTAAGCAAGTACACACAATTTACAGGCCAAAATGCCAACCTTTATTCAACTAATCAATGGAATTTGTTTCTTTAAGCTTATTGTTAACGTCAAAATATGTTTGTTCGTCGAATCACCAAATAACGAACGTAAAAAAATGCACAACGAACAAACAATCACACTGAGAAGCATGACGGCTGAGGCCACCAGGAGATAGCTCTGATGTAAAAATAAGTGTAGCGGAATTGTACGATTCATCCCACATCAATTTATCACCAATGCAGCGCACACCTGTGTAGGCTGGCCCAATAAACATCACCATTCCAGTTCCATCCATATTCTGCAATCCTCACATAATCACATGACAATTTGAGATAGTGAATACTCTGGATGCATTTCTAATGTATCCCCTTCTGTGAGCTGTTAGCGTGTTAGGAATTTCTAATGTATTAAGGAGTTAAGGAAACAAAGTGACTAGTCTCTAGAGAAACATAATGAAAAGTAAATTTGATAAAGCTAGAATGAAGGATATATTTTTTGTTAAGACCATCACATCCCTGACTTGCTCATTGTAAATTTCAATCGTCTGAACATAAACCTCATAGCAAATGACATTTTCCCTTTGTTTTACTGTTATCCAATGCTTCAAATCTTGTGGAATTAGACATAGCAGGTAGGACACTTGGTGGCATTGAATATCTCTGGAAACAACTTGTCAGGAAAAATTCCTCCAAGCAACTGATGGGTTCTCTGGGGAGGGAAGTTTTGGGCGCGTCTACAAAGGAATTCTTAACAACAATCAGGACACAAGTCAAATGTTGTTGCAGTCAAGGTGATGAAACTTGAAAACCAAGTAGCTCCCAAGAGCTTTATGACAGAGTGTGAAACTCTAAGGAACATTAGGCATCGGAACCTTGTCAAGATTATAACTGTTTGTGATTTTCAAAATAATGATTTCAAAGCCTGTACCAAGAGGAAACTTCCTCAATCCAGTACAAGTAACAACAATACATTAGGGACAAAAACAGAATCATATAGTCTCAAAATTCTACTAGTAACAACCATAACATATATGAATAATGCTAGCCACTCTCAAAACCAAAATCTAAACTAATTAATAAACACTTAATTAATTCAACTCATCATCTACATATATTGTCTCAAAATTAACAGCCATTCCTAGTTAAATCCAATAATCACATATAGCTAATTACTATATACTCTCAAAATCAAAACCAGGATATTCAACACCAAGGGGACCAGTCGAATCCATTAATTCAGCCAGATTAACTAAATCATCCCAATCCCATTCCGATTCTGATTCCAATGTTTGTTCGGTCGACGACATCGGCATCAACTCATGATCAGTGCTAGTACTACTCCTATCAGGATACTCAACAGAAAGGGGCAGTACTTGTAAATATTCCATACCGGAAGTAGAAGAACCACCACCTTCACCTTCACCTTCATCTTCATCATGTAGTACTAGTGCCGGAACATATTCCGTAGTACTCATAATATTCTCATCATCTTTTTTTTTCTTCAGTACCAATTGTCATGATTAATCTTTTGGGATTAACAAAAATTTCCTCATCAGCTTCTTCTTCCACCTGCAGTACTCCCCTCTTCCTCTTGCATATTTTATTCAAAGATAATCTCGCAAAGCACGTAATCCGATTCGCCACCCGGAAGAGAGTATTCGTGCATTAGATAGTGTCCCATAATATGATCAGTAGTAGCCTTCAAGTCTCCTCATAAACCCTATCACTTCCCCATTCCCATCCTTGATTTCCCTAGGCCCCGTCTGCCCGTCCCAAGTCCCGCAGCCCGCTGCCCGAACAAATTGCTCGTTCCCGCCGCGGTTCTTTCTCAACTTTCCGGCCGCCGCTTTCTTGGTCAATTTGGCGAAGACATAAATAGCCTTCTTGACTATTTTGTCCTTGTTGGTTTCCAATACCATCCATTGATTTCCATCTTCCAATACGTCCCAAGGATTGCCGCCACCGTACAGTTGTTTCTCTTCGACAATATTACAGGGCAAGATTTGTCCCTTAATCTTTGGCCTCAAGTAGGAGTTGATAAGTTCCTCTTCCGTTGGACGAAATCGAAAACCGGTCGGAATGTTTGCCATTCTCTCTCTACTCTCTGTTTTGTTTTCCTGTCTGAACTTGTAATTAACGTAAAACAGAGCACATTACAATCAGCGAGTGAGATAAGTAGTAGTACATACATATAGGCCACAAAACTTGGGGAGTACTAAATTATACTCATAAGTGATAAGTAGTAGAGTGTTCTTCAGTTTGTTAGTTATTAACGAAATCTACTGATATCTCGGAAGAAAAGATTTTTTACGCATATATATATATATAGTCTCCGTCCACAGTAACCGGTTGATTTTGGTCAGCCGCTACAAGCTCTATCGGCCTTAGACAAATTTTTTTTATAAACCCGTAGAGCTTGTAGCGGCCGGCTAAAATGGGTTGCTCCCCAACAAACGGTTGCTGAATGGAGACTCATATATATATATATATATATATATATATATATATATATATATATATATATAATATACACACGTGAAGCTTCAACAGCATAATTCTTAAATAGCATAATGACTTAAATAGCATAATTTTATCAAAACGACGTAGTTTTAAGGACGCGGTGACATTTTTGTAAATACCATGCACCGCGTATTTACAAAATGTCACCGCGTCCTTACAAAACTACGTCGTTCTGATAAAATTATGTTTTTAAGGCATTATGCTATTTAAGAATTATACTCTTGAAGCTTTCCATATATATATATATATATATATATATATATATATAAACTAAAAGACAATTTGCACCCCAAACTTCACTTCTTATTTACGTTTGCACCCCAAACTTAAAAAGGTGTCTAAGTACACCCCAAACTTCATTATACGTAACAAAACGCAAACTTTTTTCACTAGTTTGAGTGCAAAATGTTTTTGCCACATAAAAAAATTCTATTTTTCTTTTTAAAAATAGAATTTTGTAAAATAGAATTTTTTTAAAACAGAATTTTATTTTACATTTTGTTTTAAACAGAATTTTTAAAAAGTTTTTTTTTGAAAAAACAGAATTTGTTAAAACAATTTTTTTAAAAAAACAAATTTTCAAAAATATCAAAGCAAAAAGTAGGAAATAAAATTTTGTTAAACAGATTTTTTTTTAACTTGTAAAATAAAATTCTGCTTTAAAAAAATTCTGTTTTTACAAAATTCTGTTTTTAAAAATTGTGTTTTAAAAAAATTCTGTTTTTGAAAAATTTTGCTTTAAAAAAGTTGTAGAAATTGTGAAAAAATTCTGCAAAATTTTTAAAACAGATTTTTTAAAACAGAATTTTATTTTACATTTTGTTTTTAAATAGCATTTTTTTTAAAAATAGAAATTTTTTTAAACAGAATTTTTTTAAAAAAATTAAAACAGAATTTTGTTAAAACATAATTTTTTAAAAAAACAAAATTTCAAAAAAATCAAAGCAAAAAGTCAGAAATAAAATTTTGTTAAAACAGATTTTTGTTAAAACAGATTATAACATGCTTTGGACGGCATCGCGCAGTTTGGACTGATGTGTCCCTCCCCTCCACATTTGAAGCATATGATGGTCGTTCTCCTTCCTTAACAACGGTGCTGGTGCTGACGTCTTTCCATCATTGTTGAATCTCCTTTTCTTGAAATATCCATTT